>CM037791.1:30453859-30503859 GCA_021229015.1 Solen grandis | reverse complement strand
TTATTATCCAGTGCTATGGAATAATATTATATCCCTATGCTATTAACTGGTATCAAATAACTTCGTATGTCTTACTGAATTCTCATTAAGTTTCATTAATATAACGGTTTCAACAACCTGTAAAGCTTTTACAAGACAAGACTCGTTATCGAATAATGCTTACACTGAATTGTTGAGAAATTCAAAAACATTGGATAGTCCGAACTCAATCCTTCGTTTTTTATAGGCGAACATTCTAACGTAATGTTTGGTGACTGGAGCGAGGCCCTTCAAATTCGTCAATCATGGTGTTTTCTGGTTCTGTTCCCAGCATAGTGCTGTCTTGTTTTACCTTTCTCGATTTCTAACCACTTGGCCATCGGGATCGGTCAGTGTGATGCTAATTGCAGATCCATTTATGAAACATGTTCACTAACTAGAGATGCGCAGTTTTACCGGTATACCGGATACCTTAAAACCGCGGTCCAAAGCAGCTTGTGGTACGAACCGGTACAAGGACGAATGCTATCGGTACTTCATAATGGAACGAATAAGAACAAATTTTCAATAATTTTGTCTAAAATGATAATTTTCTTTTGTTTAACAACATCAAAAACCTGCTTAGAAATGATATAAATGTATCAATTTCCAATTTAATATTAGAAATACAATTTTTCAACAGATTCACTCGTTCGAATCCCGGTAGGGACTTCGGATTTTTCATGTGAGGAAGCCTTCCAGCTGGCTTGCGGTAGGTCGGTGGATCTACCCGGGTACCTCTGTATACTCGGGGTCTTCCTCCACCTGTAATTAGCTGGACGTCGCTATATGATTGAAATACTATCGCAGCGACGGTAAACCCCATTACAACAACAAGAAGATTCACTCGTTACAATAATGACATCGAAAGAAAATAAATAAATGGCTGACGGAGACGAGCATGACTTTGATGTTGTTAGTAATATATGGAATGGTCTACAACACAAGTCCTTTAATAATTTGCGCGGTATATCGTGGTACGTACTGCGGTATTTACCTAAAAACCACTGTAAACTGTGATACAGTTCCAACCCTTGGTTCCCAGCTCTGTCCCGAACAGACTGTGGCAGTTTCGCTAACTGCTAAAGCACGATTATTAGAGATTCTCAACGTTTTATGTGCGCCATATGTTTTTGTGTCGTAAAATATTTACTTATAAAATAAATACATTTTTTTAGATAAAGACCAAAGTCAGCAGGGTTGATGTTTTCAAATTCTTTTATCTTTGTTGCTATTTGTAGTAGACTTATTTTCTTGGTGTCTAAATATACATATTTCAGGTCAGGGAAGTCATTTGGCAAACACAAATGTTGATATCTAAAGTAATTTTGCTTAACTTTTATATCGCTAGGGTGGCCGTTTTGAGGCAAGTTCACAACCGGTTATTAAACGACCACGATCCATGTATCTGAAAAATATTCAAAGTTAATGAATAGACAGATAATATAATGGTCTTTATTTCACACAAAAAAAATGATATGGAATTCCTATTTTTAATAATTTAGCTTTAACATGGTACTAAGTATATTTCAAAACTGTCATTTTCATAATAATTGTTACCTATAATGTATCGCATCACCGAAGCAACAAATTGAAATTTAATGGATTTGTGAATCATGAGGAATTGAAGTTCCCGGAGATAGAATTGTCTATGACAGTCTTCATTCATTAAAAAAGTTGTATTATCTTCTATTGCCAAAAACTACACTTATATATAATACAAGTATTGTGATAAATACGTGCAAAGAGCAAAAGACCTTTACATGATTCACATTTTAACTTCCGTGCAAGAACGAGTATTAAAAGTGACTGCAAGAGGTTAACCCATAGTTCATGACCTGGCTCAAGACAAAGACACCAATTCCGGTAAAGTAACTTACAACTCACAACGCACTGGATACTGTGGAAGCATCACATATACACAGAGAGCTCACATAAAAAGGTTACGATGTTATGAAACCGACAGTGTTGTAGAAAATGACATCAACAGCAAGGCATAATGATCGATACAGAAATCCAATCTATATGACCTTGTTTATAACGATAATGAATCTGAAGCTGATAAACAGAAATTTAAAGGTAAATTTGACGCTGGACAATGAAAGTAGCTTCAGCAAAAAAAAAAAAAGATTGGAAAACGGACTTAAGCCATTGAAACAATCAATAAACACTCAAATAAAGAATTAGTTAACCTGATAACCATTGAACGATAACGAAGAAATAATAGATATACAGGAAATAAAACGGAAACGAAAGATTGATCCTCAGTCATGAATAAATATCCATGATTCTGAGATAGCCTGAAAAATCTGAAAACGAAATTAGGAAATCATACACCCCAAACATTTTGCCAAGAGGGAATAATATTAAATGATAATGAACAGTATTATTATTATTATAATTATTATCGTGACACCGGGCCAAGCAAGAGAGCTATACTAGTACCATTTTTACGACTTTGATATGCTGCGGCCAGGGATCGAACCGACGACCTCGCGCTCCTAAGGCGGACGCTCTAACCACTCGGCCACCGGGGACTGTCGTTGTTGGACAGATTATGTCTTTTGTTGTTGTTTAAACTGGTTTTGCTATTTCAGGTGTGAGCAAAGCTAAGTCATCAGAAGGAAAGAAAATATGAGAAGAAAGATGAAAAAGAAGTGTAAGTTTTAAGTTTTATTTTTTGTAAAATTGTTACAGCCACGGGGAATTATTTTGCTAATTTCGTAAATGAACTCAATGATATTCATGGGAATGGATCACACGACTGTTTACAGGCTTGAATTATCAATGTGATGAAGTAAATATTTATATGTAGTTTACCCGACTTTCATAAAAAAAAATAAAAAATGACTCCCTTTCAAATAATAACAAAGTTTTGAAGTATGATATGGAAGGGCAACCATGTCAAAATTTCTACCACGCTTGTTGCTTATTCTGTTGTTTTAAAATACAACTACATTTCTGTGTTTTAAACCAAACTGCATGATTCTGAACGACCCCTATTTTATTAAGGGATTTTAATATGCAATCCACCATAATGTTTTACTACAGTGTCGATAAATCAATTGCAACTTGCATAGCTAATGTGCGATTTCTGTTTTGCCAATTCGCTTCCCACTTAATGCTTAATACTTTACTGTATTCCGATAAACGTAATCCGACTGCGAAACTTTAAGTACCTACTAATCCAATGGCTTCTAACTCTGTCTTTAAAGCAGCTCTGATTTTTCACTAAGTGTGTGTATTACGTCCATCAATACCAATCTACTGACATATAGTCACCAAATGCAACAAACCGTGATTGTACAAAAAAGGATGGTTTCCCCACAGACGGTATTGAAACTATATTTAGAATCATAAAACCACCTATATATAGATTTTCTGTTTGTATTTACCGTCACTTGCCTGATCATACTTCGCGCATGCGCTAACGCCATAGGCTGAAATTGAGAAATTGCTACCTTGAACTGGTGAAGACGCGCCATGTTGCGGAACATGTCACATAGCATGGCAAGCATCTGCTTTTGAGAAACGCTATTCTATATTTAACCTATTTCGCAGAAGTTTACAAAAATAACGTGTGATGTGACCTACACTTGTCGATTTTATTCTTCAGGAAATAAATACTTCACCAACATTAACGAAGGAGAGCAGATATTTTTTTTTAATTTCTACCCATTATCTGTGAACGAGCTGCTTCAAACGGTATCGCGTTAAAAATTAGCTCGTACATTTACTTCAAGTATGTCGGATCATAGCATCATGTACCATACATAACAAAACCTTCAACCTTCTTGTCGCCGGGCAGACCGTATTTGAGGTTTAAACTCCTTTCGGTTGCAGTTACGGCATTTTTTCGTAATAAAACATGTTGTTGTTTTTTTTTTGTTGTTGATGCTGATTTTTTTGTTGTTGTTGTTTTTGGGGGGATGCCTAGAATCAAGGAAGAATGATAGAAATCAGAAATTAAGGGATAACACTCAAGAACAATTCAGAAATGAATTATATTCAATGCTGGAAATGAAGACAAAATATATTAGCAATTCGTAATTGATCCTTTCATATTCGTTTACTTGTAGATTTGTCTGAGTTATACTGATGGCTTGACCGTTAGTTCACTTACAGGTTGATCTGGGTTTACAGTATCTCCTAATTAAGACCTATTGGATAAGTATTATAATCTAGTATGTTTTTGAAAGAAACTCTAAAAATGATACAGGCTGTGTCAGCAGGACACTTCCAGCCATGTAATTTTTCAGTTTTATAGCAAAATTAAAATAAAAAAAAACATTTAGTTTTGGTTGATGAAGGTAAGATAAAAATAAGCGTTTCAAATTTTTCAACAAAAATGTCTTATAAATGCGCATATTTCGTATTTTGCAATTCAAAGAGAGAGAGAGAGAGAGAGAGAGATAGTGGTTGTAAATTAAAACACTTTTTAATCGATATGAATATTAAACACGAATTTTATACATGTGAATGTTTACACTTTTCATATAGAATTTTTACAAATGTAGTTGACACGTATCTCTTTGGATTACTAATACACTAGACGTGCAGAAATGCTTAGTCCAGAATTTAAAGCTCTCCAGAAAGGAGGGAAACACACAGGCATACCGTTAATAAACAGAGCTAGTTTTTTATGCTCAAAATCGAATAAACAGAATGCGGTAAGCGGATTGCAGGAAACAAAATGCATTGTAGATATAACGGATTGCAACTCATCAAAATAATTCATTTTCTAAAACGTCAATAATCAAGTAGACATCTAAAAAGTAATATAACAACATTACTAGCCGGAAAGTGATTACCTTTAAAATTCATTTTATATTTAACAATAACAGAATAGATGTAAACTTGTGACAATCGAAATAGAATATTGATATGGTTGCTCTAACATAGAATGACAATGTGTCCTTAAGGATAGAGGAGATAGCTCCATTCACTTATGTTTTCTTTTTCAGGTGTCCTGATCGTTTTTACATTGTGTCTTGCCAGTATCAGTTTACTTATTGGTGTGAAATTAACTTTAAATATCGCCATCAAGATGCCAGTTTCAAGGACCTTGACGTCAGGACCAATTATTGCATCAGATTCTTCGCCGAACTGTTCAACAACATGTACTAACATATTTAAAATGACCCATTTTATGACGGTTACCGATATAGGGAGAACGGGAAATAACCTCTACCAATTTATGACGCTCCTGTCCATGGCCAAAACGATGTGTTATACACCGGTTATATGTCAGCGAATGAGGAACTTGCTGGGACGGCTTTTCGATTTAAGTTGGATACCAGTTATGAAAATTAACCGAAGACGGGTATCAGGAGGATATATGTACTCCTACAAACCAAAGATTGAGCGTCTAGATCCAAAATATAACTGGACATTGAGTGGACTCTTCCAGAGTTGGAAATATTTTCAGAATAACTCGAAGTACTTGCGGGAAACTCTCACATTTCGACAGTCTTTGATGGAGAAGACAAGTAGGTATTTTGCTAAAAGGAATCTTTCCAGTAACAACATCACTATTGCAATACATGTTCGCCGTGGCGACAGACTTCGAGATAAATATAAAGCTTGGGGTTATCTTGTTCCCAACATGTCATTTATAGAGAAAGGTATGACGTATTTCAAGAACAAGTTTCGGAAGAAAACGGTGAGCTTCGTTGTTGCAAGTGATGACATGAAATGGTGTAAGAAGCACATAAAGGGAGCCAATGTGTTTTATAGTGACTTGAAGTCCCCTCAGGAGGACTTTGTATTATTGGCCAGGTGTAACCACACGATAATGACCGGGGGGACCTTCGGCTTGATGATGGCGTGGTTTGCCGGTGGGGACGTCGTTTATTGGAAGGGACAAATACGGCATGGCAACGTGAGGGATGAGGCCATTAGCAAAGGGGATTATTTTCTCCCTAACTCAGTTGGACTGGATTGATTTCAACATTGATACAGTGAAACCTACATATCAAATATTACCTTCCTTTGAACTTGTCTTAAAATGTGGTTGTGTGATGAACGAGTAACTTTACAGAGAAGCTTTGGGAAGAGTTTTCTAAAAATAATGCTCGGAATAATGTGGCAATAAATTACGAAGGCGACATACTGGAGCTAACAGAGGAGTGTTTTTTTAAAATTACATTTCCAAGTGAAAATAGCAGCTACAATTACACATTTTATCAATATATCTGGCCAATTCACTTTCAATATCTCATTGAGATAAATATAGTGCTACTACATAAAATTTTAATAGCAAATTCTTAACCGTACATTTTGCATGGTTATAAATAACTAAATTTAACTTTTAATATAAAAGCCTTTAAAATAAGCATAGCTAACTGCTAAAGGCATCAGGGTACTTTATATATACTTAATATACTTATAATTGCATTGACATTTTGCGCAAGTTATTATACAAAATCAATCTGACTAAAGTACACGATCTTCCTACGGTATATGTCATTTTGTTGTAGCAGTAAATTATTCAGCCGAATAATTTGCGCTTCAACTCTATATTTTTCTTTCATCTCTCTTTCATCTCTCTCTCTCTCTCTCTTCATTTAGTGTCTTATACACCATACAATTAGTTATTTAAATGTTGAAATATGTGAAGTTCATACAAATTATGTTAGTTTCATTTATATTTAACTAATTTTGTGTTTCTTAAATAAGTATAGTATCCAGATGTATTTTTTTTTTTCATAATTTGAATCCAAAGAAATTTGTACGTATCCTATATACTTTGACGTTATACCGTTATTGTTGCCTGTTTTGTCTTTGCTTGCATACATTTGTATACATTTGTACGTCATCTGCTGACATGTTTAGATACAACCTTATAATGATTAAAGCTGATAAACACTTTCGTAAAATGGGAAGGACTTAATACATGTCAGCAATATGTATACATGTATCGACCGTCTGATTACCATTTGACCTGCTTTGTTTGCTTAGGTCTAAATTAGGCTATATACGTATATACATAACACTATTTGTTATGCTTATTATGTTTAGCTATGTTCTAATCAATTCTGTAAATCATTTTGACGCACAATTCTCATTCTGAATCTCTTAATGACAAGACAAACCCTCATCTTCTCTACCTCATCCCCATACCCCCCACCCCCACCAAGTCAAGTCTCCAAGCCATCAGTTATGTAACTTGGCAGTAACTGAGAATGTTTTAACCCAATAATCCTATTAACAATGCAGTGATAATTTTATGACACAACTGGACAATTAAAGAGGCGCATAAGCGTGGGTCCTGGGACCCTGCAGTTGATCAGATCACGTGAAAGATATACAATCAATGCGAGTGGTTGTCAATTAAGGGGTCGATAGGGATTGGCTAATGATTCGCATTGGCTGAAGGGATGGATAAGTGCTGTGAGCTTTGGGAATCTTGTCACTCTCTGTCTGTTCCTGAACTATTTAATTCAAACTTCGAACAAACAACTGTACTTTTTTTGTTGTTGTTGTTTGTTGTTGTTTTTTTGTTTATTTGGCAAGTCTATATCTTACTTATTTTCTTGATAAAATATTTCTTTATGTTTCAATTTATGCTCCGATTTAATGCAAATAGGAGAATCACTTTTGAGATGACATTTGCTATTTATTTGAAAAACTGCATTATTTCATTTTGTTATTTTTATTATAAATTACATTTATAGGAATGTGTATTTGAAATAGCTTTGTTCTTTCATAATACATTATAGTTGAGACTTTTTTTTAATAATATTGTATAATTCTGATTGCTTGGAGATGAAAAAGTGTCTTTCATTATGATTAATAAGTAATCTTCTGTGTTGATCATCCACACATATACCATTTCGGTAAATTACGTTCATTTTGGATTTTCGTCTTTTGCGTTATTTCGACACGCCCGTAAGATTAAGTAATCGAACAGGTAACCATATTTAGCTGTTTATAATATGTATTATGTACAGAAATGAAGGATGATCGGCATAGCAAGATAAGTTTACAAGATCATATTTGTTTGGAAATAATCACTTTTAATTTAATTGATATGAATGATTTAAAAACACATGGAAAGATTCATTTTATCCTTTCTATTTCGGTTTTGATATTTTGAACTTCAACGTGTAATTGATTGATTTTCACTCACTGTCTGTTCTTGAACTAGTTAATTAAAACTTCGTACGAACAACTGTACTCTTTGTTGGATTTATTCCAGATCACTCCCTTTTAAAAGTTGTACCAACCAAGCGAATTTTCCAAATGAAAGAAAGTGAAATAAAATGTAAAGAGAAAAACCTCACACACACAACAACACACAAACAACAGTTATAAAAAAACACCGGACTTGTTTCATAATCAATGTAAAAAAATAAATTAGAAACTAACGGAACGAATTGACTGTGGTTGTCCGACGATAAACAACTGTTAGGAACTATTACGCGATTTTAGTGAAAGTAAAAATAATGTAACAATATTTTCGCAATATACCCCAATACAGTAATATATATATTTTCATTATACATGTATGGGTGTTAACATATACACTGGAAAATATTTCTCTTTTCAGAAACCGTATAGCCCTAAAATTCAGATCTAATATCGCATAGCCTATTCTATTATACATGTATATTTAATATTTTATCGGATATCTAACAACATGATTGGATCTTGAGTATGATACAATTTCATTTACATTTTGAAGCTTAAAACGGGTAATAATCGGATCAGAGCCAGCAAATGAAAAATGCAAACAATATTTATAATCATTAATTTTACATTAATTTATTTCATATTTCGAAACTATTTTTTATTCAATCTTAAATCATATTTTCCGAAAACGTACAATTTTGAATGGACATCTGGATATTGTGGTCGCTATTTTCAAGAATAGAGATGCACTTGGAATAACAATTTGCTAGCTTTCCATTCTAATATGTCTGTGTAATTTACAGTCACACACCACGCCTTCAATATTCCGACCATTATTTTTAGAACACTCCATCCAAAGTTTCTTTGTTATGTTATTAGTTTATCAGACTTTCTAAGACAAGTGCAAAGGAAGGTTTTATCTAATACTGAGGCTTCACTGTATGTTTAGATCATAATAGTCCAACCGAGTGGGGTAGGCAATAATCTACTCGGTCATACTTGCAACCCCTCATTCTTTCCAATAGACGCAAGCATCAAACCGAATGTTCTGGTGAGTAGCTCCTCCAATATTTTAATGAGAATATTTTCCGTGACTCAATTTGGCTAATGTCCTTAACTGGTATCCAACCTCAACTGAAAAGCTGTCCCAGACCGTTCCTCATTTTCGGAGATATAACCGGTGTACATGTAAAACACTTCGTTTTGGCCGTGGACAAGAACGTTATGGTACAGTTTATTACCCGTCTTTTCCATGTCTTTAATCGTCATATAAATGTGAGTTCTTTTGAAAGAACTTGACCAGTTCGACAAAGACTGTGACGCAATGATTGGCCGTGACGTCAAGTTCTTGGAATTTGCATGGTGATGATGTTGTTTGGCATCATTTTATTATTAGCTCACCTGAGCACAACGTGCTCAAGGTGAGCTTTTGTGATCGCCCTTTGTCCGGCGTCCGTCGTGCGACGTGCGTCGTCAACAATTTGGCTTGTTAACAATCTATAGGTCATATGTTTAGGCCATTCTTCATGAAACTTGGAGAGAATGTTTGTCTCCATAGAATCTTGGACAAGTTCGAAATTGGGTCATGTGGGGTCAAACAGTAGGACACGACGCGTCAAATCTTATAAAATCCATGTTAACACTCTAGAGGCCACATTTCTGGTCCAATCTTCATGAAACTTGGTCAGAATGTTTGTCTCTATAATTCTTGGAAAAGTTCGAAATTGGGTCATGTGGGGTCAAAAAGTAGGTCAAGAGGTCAAATCTTATAAAAACCTTGTTAACACTCTAGAGGCCACATTTTTGACCCAATCTCCATGAAACTTGGTCAGAATGTTTGTCTCTATTCAGTCTTGGACAAGTTCGAATTTGGGTCATGTGGGCTCAAAAAGTAGGTCACGAGGTCAAATTTTAGTAAAACTTGTTAACACTCTAGAGGCACATTTTTGCCCAATCTCATGAAACTTGGTCAGAATGTTGTTCATTATCTTGGCAGTTGAAATTGGGTAATGTGGGGTCAAAAAGTAGGTCATGAGGTCAAATCTTAGAAAAACATTGTTAACACTCTAGAGGACACATTTTTGGCCAATCTTAATTAAACTTGGTCAGAATGTTTGTTTCCTTAAAATCTTGGACAAGTTCGAATTTGGGTCATGCTTGGTCAAAAAGTATGTAAAGTGGTCAAATCTTAGAAAAACCTTGTAAACACTCACGAGGCCACATTTTGGCAATATATGTGGGATCATAAAGTAGCTCAATTTGAACAATCCAACTTATGTTGCTCATTTATAATCAGGTGAGCGATTCAGGGCCATCATGGCCCTTTTGTAAATTGATAAACTGATATGGGTAAATGTAAAAACAGACAAGGGATCTGGAAAAAGAAAACGAAAGTGAAAGGAAGACATCACCTCTATCTTTAAAGATACATCAATTGTTATCCTACATTACCTAATATTTTTCCCCATCAAAATGTGCCAAATTGACGAATTTATTGCAGATGCAAATATCCAAATTTGATATTAAGAATGGTACAAAGAAATATTTTCAGATTCTACTAGATTTTAACTGGTACTATTGATCTAGATCTCTTGTATATTTTGGAAATATTGTATTCATTTAGATTATATAAAGCAGTCATGGATTTTATAAGTGCACTCATTTCCCAACATTTTCTGTTTAAATTTGGCTATGGCATAGGAATCATCTAATCCATTCTAATGGATTTCGAGGGGTAAATTTACGAAAGAAGCAAAATAATTCCCCGTAACAATTTTACTGCCCCTTAAAACTGACACCTCTTTCTCATCTTTGCTCCTAACTTTTCTCTCATATGATGCGCAGCTTTGTTCATTCCTGAAAGAGGAAAAGCAGTTTAGAAAACAAAAAAGAATCAGCAAAAGGCATTAGTTGTCCAACTACGATATCCTCAATATATTCAATGTGTGCATATAAATTGTTTGTTTGCTTATTTCCTTGGGTTTAACTTTCACCTGGAGAATTAATCCACGTGACACAGTTATAATGCTGCCTCGATGAGATTTCAAGCCATAGACAAGTAGCATGATACCACTCAATCCAGATACCGTACCGACCTGTAATAGAAATATTCTTATGTTCTGAGCAATTTGCCAATACCAGAGTCAATTTTAGCGACATTGGTATATCGCAACCGGGGATCGAACGAGGCAGACGCTCTAGTCACTAGAACACCGAGATATGTATATATGTATTTTGTACGTAATTTTATATGTTTGTTTGTGAACATATGGATGCCACCATAAAACTTTGTCGTGCGCTCTACCTAAAAAGTTATAACATGCAGGTTGTAAATGCTATTGAGGATTTAGACAGAATGCAATAAATACTAAATTTATTTATAAACTAACAGTAAAAACTAAATTACGAAAAATGTGGCCAAATAATCAGATTTTCTCACAATTCTTTTTACCATAAATCATACAATCCGTAGTAGTAATGAAACTAAAAGATGTACTACTGGTCAAAATAACCGGGGATTATCACTACAGTTGATTAATTCCCCACAACACTGCTTTGTGAGCGACAAAACATTCCTATATTAAACAAATCCTTGGGCTAATAAGATCACAATTATTATCTTCCTTTAAGAAAATATACACTCCACGACCATAACAAGAGATTCAATCTTACCATTCATGACTAATACGCATCCAATGCACCATCGCCCCACGTCAGAAATCTTTTTGTCCTCTCTGGGTAGATGACATTTCACTTTTTTTTTTCAAAGTATTGTCCTTCATATGCAATGCAGCGTTCGTGACGATGGACCCATTGTCTTTTTGTAATATATAAGTATTTAGATTCATTTGTCCATAGCTCCATTCCATGGCTTTTATGTTTGCGCGGACCCATCTGAAAATACACATTTTATTATAATTACACAAATCAAAGTTATATTAATAACTCCATACGGTCATGTTATATTTTAACTTTTTACTGTTTTTGTATTACTTATTTACGTTTGTGTAATTTATTTGAAACTTAATACATTTTAGTTCTTTCTTTCGCCATTGCCGAATTGAGGGAAATTTGTTATAGTCTAATTATATGTTAATTAAAATCAATAACACATAAAACATTAAAACATAACATACCTTTCCAATGTTCAGATTAGGGAATCATACACCCCAAACATTTTGCCAAGAGGGAATAATAATAAATGATAATGAACAGTATTATTATCATTATCATTATTATCGTGACACCGGGCCAACCAGTCCTGGAAATACCCTTATATGCTGAACGCCAAGCAAGAGAGCTATACTAGTACCATTTTTACGACTTTTATATGCTGCGGCCAGGGATCGAACCGACGACCTCCCGCTCCTGAGGCGGACGCTCTAACCACTCGGCCACCGGGGACTGTCGTTGTTGGACAGATTATGTCTTTTGTTGTTGTTTAAACTGGTTTTGCTATTTCAGGAGTGAGCAAAGCCAAGTCATCAGAAGGAAAGAAAATATGGGAAGAAAGATGAAAAAGAAGTGTAAGTTTCAAGTTTTATTTTTTGTAAAATTGTTACAGCCACGGGGAATTATTTTGCTAATTTCGTAAATGAACTCAATGATATTCATGGGAATGGATCAAACGACTCTTTACAGCCTTGAATTATCAATGTGATGAAGTAAATATTTATATGGAGTTTAACCGACTTTCATAAAAAAATGACTCCCTTTCAAATGATAACAAAGTTTTGAAGGATGATATTGAAGGGCAACCATGTAAAAATTTCTACTCCGCTTGTTGCTTATTCTGTAAAATACAACTACGTTCCTGTGTTTTAAATCAAACTACATGATTTTGAACGACCCCTATTTTATTAAGAGATTTTAATATGCAATACACCATAATGTTTTACTACAGTGTCGATAAATCAATTGCTAATTGCATAGCTAGTGTGCGATTTCTGTTTTGCCAATTCGCTGCCCACTTAATGCTTAATACTTTACCGTATTCCGATAAACGTTATCCGACTGCGAAACTTTAAGTACCTACTAATCCAATGGCTTCTAACTCTGTCTTAAAAGCAGCTTTGATTTTTCACTAAGTTTGTGTACTACGTCCATCAATACCCATCTACTGACATATGGTCACCAAATGCAACAAACCGTGATTGTACAAAAAAAAGGATGGTTTCCCCACAGACGGTATTGAAACTATATTTAGAATGATAAAACCACCTATATTAAGATTTTCTGTTTTCCTTTACCGTCACTTGCCTGATCACACTTCGCGCATGCGCTAACGTCATAGACAGGAATTGAGAAATCGCTGCCTTGAACTGGTGGAGACGCGCCATGTTGCGGAACATGTCACATAGCATGGCAAACATCTGCTCTCGAGATACCCTATTCTATATTTAACCTATTTCGCAGAAGTTTACATTAATTTCTACCCATCACGAGCTGCTTCAAACGGTGTCGCGTTAAAAATAAGCTCGTACATTTACTTCAAGTATGTCGGATCATAGCATCATGTATCATGCATAACAAAATCTTCAACCTTCTGGTCGCCGGGCAAACTGTATTTAGTTCGTGGGTTGTCAATAGCACCGGATCTGGAGGTTTAAACTCCTTTCGGTTGCAGTTACGGCATTTTTTTCGTAATTGAATATGTTTTTTGTTGTTGTTTTTTTTGTTGTTGTTTTTTTTTTGCTGTTTTGTTTTTGAGGAGGGGGGGGGTTGTTACGTAGAATCGAGGGAGAATGACAGAAATCAGAAATAAAAGGATAATACTCAAGAACAATTCAGAAATTAATTGTATTCAATGCTGGAAATGAAGACAAAATGTATCAGCAATTCGTAATTGATCCTTTCTTATTCGTTTACTTGTAGATTGGTCTGGGTTATACTGATTGCCTGACCGTTAGTTAATTTACAAGTTGATCTGGGTTTACAGTATCTCCTAATTAAGACCTATTGGATAAGTATTATAATCTAGTTTGTTTTTGAAAGAAAATCTAAAAATGATACAGGCTATGTCAGCAGGACACTTCCAGCCATGTAATTTTTCAGTTTTATAGCAAAATTAAAATTGAAAAAAAAAAAACATTATTTAGTTTTGGTTCATGATCCATGAAAGATAAAAATAAGCGTTTCAAAAGTTTCAACAAAATGTCTTATAAATGCGCATATTTCTTATTTTGTAATTCAAAAAGATAAAAAAATGCGTTGTAGATATAACGGATTGCAACACATCAAAAGAATTGATTTTCTAAAAGCTCAATAATTAAGTAGACATCTATAAAGTAGTATAACAACATTAATATCCGGAAAGTGATTACATTTAAAATTCAGTTTATATTTAACAACAACAGATGTTAATAGTAAATTGATATGGTTGCTCTTCCATAAAATGACAATGTGTTCTTAAGGATAGAGGAGATAGCTCCATTCACTTATGTTTTCATTTTCAGGTGTCCTGATCGTTTTTACATTGTGTCTTGTCAGTATCAGTTTACTTATTGGTGTGAAATTAACTTTAAATATCGCCATCAAGGTGCCAGTTTCAAGAACCTTGGCATCAGGACCAATTATTGCATCAGATTCTTCGCCGAACTATTCAACAACATGTACTAACATATTCAAAATGACCCATTCTTCGCCGAACTGTTCAACAAAATGTACTAACATATTCAAAATGTCCCATTTTATGACGGTTTCCGCTATAGGGAGAACGGGAAATAACCTCTACCAATTTATGACGCTCCTGTCCATGGCCAAAACGATGTGTTATACACCGGTTATATCTCAGCGAATGAGGAACTTGCTGGAACGGCTTTTCGAATTAAGTTGGATACCAGTTACGAAAATTAGCCGAAGACGGGTATCAGGAGGATATATGTACGCCTACAATCCAAAAATTGAGCGTCTAGATCCAACATATAACTGGACATTGAGCGGACTCTTCCAGAGTTGGAAATATTTTCAGAATAACTCGAAGTACTTGCGGGAAACTCTCACATTTCGACAGTCTTTGATGGAGAAGACAAGTAGGTATTTTGCTAAAAGGAATCTTTCCAATAACAACATCACTATTGCAATACATGTTCGCCGTGGCGACAGACTTCGAGATAAATATAAAGCTCAGGGTTATCTTGTTCCCAACATGTCATTTATAAAGAAAGGTATGACGTATTTCAAGAACAAGTTTCGGAAGAAAACGGTGAGCTTCGTTGTTGCAAGTGATGACATGAAATGGTGTAAGGAGCACATAAAGGGAGCCAATGTATTTTATAGTAACTTGAAGTCCGCTCAGGAGGACTTTGTATTATTGGCCAGGTGTAACCACACGATTATGACCGGGGGGACCTTCGGCTTGATGATGGCGTGGTTTGCCGGTGGTGACGTCGTTTATTGGAAGGGACAAATACGGCATGGCAACGTGAGGGATGAAGCCATTAGCAAAGGGGATTATTTTCTGCCTAACTCGATTGGACTGGATTGATTTCAACATTGATACAGCGAAACCAACATATCAAATATTACCTTCCTTTGAACTTGTCTTAAAGATGTGGTTGCATGATGAACGAGTAATTTTACAGAGAAACTTTGGGGAAAGTGTTCTTTAAATAATGGTCGGAATAATGTGGCGATAAATTACGAAGGCGACATACTGGAGCTAACAGAGGAGTGTTTTTTTAAAATTACATTTCCAAGTGAAAATAGCAGCTACAATTACACATTTTATCAATATATCTGGCCAATTCACTTTCAATATCTCATTGAGATAAATATAGTGCTACTACATGAAATTTTAATAGCAAAATCTTAACCGTACATTTTGCATGATTATAAAATAGCTAAACATTTAACTTTTAATATAAAAGCCTTTAAAATAAGCATAGCAAAATGCTAAAGGCATCAGGGTACTTTGTAAATACTTTATATTCTTATAATTGCATTGACATTTTGCGCAAGTTATAATACAGTAAATTATTCAGCCGAATGATTTGCACTTCAACTCTATATTTTTCTTTCTTCTCTCTCTCTCTCTCTCTCTCCCTCTCTCTCTCTCTTCGTTTAGTGTCTTATACACCATTCAATTAGTTTTTAAATGTTGAAATTTGTGGAGTTTATTAAGTTTCATTTATATTTATGTGTTTCTTTAGTAAGTATAGTATCTAGATGTAAATTCTTTTCATAATTTGAGTCCACAGAAATTTGTACGTATCCTATATACTTTGACGTTATACCGTTCTTGTTGCCTGTTTTGTCTTTGCTTGCATACATTTGTATACATTTGTACGTCATCTGCTGACATGTTTAGATACAACCTTATAATGATTAAATCTGATAAACACTTTCGTAAAATGGGAAGGACTTAATACATGTCAGCAATATGTATACATGTATCGACCGTCTGATTACCATTTGACCTGCTTTGTTTGCTTAGGTCTAAATTAGGCTATATACGTATATACATAACACTATTTGTTATGCTTATTATGTTTAGCAATGTTCTAATCAATTCTGTAAATCATTTTGACGCACAATTCTCATTCTGAATCTCTTAATGACAAGAAAAACCCTCATCTTCTCTATCTCACCCCCTACCCCAACCCCCACCAAGTCAAGTCTCCAAGCCATCAGTTATGTAACTTGACAGTAACTGAGAATGTTTTAACCCACTAATCCTATTAACAATGCAGTAATAATTTTATGACACAACTTGACACATAAAGAGGCGCATAAGCGTGGATCCTGGGACCCTGCAGTTGATCAGATCACGTGATACATACGATTGGTTGTCAATTAAGGGAGCGATAGTGATTGGCTAATGATTCGCATTGACTGAAGGGATGGATGATGGATAAGTGCTGTGAGCTTTGGGAATCTTGTCACTCTCTGTCTGTTCCTGAACTATTTAATTCAAACTTCGAACGATCTTTTTTTGTTGTTGTTGTTGTTGTTTTGGCAAGTCTATGTTTTACTTATTTTCTTGATAAAAGGTTTCTTAATGTTTCAATGTATGCTCCGATTTAATGCAAATAGGAGAATCACTTTTGACATGACATTTGCTATTTATTTGAAAAACCGCATTATTTCATTTTGTTATTTTTATTATAAATTACATTTATAGGAATGTGTATTTGAAATAGCTTTGTTCTTTCATAGTACATTATAGTTGAGACTTTTTTATAATATTGTATAATTCTGATTGCTTGGAGATGAAAAAAGTCTTTCATTATGATTAATAAGTAATCTTCTGTGCTAATCATCCACACATATACCATTTCGATATATTACGTTCATTTTGGATCTTCGTCTTTTGCGTTATTTCGACACGCCCATAAGATCAAGTAATCGAACGGGTAACCATATTTAGCTGTTTATAAAATGTATTATGTAGAGAAATGAAGGATGATCGGCATAGCAAGATAAGTTTACAAGATCATTTTTGTTTGGAAATAATCATTTTTAATTTAATTGATATGAATGATTTAAAAACACATGGAAAGATTCATTTTTTCCTTTCTACTTTCGGTTTTGATATTTTGTACTTCTACGTGTAATTGATTGATTTGCACTCACTGTCTCTTCTTGAACTAGTTAATTAAAACTTCTTACGAACAACTGTACTCTTTGTTGGATTATTTCCAGATCACTCCCTTTTAAAAGTACCAACCAAGCGAATTTCCAAAACGAAAGAAAGTGAAATAAAATGTAAAGAGAAATACCTCACACACACAACAACACACAAACAACAGTTATAAAAAACACCGGACTTTTTTCATAATCAATGTAAAAAAATAAACTAACGGAACGAATTGACTGTGGTTGTCCGACGATAAACAACTGTGAGAAACTATTACGCGATTTTAGTGAAAGTGAAATTAATGTAACAATATTTTCGCAATATACCCCCATACAGTAATATATTTGCATTATACATGTATGAGTGTTAACATATACACTGGAAAATATTTCTTTTCAGAAACCGTATAGGCCTTAAATTCAGGTCTAATATCGCATAGCCTATTCTATTATACATGTATATTTAATATTTTATCGGATATCTAGCAGCATGATTGGATCTTGAGTATGATACAATTTCATTTACATTTTGAAGCTTAAAACGGGTAATAATCGGATCAGAGCCAGCAAATGAAAAATGCAAACAATATTTATAATCATTAATTTTACATTAATTTATTTCATATTTTGAAACTATTTTTTATTCAATCTTAAATCATATTTTCCGAAAACGTACAATTTTGAATGGACATCTGGATATTGTGGTCGCTATTTTCAAGAATAGAGATGCACTTGGAATAACAATTTGCTAGCTTTCCATTCTAATATGTCTGTGTAATTTACAGTCACACACCACGCCTTCAATATTCCGACCATTATTTTTAGAACACTCCATCCAAAGTTTCTTTGTATGTTTTTAGTTTATCAGACATTCTAATTTTAAGACAAGTGCAAAGGAAGGTTTTATCTAATACTGAGGCTTCACTGTATGTTTAGATCATAATAATCCAACCGAGTGGGGTAGGCAATAATCTGCTCGGTCATACTTGCAACCCCTCCCCCTTTTCCAAAAGACGGCGTCACCGCCAGCAAACCACGCAAACATCAAACCGAATGTTCCCCCGGTCATGATTGTGTGGTTACATCTGGCCAATAATACAAAGTCTTCCTCGGGGGTCATCAGGTCACTGTAAAACACATTGGCACCCTTAATATGTTCCTGACATCACTTCGAACGATGAAATCCATATTTTCCCTCCGAAACGTGGTCTTGAAATACGTCATAGCATTCTCTTTATAGGTCATGTTCGGAACAATATAACCTACAGTATTTTATCCATTAGCAAATATGTCGCCATGATGGACAAGAATTGCTATACTGATGTTTTTCGAGTTATTCTGAAAATATTCCCAACTTATAAAAATCCATGCAGTGACCAATTATAATTGGGACCTAGACGTTCAATTCTGGTGAGAAGCTCCACCCAATATTTTAATGAGAATGTTTTCAGTGACTCAATTTGACTAATGTCCTTAACTGGTATCCAACCATCAACTGAAAAGCTGTCCCAGACCGTTCCTCATTTCCGGAGATATAACCGGTGTACATGTAAAACACTTTGTTTTGGCCGTGGACAAGAACGTCATGGTACAGTTTATTACCCGTCCTGTCCATGTCTTTAATCGTCATATAAATGTGAGTTCTTTTGAAAGAACTTGACCAGTTCGACAAAGACTGTGACGCAATGATTGGCCGTGACGTCAAGTTCTTGGAATTGGCATGGTGTTGATGTTGTTTGGCATCATTTTATTATTAGCTCACCTGAGCACAACGTGCTCAAGGTGAGCTTTTGTGATCGCCCTTTGTCCGGCGTCCGTCGTGCGACGTGCGTCGTGCGTCGTCAACAATTTGGCTTGTTAATAATCTAGAGGCCATATTTTTAGGCCAATCTTGATGAAACTTGGTGAGAATGTTTGTCTCCATAGAATCTTGGACAAGTTCAAAATTAGGTCATGTGGGGTCAAAAAGTAGGACACGAGGTCAAATCTTATAAAAACCATTATAACACTCTAGAGGCCACATTTTTGGCCCAATCTTCATGAAACTTGGTCAGAATGTTTGTCTCCATAAAATCTTGGAAAAGTTTGAATTTGGGTCATGTGGGGTCAAAAAGTAGGTCACGAGGTCAAATCTAATAAAAACCTTGTTAGCACTCTAGAGGCCACATTTTTGGCCCAATCTTCAGGAAACTTGGTGAGAATGTTTGTCTCCATTCAGTCTTACAAAAGTTCGAATTTGGGTCATGTTGGCTCAAAAAGTAGGTCACGAGGTCAAATCTTAGTAAAACCTTGTTAACCCTCTAGAGAACACATTTCTGACCCAATGTTCTTGAAACTTTGTCAGAATATTTGTTTCCATTAAATCTTGGACAGGTTGGAAATTGGGTTATGTGGGGTCAAAAAATAAGTCATGAGGTCAAATCTTAGAAAAAACTTGTTAACAATCTAGAGGCCACATTTTTGGCCCAATCTTCATAAAACTTGGTCAGAATGTTTGATTCTATAAAATCTTGGACAAGTTTTAAAGTGGGTCATGTGGGGTCAAAAAGTAGGTCATGAGGTCAAATCTTAAATGAATTTGTTAACACTCTAGAGGCCACATTTTTGGCCCAATCTTTATAAAAATTAGTCAGAATGTTTTTTTGTTTTTTTTTGGTGTTTTTTTTTCTCATAAAATCTTGAACATGTTCGAAATTGGGTCATATGGGGTCAAAAAGTAGGTCATGAGGTCAAATCTTTAAAAAAAACATTGTTAACACTCTAGAGGCCAGCCACATTTTTGGCCAATCTTAATTAAACTTGGTCAGAATGTTTGTTTCCTTAAAATCTTGGACAAGTTCGAATTTGGGTCATGCTTGGTCAAAAAGTAGGTCATGTGGACACATCTTAGAAAAACCTTGTTAACACTCACGAGGCCACATTTTGGCAATATATGTGAGGTCAAAAAGTAGGTCAATTTGAACAATCCAACTTATGTTGCTCATTTATAATCAGGTGAGCGATTCAGGACCATCATGGCCCTTTTGTAAATTGATAAACTGATATGGGTAAATGTAAAAACAGACGAGATCTAGAAAAAGAAAACGAAAGTGAAATGAAGACATCACCTCTATCTTTAAAGATACATCAATTGTTATGCTACATTACCTAATTTTTTCCCCATCAAAATGTGCCAAATTGACGAATTTATTGCAGATGCAAATATCCAAATTTGATATTAAGAATGGTACAAAGAAAATATTTTCAGACTCTACTAGATTTTAACTGGTACTATTGATCTAGTTCTCTTGTATATTTTGGAGACATTGTATTCATTTAGATGATATAAAGCAGTCATAGACTTTATAAGTGCACTCATTCCCCAACATTTTCTGTTTAAATTTGGCTATGACATAGGAATCATGTAATCCATTTTAATGGATTTCGAGGGGTAAATTTACGAAAGAAGCAAAATAATTCCCCGTAACAATTTTACTGCCCCTTAAAACTATGTTCATTCCTGACAGAGCAAAAGCAGTTTAGAAAACAAAAAAATCAGCAAAAGGCATTAATTGTCCAACTACGATATTCTCAATATATTCAATGTGTGCATATAAATTGTTTGTTTGCTTGTTTCCTTGGGTTTAACTTTCACCTGGAGAATTGATCCATGTGACACAGTTATAATGCTGCCTCGATGAGATTTCAAGTAGCATGATACCACTCGATCCAGATACTGTAACGACCAGTAATAGAAATATTCTTATGTTCTGTGCAACTTGCAAATACCAGAGTCAATTTTAGCGACATTGGTATATCGCAGCCGGGGATCGAACGAGGCAGTCGCTCTAGTCACTAGGACACCGAGATATGTATGTATGTATGTATGTATGTATGTATGTATGTATGTATTTTGTACGTAATTTTATATGTTTGTTTGTGAACATATGGATGCCACTATAAAACTGCGATGTGCGCTCTACCTAAAAAGTTATAACATTTAGGTTGTAAATGCTACTGAGGATTTAGACAGAATGCAATAAATACTAAATTTATTTATACACTAACAGTAAAAACTAAATTACGAAAAATGTGGCCAAATTAATCAGATTTTCTCACAATTCTTTTTACCATAATTCATACAATCCGTAGTAGTAATGAAACTCAAAGATGTTCTACTGGTCAAAATAACCGGGGATTATCACTACATGTGATTAAGACCCCACAACACTGCTTTGTGTCAGTACATACCAGCAAATGAGCGACTAAACATTCCTATATTAAACAAATCCTTGGGCTAATAAGATCACAGTTATTATCTTACTTTAAGAAAATATTCACTCCACGACCATAACAAGAGACCCAATCTTACCATTCATGACTAATACACATCCAATGCACCATCGCCCCACGTCAGAAATCTTTTTGTCCTCTCTGGGTAGATGACATTTCACTTTTTTTTTTCAAAGTATTGTCCTTCATATGCAATGCAGCGTTCGTGACGATGGACCCATTGTCTTTTTGTAATATATGAGTATTTAGATTCATTTGTCCATAGCTCCATTCCATGGCTTTTAGGTTTGCGCGGAACCCATCTGAAAATACACATTTTATTATATTTACACAAATCAAAGTTATATTAATAACTCCATACGGTCATGTTATATTTTAACTTTTTACTGTTTTTGTATTACTTATTTACGTTTGTGTAATTTATTTGAAACTTAATACATTTTAGTTCTTTCTTTCGCCATTGCCGAATTGAGGGTAATTTGTTATAGTCTAATTATATGTTAATTAAAACCACTAACACATAAAACATTATAATATAACATACCTTTCCAATGTTCAGATTATATTAAAATATGTTTGTATCATTCCTTAGCCTACACCCGTTAGTTCAAGGTCTGTCGTCTATCAATCTTCAAGGTACTGCTGATTGACGTCATGGATGCCACTCTCACATTTTGATCGCCATCGAGTTATTCTCGGCATTCCGAAAACGTTCAATGTAATTTAAATACAGATGCCCGGCTAAGTGACCCCTTTCTTTTAGCTTGCTCTATCAGTTTAAACGATTTCGTTTGTGTCTTTCCTAAATATTTGCAAAAATTAATGTATTCGCCTATTTCAATCTGGTCCTTGACGTCCATTATTACACAGCAAACGTGACGACCGTCAGTATTCAAATTGATATTTCTCAAAATAACGTCAAAATTAAGTCAGATTTTCTAAAGATGATAACGACCTACTGTCGAACTTCGGTGACTCAAACACTGAAAACTGGAATACCATACTTTACTCGAACACATTTCAAGGTCCCGGCAAAACTGTTCTTTATTGTTCGACCTGAGATTAGTCGAACACTGATGGCTGGATCTCTCGAACTAAATTCCGGCCCTAGGTAAAAGTTCTATGTATTTCAAATCTATCTGTCGAACCAATAAACACCCTGCATGTGATGTTCGCAAGTGATTTAATTGCAACCTGTGGTGGTGCGTGTTTTTTTTTACATATTGTCAGATTGGCACAATCAATGTTATTGTATAATTTGATTCATTATTTTGTTAAATGTTACTTGTTTCATTTGAGTTGATATTTATTTTATCTGATGGTGCTATAAAACGATAATCCACGTTAACCGATCAGTGCTAAAAGAAGGCTTAATAATCAATAATATATTTAATACATGTATATAAATCAATTTTACAATTGTTGGGTCGAACCACCGATGACTTGAACAAACTGCCGTTCCGTCAGCCTGTTCGAGTCATCGAAGTTCGACTGTATATAAAAACATCATGACGAAGTTTTATTGAAATTAGGATATCTTTTCCTATTTTGAAGAGACATATTCTTTTAAAAATCTGAGCAGATAATAGACGGGGGCGTTGAAGCGTTACTATGGTAATGCAATCACATATTGCACAAACAAAATAATCTTTACAACTACGATTTTACACTTAGCGATACAGAAGTCAGACATTAATGATGACACCAAAATTAATACATACTATGCATATATTAAAAAGATTGAACTAAGAAGTCTACGAATATCTGGATCAACCTTCATATATACACTGAGAGCCTTTAAAAACGCATTACTTTATAAAAACGAGTTTAACTATGATAATGAATACAACGAAAGAACCAAACTATTGTTTTTAATTGTGCCTATTAAACACGTAAGGGTATTATATGCGATAAAACCGGTTAAGAAATTGTACAATGCAAACAGCTGGTTATGCTTGAGCAATTTAGGTATTTTTTGCACGTGGTTCATGAACCTATCCGTGCAATGAAGAGAAACCCTGATTTATTTGTACTATTTAGACCGGCATATCAGAAAAACACAAAAAGTTGTTCATAAACCTGTCGGTTATCATGCCGCGCTTGTCTGAAGATGAGCGTTCAGAGGCTCTCAGAGCCAGAAGTAGGGTCGCCGACGTCGCACGTCAATACCATTGTGCTCAATCAAAGATTGTTCGTCTTCGTCAAGGATTCCACGCCACCGGAAGTGTGAAGGATCGTCCTCGGCCAGGGCAGCCACGGCAACACATCAACAAGACGCCAACCTTCGCCGAGTTCACAGACGTTTCCGCTTCCGGCCCGCCGCTCAGAATGCAAGACAAACGATTGGTATCCGAGGGTAAGTTTTATACCACTTTTAATTATTTTTTGATTCATGTACTATTTGAAAATACCTCTCTCTCTCTCGAAGTTAGGTACTTTCCCAGTGTTTATATTTTAGCCGGCCTATCCATGCCCGAACTGTTATACGTAGGCTGCGTGATGTTGGACTACATTGTCAGAGACCAAAGAAGGGGCATATTCTGACTGACAGACACAAGGCATCGATACTTACTTTGGCTCGTAGACACCATCGGTGGACCCGCCGGCAATGGGGAGCAGTTCTCTTTTCAGATGAATCAAAGTTCGATGTTCAGAACTGTGATGAGCGTGTGCGGGTGTATCGTGTGAGAGGTCTGGAGTTCGTTGATGAAAGTATACAGAAGGTTGATCGTGGTGGTGGTGGGCAGCGTTCATGTGTGGGCTTGGTTTTCCCAGTTTCCCAAACCTAACTTTGTCATTCTACAGGTTAATGTGCACACTAGGCGATACATAGACAATGTGTTACGTCCTTTTGCAGTCCCGTTTATGCATCGTAATTTCAGAAGAGGAGTTTTCCAGCAAGACAATGTTCCTGTCCATACTGGTCGCCTCACAACATCTTTTCTTCTACAAATGGAATCCATACGCTAGACTGGCCCTCTCTATCACCGGACATGTCTCCGATTAAGCATGTTTGGAAAGAGTTAGGAAGACGTTTAAGAGCTTAACGCCCAGCCCTAGAAACGTCAATGTGCTTTCTCAAGCCTTAATCCAAGAGTGGAACAACATTCCCCAACACCGCATTACAAATATTGTGTTGTCGATGAGACAAAGATGCGCTGCCTGAGTTGCTGGTAATGGAAGTTAAACACGCTATTAATTTTGATTTTCAAATATTGAGGATGATGGTATTTGATATGTAATATTTCTTTTTCTAATTAAAATTTTGACATGAATTTTCCAGAACTTGTTGAACATGTATGGATGTTTATTGTTTTCAAAATTCATTAATATATATAAATGTTTACTAAGTGTTTTCATTAATTTCATAACTATTGCGTTTTTTAAGTCTCTCAGTGTACATCTTAAATATTTTACCCCGTTATCACTCATAAATTGTTTGAAGTATATAATTTAGTTTGAATTAAAAGCATAACCTAATCTGTATAAAATAATAAAAAACTAGGTGGACGTTAAGAAATTCCTTTGAGTGTGTTTTGTGCATCCAGCTTTGTTATAATAGTAAACGCTAATCCCTCCATCATCGGTTATCCTCTACAACTGCTCTCTATATATAACTACCCCCCTCCGTGAAACTAACATTAAAACTTTCCTATTGAAGTCGATTTTCATACAGTAGTATACAGAGTGGGGGTTCTGGACCACCTCAGAATGATAAACGGAGCCTTCCGCGTCATTTCTTTCTGGTTCTGACTCATCTTGTGGTCATTTTATCTCTTAGATGTGACCACGGGCAGAGTCTGGACCACTAGCAGGGCCCGCCCCATCCCCCACTTGCGGGCCCCTCATCCAATGATTTCTTTTTGGGGGGATCTACCTGAGAAGGTACATAAATAATGGTGAAAGGACACAACGTGTGTAAGTGGTTAGTTCTAGTTAAGATTGACCAGTGCAACAAAAGTTGTTGTGGAGAATACTGCAATACCCATATGGCTCTCATACGCCTCGGAGATTGTTTGAATAGACTATGCACTGTTTGTGGAGTTGGTGTCACTAACAAACTTCAGCTTTGCTAACAGTGTGGATATAGGAGAAAGTGGTGTCACAATCGTAGAGAGCTACAGAATGAAATAAATCGATTAAACAGAATAAAAATTTCCTATTAGAGAAATATAGCGACACACAGTGACACATTTAGAGAAATATAGCGACACACATTGACACATGTTTCTATTAGAGAAATATAACGACACACAGTGACATACCTATTAGAGAAACATATTGACACCAAATATATCTATAGAAATAGCGAGACATGGCTACTAAGAACATGTTAATCGAAGAGTATATCGAAGAGATACTTGCAGAATTGCCAGATTCGACTCTCCATGATGTGGTAAAAACATTTTGGATCAGCCCATTCCTAAGGCTGTCAATGAGAGCCTACTAAAACAAATTCCGACCTTCTCCACCACCACGCACAAAGAAGGCTACCAAGAGGAAGGCCTTAGAAAAGAATTCGACCCTATTCCCCATCAAAAATCTTTGAGATCTATACAAGAGTATCATGATGAGCTCTTGGGTTTGTTTGCACCTGTGAAGCAGGAAGAAAAGACTGACAAACTAGTCTTCAGACAGACCCCATGGGTCATTGGTAGTTTCCTAAGGGGTTGGCAAATAGACGTACCCCAAGGACATCCTCATGGTGCAGACCACAGAGTTTTTCTTGAGAAAGTGGAACCCATTATCCGTAACAAGTTAGTAAAAGAGATCGGGGCTCTGAATGGTGTAAAATTTCAACTCGGACTCAAGGTTCGGCTTCGGAAGGACAACTCAGGCGGTAGTGAAGAGTACACTGACCCCGTGCTGCGCCACAAGCAGGAGGCTATACTGCAGAAGAGTGAAGTCAAGGTGGCCATCAATCGAGCTTTCCCAAAGATCCAAGAAACGCTCGAGAAGTGGACCCAAAGAAGGTCTGGCTGGGTTGTAGGTCAGGTACAGACCCTTTGGCTAGACATTGCCAGATATCAACCATTGAGAGGACGGTCGTATATCCCACTTCCAGCAGCGGTAAGGTCTAAGAAAGCCGTTGTCAATGTGAAAAACAGGGATGACCACTGCCTCCGTTTGGCGCTGCGTTCTGCCCTGTTTCAAGCTAGGGGCCTTGTGGACAGACCTACAAAATACCCCACCCACGACGGCCTGGATTTCACAGGGATTGATGCTCCTACACCAATCTCACAGGTTCAGAAAGTGGAGAAACTGAACAACCTGGCGATAAACATATATGGGTGGGAGAAGAGTGTCATTGTACACCACCTCAGCAGCAAGCCGCAGGAGTTAACGAGAATCAACCTGCTCCTCATCGAGATTGCTGGCAACTTCCATTACACCTGGATCAAGGACCTAAATCGCCTCCTACATGATCAGACTAGGTACGAAGGACGCAAATATTTCTGCGAGCGCTGTCTACATGGCTATTCTAGGGAAGACTTATAAGAAGCTCACAAGACATAGTGTCAGGGAATTGGTCAAACAGCCATCAGAGTGGAGATGCCCGAAGATGGTAAAAATAAGCTAACCTTCCAGTAACATCATAAGCAGCTCCTGGCCCTTTATATCATCTATGCTGACTTTGAGGCGCTCACCACCAGGGTTGAGGGCCCAGAGCCCGACCCCACAAAGAGCAACACTCAAAAACCGCAACATCACGAGGCTTGCAGTTACTGTTACATCGTGGTACGGTATGATGGCCAAAAAGAGCCGCCAGCTGAATACCGGGGCCCCAATGTTGCAGAACATTTCTTAAAGGCCCTTTAGGAAGAGGAGTGCAAAATCACGCAAGTGTTGTCTTACCCAAAGGTGATGAGGATGACACGGAAGGACTGGCAAGCCTACAATGCTGCTTCTACCTGCCATGTATGTGAAAAGCCACTTGAGGGAGCAGCCCATAATGCCTGTAACCTAAAGCTGCGACTTAACTCAAAGACAACCACTATACCAGTGGTCTTCCACAACCTGCGAGGTTACGACTCCCACCTGTTTATGCAGGCCATCTGGTAGATCGAAGGCAAGGTAAGCTGCGTCCCCAACAACACAGAGAAATACATCTCATTCGGGCTTGGCCAGCTGCGCTTTATCGACAGCGCCCAGTTCCTGCTGGCATCCCTCGACAGGCTGGTAGCTGCCAACAAGCCAGCGGCTTTCCTAGAACACGAGCTCTTGATGCGTAAGGGCGTGTCCCCTACGAGTACATGGATCCTCGGAGTGCTTCACAGAGACTAGGCTCCCACCAAAGGAGGCATTCTAATGAGCACATTTGCGAGGAGGACTATGCCACGCTCAGAAAGTCTGGACAGCCTTCAGGTATAACAACCTCGGGGACTATCATGACCTCTACAATCGCAAAGATGTCCTCCTACTGGCAGATGTCTTTGAAAAATTCCGGAAGACATTACAAAGGAAGTATGGCTTAGAACCCGCACACTATTTCACCAGCCTTGGGCAGTCATGGGACGCCCTTCTCAAGAAGACAGGAGTGGAGCTTGAAATACTCACAGATTATGACCAACACCTGTTCATCGAGAAAGGGTTGCGGAGAGGTATCTCCGTGGTATCAAAGCGCTATGCCAAAGCAAACAATCCTCTGGTTTAGGGACACAACCCAGAAAAGCCTAGTAGCCACATTCTCTACCTAGATGCAAACTCTATAACTCTATGGGTGGGCCATGTCTCAGGCCCTACAAACAGGCGGTTTTCGTTGGGTGAAAAAATGTCAGCAGCTGTCCACCATTGCAGATCACCCAGCCGATGACCCAGAGGGCTACATCCTAGAGGTGGACCTGGAGTACCCATAGGAGCTGTAAAATGCACACAACGCATATCCTCTGGCACCAGAGCGCATGGTAGTCCAAAAACAGTGGATTTCCGATTACCAGCACAGCCTCATCAGCGTTAGGAGTAGTGCTACCGAGGTTGAGAAGCTGGTTCCGAATCTACGCAACAAGGACCACTATGTGCTACACTACCGGAATCTGCAGCTCTACCTGTCTCTAGGTCTTCGCCTAAAAAAGATCCACCGTGCCCTCAGATTTGAGCAGCACCCCTGGTTGGAGCCCTACATCAGGATGAACACCGAGCTCCGAAAGAAGGCCAACAGCGACTTTGAGAAGGACCTGTACAAACTCATGAACAACAGCGTCTTTGGGAAAACGATGGAAAACCTGCGCAAGAAGGTCAGTTTCAAACTTGTCCGAGCTCATGAGGAGGACAAGCTCCGACGACTCATTGCCACCCCAGCCTTTGCCCGAGCAAACATATTCGACGATAATCTGGTAGCAATTCAGGTCCACAAAAGCCGACTAGTGCTTAACCGTCCAGTATATGTGGGATTGAGCATTCTGGACCTGAGTAAGAACCTGATGTACGAGTTGTACTACATCAAGATGAAGAGTCAGTATGGCGAACGCTGCCAACTGCTCTACACCGATACAGACAGTCTGTTGTTAGAATTCCAGACAGAGGATGTCTACAAGGACATGGCCGAGCATGCGGATCTTTATGACACGTCTAACTGCCCGAAAAACAACTCGCTGCATAGCACTGTGAATAAGAAAGTGCTAGGTGAAATGAAAGACGAATGTGCGGGATGTCCTACCTATCGCTGAATATGTAGGTCTGCGTCTCAAGATGTACTCCATACTCGAAGCCAGTGGAAAAGACATCAAGAAGGCTAAAGGCGTAAAAAAGAATGTTGTAAAAAAGTAAATCAAGCACGAGCAGTAAAATGAGGCCTCTTTGGAAAAAAGACATTTCCCCACGGCATGGACGTCCTGCGATCGGAGAAGCATCACATCTACGGGAAGCATCTTAATAAGATTTCACTCCCCCCCCCCCCACCCCTTTGACTCCAAGCGCTGGATCGCTGAAAATAGGGTGGACACGCTGACCTATGGGCATAAAGAGACAACGACTGAGCTCCTCAACGCTTGAGAACCCCATCGGGTGGATTTGAGGGTCTGTGGGCACCACCAGGAGTTCCTCACGCACAAAGCCTCGCCCAGGTCCATCCTGCAAGTAGTACAGCACTTGTTCATCGGGTTTCGTCACCGAAGGTTCTGTCTGGTAAACATCTAGAGACCACACGGGATCGGGGGCTCGGCGTCGGCCACCCTCGAGCTCACCAGGCTGGTAAAGATATCGAAAACCCAGCCCGGAAGGAAGTTTTTGCTCCTTGAAACCAACCGAACGGCAGGGAACAACCGAGGAGGGTTTTTGCCGCACAATTTTAGCCTTGATGGCCTCCAGCGTCTGTTTACCGGTTAGACGGGTTACTTCTCCATTCAATGCCGAAACAACGGCTTGCACTCTACCAAACCACTCCGCTAACCGCTTGCCCTCTGGCAGTCGCATCTCGACGGCGTACTGGTGTCCGAACATTCGTTCAGCTAGGGTCCGGTTGAAACGCGCCAAGTGTCGACTTGAAATAGTTTCGGCCACTTCAGAGGACCCCGCTTGTAGATCCGTTCGAATGCAGCGGCGACCTCCTTAGCCTCCTTTGTAGTAAGTGGTTCGGCGGCTTTGAACCTGCTTGCCACATCGACAACAGCCAGGGCATATTTGTATCTCTTCCGACGAACCGTATCGAGTGGTAAAAATTAGAGATTGGCCTGGTGCACTTCATTCGGTATTTAAACGTCAAATTTAGGCCTCGGTATATGGCGCGGAGCAGGAAGGTAGATTTGCCAGATGGCCTGCTTTTTTAGAAAGTCCTGGGTTTTGGTATCAGAAACCCTAGCCGCGGCCGCCAGTTTTTGAATCGCCGCCAGCCCCTTCCAATAGCCGCTAGGGCTGTAGTAAGTGCTAGCAAGGGGAGCCATGATATAAAATTACCATTCAGCCAGCCTCCAGCAGCATCATCTACATCTTTAAAGGTTTGGACGGCGTGGTATTGCCGCCTAAGGTCGTTTTGGATGAAATTAATTCGTTGAGTTTGCCTTTCAGTCCACTCCGCTTGTGCCATCTGTAATTGTTCTACTGCGAGGTTGTGGCGACTCCTCTCTTCGTCAGCTTTAGAGTCCTTAAGCATGCCGAATAAGTAGCTACCCCCAGTGAACGCCGGTGCGTTAGCGATAGCTCCATCCAACATCAATGCAATACTAGCCATCTTCGTGTAATGTTATTGAATCATTTCTACTTCAATATGTTATCAGGGATTATTCCTTGCTTGACTAGAGGATCTTTGGTTGCCAGTGTGGCTGTTACCTCGACTACGGCCATGCCAACGTCACGAGGAGTGAAGTCTAGCTTAGCAAAATTACCTCAAAGTACAGCCTTACCTAATCTTGCGTATCCTATTGAAAGTACAGCTTCCACGGCATCGTGATAGATAGCGTTTACTTTTTACTTTCCGTCCGGATTTGCAGACATTCTTATTCCATATAATGATGATCGGGTTTTTAATATACGGGCTTGTTCAATTCGGCGACAGGATTATGTTGAGTGTCAGGTTGGGCCTTATTTTTCCAAAATATTGCAGCTAGGACGGCTACTACACCAGCTGCCATTATAACGCTATTCGTATTTACTATCATAGGGGTTTGAGTGGGTTTTTGAGTGTCAGACTCTACCTGCTGGGCCTCCGCCGCCTTTAGACGCTTTTTTTTCTGATCCCCGACCCTGCCTTACCAGCCGCAACACGCCTAGGTTCTTTCGGCGACGGATTTGTCACGCTTTCCGGCGACTTCGACTCCTGCGACTTCGGCTGCCGCTCCGGCTGTTTTTCCTGCGGCTCCGGCTGCGGCTCCTCGACTGTTGATTGAGTTGTTATCTTCACTTAGTATAACCAATTGCTAAGTAGGTGTTCGGCAATGTTTAAAAGTGCATAGCAATGCTGTGACAGGAGCTAAGTACCGGCCAAAGCGATGGTATAGTAGTATTTAGCACGTGGCCTACGAAAGGGTCAGACAGCAAGTCAGAAATAAGTAAATCTTGTCGTGGGATAGGAAGAAATGTGCTTACCATTGTGTCAATCAGGAGTACTGCGCAGCCGATGGTCTTGGTCATACTCGCTCCCAGTCGGGCTTCATATCGATAGTATAGTTTGTCAATATCTTCGTCTGGAAGGCGGTCGATCTGATCCACAGAAAATTCTTTTCCCATGTACTTTTTTGACTGACCTCCCATGGCGAGGGCTGACAATCTATGCCTCTTAAGACTAGAAGCACCGGGCGAAGTGTCATCCCGCTTTTCATCCGGGGTGCCACCGGTTGATCATCGAGTAACTCGTCGAAATCCATGGCTATACGTACCTCCCGATTCTAATAGTAAACTTGTACAAAATGTGAAACGAATTAAAAATAGTACAGCCGAAATCGCTAACACTATATGTCGCAGGCCGGCTCTATGTACCGCCATCAACTATATGGTAACTACTTGGCTGAGAAGTATTTAACAAAAGCTTAGCATGCTTAGTTTTGGCAAGTCGTTCGCGCACAGCATTACGCTCCGTCGGAGGTGCGATGTCGTTTTCACGTAAGCACTCGTCAAAGCTATCCCTGTCTTTACAGTGAAAAATAACTACCTAACGGGTTTGCTCTCGTAGGTCTTTAATTACAAAATTATACCGTTGAGAAAGTACCCATACAGATTGCTTGGCATGTCGGCCGGAAAAAAAGGCCAATTCGGAGAGCATGTATTTTTTCTTGGTAAGCTGCTTGCTGGCGGCCATATCGTCAATAATGTACAAAGTCGGCTGACCCTGAAATATTTGATAAAGGGCTCTTAAATAATCATGAAGCTACAATATAAACTTCATCGTCATCCCAAATCCACCGTCGACTTTTATACGTCTCGTTATACTTAATGGTGGGGCAGAGTAACACAATGTGATCAAAAGTGCGCCGGTACGGGCCCTCTAGGAAGTCCAAAGCGAATTTTGTTTTTCCACAACCCGTCATCCCACATATTATTGCTGAGTGGGCCTCACTACTAATAAACAGTCAAGACAAATCTGCCATTTTCTATGTTGAGCTGGGCGTCCATCACTACAAAAACATAAACGTTTAATGCCCCATCCGCTTCCACCTCCATCGATAATTGAATAGTAATACCTTCGCTGGCGTTTCCACTCTCCTCCCGTTACCGTGCAGGCCGTCGTCGTAGTGTGTCCTGAGGTCTAACCATAGGGCGTACTCTTGGGTGAGGTACTTTCCGAGATCACACGCGTGGAGCCCTACATCCTCAGCAATCATGGCAACCTCCGGGTGACGTTTAGTTCCTCCTGCAATAAGTTTACGGACCTCGTCCCACAACTGGTAGGGACGCATACCTTGGGCGAAGAGCTGGTTAGGAACGCCTTCAATGGTGACCTTCACCTTGGTAATATTAGGGTTAAAGAAGGCCGCGCTATATCTAGCATAGGCTGCCGTGGGTTCTTCGAAGAGTAGCAAGAGTAGCAAGATTCCCTTCATCGACCTGGCAGGCACGTTATGGTTTATATTCCATAGTGCCTCGGACTTATTTTTTTACGATTTTTCTGTGCCAATGCACTCTGTCGAGCAATATGCTAACCTTTCCTGCGTACATGTTATGGATAATTGTAGCCAGCTGTGGGTTAGTGACCATCTCGAACTCAAGAGCTATATCTTTTATCGCATTTATAACCTGGTTATAGTCATTAAAGGTGAGTTCGTATTCTAGCCTATTATCAAAGGCGGATTGAAAGAACAGCATATGGCTCTCCAGTAGCTCAAAGTCGAGAGAGATATAAAATCGGCTACAAAGGGTCTTGGCAATCGCAGTGTCCTTAGCAACACCCTCGTCCTTATTTCCGGCATCAAGCCTTATACGTGTGACATTCCTGTCTCCCGAGGTACCAATCCCCTGGTATTGGGCATTATTTCGTTCTTCGTCCGTTTTTCAGAGGTCGAAATAGCAACCGTAGATGTCGCTGTCGTCTATGCTCATAACCTCCTTTCCTGAAATCTTAATCGTGGTTTTCTTGATACGCCCGACCCAGGTTGTGGACCACGGGTCGGTTAGTGTCGGTCGAGTGCAGCGCAATTTGAATGGCTAGTCGGGCTGTTCCAGGCACGATGACATCGTTGTCGCCAAGTTTTGGACAACTCACTAATAGCTGTTGATTTTGGTCGATAATTGATGGGTTGTTGGTGATAACAATCGTCTGACGGATGCCCTTGACACCCATGGGCTCCCAGGCGCCGGTGCGGATTGAGATTTCTTCCGTATTGCGACATATTGAAGCTGCAGATATATGTCACAATAACAAAGAGTCAAAAATGGATGATGATATACCGGTCGAAGATTTTGAGGACCAGCAATTTGATTATTACGCCGCCGATGACGTCGCCGAATCCTACAATCAGCTGTTGAATCACTCCGTCAATGATTATTATAATGCTTTGGGCGAGCCCGCCGCAGGAAGGGACCACACTAAGTTTAAAGGTGGACAAAATGGGCAGCTTCGCCTAATTGGCTTATTAATAAGCAAAATGGAAAACCCTTGGCATTAAGCACTATTGCTGGCCGGAGGGACGGTGGGGCCATTATCAGAAATCAACTCGGTTTCTCAGATTGGAGTCGGAAGCTACCCGCTAAGACTGAAGCTAGTATAAGACAAGCGGATAGAGATCTTGCGGAAGCTTCGACGTCGCTTGCGACGATGTCGCTAGAGGAAGCGGACGCCAGACTGCTTTCAAATGTAGGCTCCATTACGTCTCAAGCGTAGGAGACCCTGCTAAAGACCATCCATGATCCTACGACAGATTTAGATGGGTCTGACCTGATGAATCGATACCGTGAGCAGACCCAGCGCGGCAAGCTTGAGAACAACCTGGCTAAGCTTTTAGATAAACATTTTTCTCTAGAAAACAAGAAGTTGGGGGAGACCGATGATGAAGAAATGAAGCGAAGAATTCGGGAAAGGCTCCAAGGTCTCGAGCTCGAGCGGTCTGCGCGGCTCGAGGCGGCTTCAACCAATCGGGAGGCCCTCATTTCACAGATCAGCTGAATTCGGGAAACCTGTCGAAGAATGTTGAACGAGGACACCACGCAGGCTGACAAGATTTAGACTCTCTTCCGGGAGCAAGGGATCACCGTCGTTTCAATTATTAGAACAATCTGAATGACAATTGGCTTCATCTTAGAATCATTAACTGGACGAGGGGGTGGAACACCACCACCAAAGCCCACCTCCAATGGAGTTGGAGAATGGGTAAAACAGCAGCTTAAAGCACTCGGCAGTTTACTAGCGAAACTAGCGGACAAGGCCTCGGCTGCCATCCTCGGGATTGTAGGCAGCATTGTCTCCAGGCTGTTGTCAATAGCTGGTAAAGCGGTCGGTTGGCTTGCAGAATATACCTGGGCTCTGTTCTTAGCTGTCGGAGGTTTGCTCCTGGTTGCGGCTCGTGACTGGATACTAACGAAGCGCTAGCTAGATTGCTAATAACCCTACAGTGATCCCTCCTAAGACCAGATATTTTTTCCTCTTCATGAGCCGTCGCTTTGTGCAAGCTGGAAGAAGTACTGCTGCTAATTGGCTTTTGGGCTGGTGGATCTTAAGTTGGTGGTCCTGCAATTTTACCATTTTGAAAGCTTCCCATTCCATGCACGCGGGGAGGGGGCTGAGGATTACATCCACCTCTCCGACGTGGAGGTCGGTCGTAGCCATCTTGATCTTATTGTTGTACCCCACGATATCAGAATAAAATGTCTTTTGGGGCCATGTATAAACCCGTTCCGAAGACCATGTTGAGTTCGCTCCCGACGTATTGCAGTACGTTCTCATAGCGTGTTATAGAAGAGGGTATGTCCACAGGGGAGTTAATCGCGTCCCCCACATTAGCTAAGAACTGCTTCCGCGCCTCGAAGCCTTTTGACGTCCTGTCGATCTTAGATTTAGTCTGCGCCTGAGCCCCGAGCAGAGCCCACACATAGGTACGGATTGAGTCATTAATGCGCTCCATACCGGCTTGAGTGAAGCCTTTCGAATATTTTTAGCACGAATGTGCTCCAAGCGCCATCTACGCCAGGATCTTGCTCTATGAACTCAATGTGAGCCTTCTTTTGGGGGGGGGGGGGGGCAATGGCGGCCTCCGGATACCTCCTGATCAAATGTGGTATGTGCAGTGTCCAAATCTTCAATGTTCCATGTGCTTGGATGGACCATCATACCGGAAATCCGCCTGAGTCCACGCCTTAACTCCCCAGATATGAACGTCGGCGAGGCCATCACTGTTAGGAAACTCTTTCTGGCGCCAGTCTGTCTGGGGGTCGACCCCAAATTCCTGGCAAATGCATTCGAAAGCTCTCTTATCATACGTGTTGTTAACCGGGTTCCAGGAAGGATCCTGGGGGAAGGCTACTTTCATTTCTTCCAAAATACGCCTCGTAGTATAATAAACGTGTATGAAGTAGACCGACTGGAGGAGGGGAGTTTTATGCACCTCGTCCCAATTCGTTAAACGAAACTCCACAACCCGCCGTGGCGCACCACATGGCAATGTTGATTTGATTCTGCCAAAACTGTATAGGGTTGCTCGTCCAAGCTAAAGTTATGTCCTCTTTTTTGGCTTGGGGCAGTCTGTAGTTCATCTAGATATCGGGCATTTTAAGAAGAATACATTGTTGTGAGCAACCGTGATCATCATATATTTGGTGAAGTTTTCGGCTCTCAGTTTCCGAGAGTATGCCGCTCCGGTCTTATACCTTACTCCCGAGTTGCAGGTATTAGCCTGCATCGCAATACTGGGATAATGTTTTACCGATATTACGAAAGGGTCGACCTCCATTCAACAGGCAATCGACAACAGAGACGGACGTCTCAGGATTGGATTGAGGTCGATCATATGTACCGTGGGGTGGTACAACATCCACGAGCCGGTAGCCGACGCTGTTAAGCCGGGCTTGTGGACCTCAACGCTCTCGCTACGGCATTTAAAACGTTAGATTTGTCCGTCACAGTAAACGAACAGACGGGGAAGGCTTCTATTTCGATGCCGCACAACACAAGAATCTATTATCCCCATGTGATGTGCGATCTTCTAGGTTTTAAAGATGGATGGATAGAGGGTTCTGTAGAAGGAGACAGACCAGTAGATTTGAGCCCGAATAAGCTGTTATTCTTCCACCTGGAACAGCTAAACACCTCTGAGAACTCCTTAGACGGGGCTCCTAGTAATCAACTAGCTGTTTTCGCCGTTGGCGGCTGGTCATACGGGGAGATCAAATCCTCGGTATTTCCGACCCCCGTGTTCAAGGCTCTCCAGGCGGGCATCTTATCAGAGTTCTCACTCTCCATTAAAGAGGAGCGGGGCTCTGTCATAGAAAACCACGGTTTGCCAGTGAGTGTCGTGCTTGAAATAAAGTGAGCATATTCGGCGGATATGGAGTATCCTCTGCGGACGATACGCTGGCCGTTGCTTCGCCCCCGATCTGACTAGGTATCTAAAGAAGACAGAGGATGGTCATGTAGACTTAAAAGGGGGTCGGATCATGAACCTCGATCAAAGAACAAACAGACGCCATTTCGGCCAGGTTGGCGCAGTCCGGATTCCGCGACGGATGGAGACGCCTTTAAGAAGATGTTGTCACCTACGTTGACACAAAAATAAGTAAATCCCCAAGCCCGTAAAAAAACTATCGTGGCGGAGGAGCGCAGACCTTTGGTGGGCGGGGACATTGAATGGTCATTAGGTTCAAACTCTGAAGGTGAGACATAGTAAAGGGGGCTACAAAATTATGAAAAGAGGAAGAATCCTAACCATGTCACTGTCCTCGGCCGAACGTGATAAATCATCGAAATATATGATAGTCGTAGGCATCACTGTTAATTATCAATTTCGACAAGGGTGTTATATATCTAAGGCCCCACGCTCTTATTCTGTTGACAAGACTTTCCAACCACCGATAGAAGTTGCTAAGGGCGATATTATTAATTTTCAGACGCGTTCTACGAATCGGAGCAATGCTTCTGGAGTGGTTGCGTTATTAATTGAACTAGAGATGTGAAGGAGACAAAGAAATGAAGGACGGAGTAGATCTAAACCTACACGGACTGCCGTCTGGGTTGTCCTTCGCTTTACAAGATACGCGACTTTTGTTAATCACAGTTTGTTGAAAATGCGTATATTTGGTGGATATTGGGTTATAAAAACTAACGAAAGTTGTGTTAGGAAGGATTGCGTTAATGAGGCTGTTTCTATAATCTTATCTCAAATCCCCAAGCCCGTAATAACTATCGTGGCGGAGGAGAGCGGACCTTTGGTGGGCGAGGAATTTGAATGGTCATTCGGTTCAAACTCGGATGGTAAGAGCCATAGTAAAGTGGGCTACGTAATGATCAAAAAAGGAAAAATCCTCAACATGTCACTGTCCGCGGCCGAACGTGATGTGAATCTTAAGGTAGATGTAGGTATCACTGTTAATTATAAATTGAAACGAGGTAACGATATAACTAAGCCCATAGGCTATATTTCCTTTTGTAAGATTTTCAAATCACCGCTAGAAGTTAAAGGCAGAGAAGCAATGGCAGAACTCATCAAAAAAGTGAATGGATCTTAAGCTGTGTGTGTATTAGAGATTCAGACCCACCTTCTTTATACAGACACTGTGCCCGCCACAAATAGATTTGGCCGAGATCGCCATAGATATGTCCTTTACTATAGGAATAATACTGTTTATCTATGATTTTAGTTATTAAATATAAAAGATGAGCTTGCAAAAAATTCGGACGCCGCCGTGCTCCGCGCGACCGCCAGGCGTAAATATCTAGAGCGTGTTTTACTGAGACAACCCCTTTTTTCGAAAACCCACACCGAACCCAATAGAAGTCGAACAAACAGTCGAGGCAGCCGTAATCTCGGAAATATACCTACTCGTATCAAATAAACTTGGAAACCGGGATTCGAACCCACGACCCAGAGATTAGGCGCCAGCAAAATTGTTAGCAGACGATACTTTCAAGCCGCAAGCTAGTACACTGTGTTTACTCCAGCAAACACTGCGCTCATTCACTTAAATGATCGCAGTGTGCGCTAGTAAAACCAATCGATTGTAACTTGGGTTGTCCTGGTGCAGAATGTCTGTCCTGAAAACCGCAAACGGTCCGCGAAACCACAAAGGGTCCAGATATAAAATTTCTGTCCTGAAAACCACAAACGGTCCAGACAGAAATTTTCGTCCGAGAAAACGCAACGGACAGGATGTGGGTAAATTTAATTTTATGCGTGGAAGCATCTAGAAAGTTCACGCAAAATACTTCGAAAATCTCGCGAGACCAAAACGTGTCGTCTGCTCGCCAGCACTTTACCTGTCGAGAGTGTACTGTCGTCTGCTATCAAACCAAGTTATCATAACATGGATTATCCCTGTGCAAAATTATTTACTTCCTGAACTTTACAGGCTGGGTGATATACTATGTGAACATGGGCTTGGGTCCCAATGTGTATAACTGGTTGAGGGGCCCGCCGGGGGATGAAGCGGGCCCTGCTAGTGGTCCAGACTCTGCCCTTGGTCACATCTCTCTAAGAGAAAAGTGACCACAAGGTGAATCTGGACCACTAAGAAATGACGAGGAAGGCTTTAAAATGACTTGTCGCTCTTTCTGTTGTTGTCCAATTCCTTCCATCTTAAGCATTGTGTGATTATTTATAAACTTATACGGTCTTTATAAGGAAGGTCTAATCAGTCGCAAAGATGTAGACGAAATATTGGCGATCACCTTCCATTTAGGTGTCCACGTAGTAATATTCCTGAAATCACCGATTCAATATGCTGCTTTTATCTTCGGAGCAGTTTTTTTTTTCAACTTCAATACATTTAATATTATTATTTATTTCTTGAAAATTAATAATAGCCTTAAAATGGTAATGAAAACATGTTTTCTTTATTTTTTCTACACTGAAAATTGTAAAAAAAAGAAAGAGTTCCTTATGGTAATTCATTCAACAGTCTTGCATTGAAAGCCAAAAGAGATCATCAGCCTTCTTTTTACATATGCTGATGACCCCGCCTGGCTTTCTACGAATTTATTGTTACTTACTAATGTTTTAAGAACTACACTGTTTAAATATTGATCTGATGGAAATGTATTTTATAAACATGACTGACATTTATTTTTTAATCTGTCGTGAACTTCGATGCTCAATCCCGTGATGTGTATGCAGTCCCTGACACGACAAGGAAAGCGGGTAATTACGGATTTTAAATTAAAATGATTTCAAGAGTAAGACCAATGTAATTCGCCAGATTATGTTGACAGAAGCAGTGTATTAAGATTGTCATTTTCTTCAGTCAAATTTGTCTGTTTATGTTTTGTTACTCTTTGAGCATATCGACAATTAAATCAATCCATTACAACAAGTTGGTTGTATCAAAGTCATTTTCTTAGAAAATTATTCAACAAATATATTAGCAATGAAAATAGGATTTTAATAACTGTAGTCTGTATACAGTTTTAACGTAGCAACATGAATACGACTTGATTTCATTTTTTCTTCAGAAAATATCATAGGACACGTTGCTGCCAGAACGTGATGCGATTATCCACGAAGCAAGAGGTCAGAATTGAAAGTGTTCTAATTAAGCCGAGAGACAATAGGAGGAAGGAATCTCTTCCAAAACCTACAAAGGCACTTGTGTAATATTTATTTTATGACGTGAAAAAAATAAGCAAACAAATGATGTAATAATCTTAAATCATGTTTGGGGGTGTGTGTGTTACTGTCTTGATTCAGTAAGTGTTTTTCTTAGAGTTAAAGTCAGTACAAATTTGCCTTCAATAAATACACAATAATAAAAGTAAATTAATTAAACCGTTTGGTCGGTATTAAAATGTAGTATACACTGCTTATGTCGTGGCTGACGATTTATTAATGTGAAATGGTTAATTAAATAATCAGGTGATTAATCTTTTGACAAAAAGGCAAACCTTGAAAAAATAGAACTTAGTTACATTTATTGTTAATAATTCAGTTTGATCATATTTATTCTACACTCAGTCATGGAAGAAAAATATGTTTACGAATGCGGAAGCTAAAATTGATTTTTTTTTTTGACCAGGCATAAAATCAAAAAAAAGGGAAAAATATACATTCTTTAATCTTCAGGTTATTGTATTGCCGTTTTCTGATTTTCCTTATTGAAGTAATAATTAAGGTTTGTATTACTCGGAAATAAATAATTTTATGTGTGAAATAAATTTCATCAAGTGCTGTTGATACAAATAACCACCTAAACACCAAGTGTTTAACCCGACTGTGAATATAATATATTTTAAACACGAGGGAACGTGATAACGTTATTAGAACATTTGGACACATTTTGTTCATACCTTTAATGACTATACAGAACTATATTATGTTTTCCATAGAAGTATTTAGTCTTTTTAATTATATCTATGAAAAAAAAAACAACGGTATTTCAGTAAAAATGTCAGTTAGAACATTCTCGCATTCACCACTCGAAATGTACTAGTAGCTCTTTGTAAATAAAATATAATGGATTAAAAAAGAAAATAAACCACTTTTGGCATCCGAAAAGCAATAATATTCCACCAAATCAGTTATATTTTAAGAATACAACTTATGCAAATGTCTACTGATATGATTTAAATGTTTCAGCACTGAGTATTCTTCAAAATGGAAAGGTACCAGTGTGTGATCAAGAGATACTGCAGGAAGCTTTTGAGAGCAAAAGTCCAAGACCTGCACTACTCTGACTTCGCAGAGGCCTAGATTCTCTAGGAATATATCAGGTAAAAAGATGGATGAACCAGGTTTAATAAATAATCTCAAAGTAAGGGAAAGAAGATACACTTCAAAGTATGATGAAACATTTGCTACAAACAACATAAGCAGTTGGTAACTTAAACTGTCTACAATCCAAACTTACCTTTATCATAATAAATACGCAAATTCTGTTTTTTTAGACGTGACATGATACCACACCCAGTCAAATTATCCTGACACCGAGCCAACCAACTACCTTTATATGCTGAGCGCCAAGCAAGGGAGCTATAAGAGAACCTTTTTTACGTCTTTGGTATGTCGCGTCCGGGGATCGAACCCACGACATCCGGCTCCAGAGGCTGACGCTCTAACCACTCGGCCAACAGGGACAGTAGAAGTGATAAGTACCTGCCTAGTTGTACTCTGTACTCTCTGCGTGTTCGGGGGGAATTCATCAACTTCAGTGATAGTCTGAGTATTTATATGAGACTATTCACTTGGATAAAAAGTCCATGAAAAACAATAGATATTAAAATTTTGGTTGAGCTTTTCAACATTTTAACAACTAAGGCCATAACTGAGTAAACTATAAATTATAATGTAGTTAATGCAAAAAGGATGCTGGATAAGCTGTAGAACTCGACTTTTAACCTGTGCGCTAGAACTATAAATTTTTTTGATAATATTGTTTACATCTCAGAAAAGTAACCATACATATCCACCAGCTACCATCTTTGTACAACTCTACCATATATATCCATCTGCCACCATCTTTGTACAGCTCTACCATACATATCCACCTGCCACCATCTTTGTACAGCTCTACCATACATTGCACCATCTTTGTCACTCTACCATACATATCCACTGCCACCATCTTTGTACAGCTCTACCATACATATCCATCTGCCACCATCTTTGTACAGCTCTACCATACATATCCACCTGCCACCATCTTTGTACAGCTCTACCATACATATCCACCTGCCACCATCTTTGTACAGCTCTACCATGCATATCCATCTGCCACCATCTTTGTACAGCTCTACCATACATATCCATCTGCCATCGTCTTTGTACAGCTCTACCATCATATCCACCTGCCACCATCTTTGTACAGCTCTACCATATCATATCCACCTGCAACCATCTTTGTACAGCTCTACCATACATATCCATCTGCCATCGTCTTTGTACAGCTCTACCATACATATCCACCTGCCACCATCTTTGTACAGCTCTACCATACATATCCACCTGCCACCATCTTTGTACAGCTCTACCATACATATCCACCTGCCACCTTTGTGTACAGCTCTACCATACATATCCACCTCCACCATCTTTGTACAGCTCTACCATACATATCCACCTGCCACCATCTTTGTACAGCTCTACCATACATATCCATCTGCCACCGTCTTTGTACAGCTCTACCATACATATCCATCTGCCGTCGTCTTTGTACAGCTCTACCATTCATATCCACCTGTCACCATCTTTGTACAGCTCTACCATATATATCCACCTGCCACCATCTTTGTACAGCTCTACCATACATATCATCTGCCACCGTCTTTGTACAGCTCTACCATACATATCCATCTGCCATCGTCTTTGTACAGCTCTACCATACATATCCACCTGCCACCATCTTTGTACAGCTCTACCATACATATCCACCTGCCACCATCTTTGTACAGCTCTACCATACATATCCACCTGCCACCATCTTTGTACAGCTCTACCATACATATCCACCTGCCACCATCTTTGTACAGCTCTACCATACATATCCACCTGCCACCATCTTTGTACAGCTCCATATCCACCTGCCACCATCTTTGTACAGCTCTACCATACATATCCATCTGCCACCATCTTTGTACAGCTCTACCATACATATCCACCTGCCACCATCTTTGTACAGCTCTACCATACATATCCACCTGCCACCATCTTTGTACAGCTTGCTCTACCATACATATCCATCTGCCACCATCTTTGTACAGCTCTACCATACATATCCACCTGCCACCATCTTTGTACAGCTCTACCATACATATCTACCTGCCACCACCTTTGTACAGCTCTACCATACATATCCACCTGTCACCATCTTTGTACAGCTCTACCATACATATCCACCTGCCATCATCTTTGTACAGCTCTACCATACATATCCACCTGCCATCATCTTTGTACAGCTCTACCATACATATCCACCTGCTACCATCTATGTACAGCTCTACCATGCATATCCACCTGCCACCATCTTTGTACAGCTCTACCATACATATCCACCATCACCATCTTTGTACAGCTCTACCATACATATTCATCTGCCACCATCTTTGTACAGCTCTACCATACATATCCACCTGCCACCATCTTTGTACAGCTCTACAATACATATTCATCTGCCACCATCTTTGTACAGCTCTACCATACATATCCACCTGCCACCATCTTTGTACAGCTCTACAATACATATTCATCTGCCACCATCTTTGTACAGCTCTACCATACATATCCACCTGCCACCATCTTTGTACAGCTCTACCATACATATCCACCTGCCACCATCTTTGTACAGCTCTACCATACATATCCATCTGCCACCATCTTTGTACAGCTCTACCATACATATCCACCTGCCACCATCTTTGTACAGCTCTATCATACATATCCACCTGCCACCATCTTTGTACAGCTCTACCATACATATCCATCTGCCACCATCTTTGTACAGCTCTACCATACATATCCACCTGCCACCATCTTTGTACAGCTCTACCATACATATCCACCTGCCACCATCTTTGTACAGCTCTACCATACATATCCATCTGCCACCATCTTTGTACAGCTCTACCATACATATCCACCTGCCACCATCTTTGTACAGCTCTACCATACATATCCATCTGCCACCAGTTGTCTGTCCGTCCATCTGCCCGTCCGTAAAAAATTGCTTGTGAACGCGATAAAGTCTTAAGTTTTTATAGTATATCAATCAAATTTATACAGTAGTTAGATATCCATGAGAGCTTGTTTCCTTTCAAAAAACCAGTCAGATCCACTTAGGCTATAGGGATTAAGGCCCTTAAACTTCATTAAACCTTTATTTATTTTTCCGAATTTTTACCAAATTTAAACAGTAGTTAAATGTTTATGAGCGCTTGGTTCCTTTTGAAAAACTAGTGGAATGCGCCCATGCCTGAATTGATTATGGCCCTTGAAATTGTCAAAATTCGTAAAATTGAGCTTGTGAACACTACAAACAAATTGTTTTTGCCTTATCTATCATTCCGTCTGTCCGTCACACTTTGCTTTTTGCTTATTTTATGGAGTTCCTTATAACCAAGAGTCTTCAAACTTCATAGGATGAATTGAGTAGATGATCCTTATAGTCACAGTCACTCACTTCTGTCGTATTCGTATTCATTCTCCCTGACCTCTAAACTTATGATTAATGATATCTCTCTTTTGAATATGCAGTGGGGGAGAGATGCGCTTTTTTTAAAAAAAACACACATCTTCTAGTTTGTTTTGTTTTGCAGATAGCCAACCATTTCAAGATGTTTCTTCATCTCCTGAGACCATGTAATGTTTGGTTAACATTCAGACGTTTGATGAGTCTTCTAGTCCCAGATTTTCCTGAATTGGGGTCAAATAGGCGGAAATCTGAGAATTTAGTGTACACTGAATTTTTGTCTTATGTGAGAGAAGTTAGCAGTAAGTATAGTTCAAATTCACCTGATATGTGCTGTTTAAAATTGAAAAACAGTTTGGATCGTATATACTAAATTTATTTGAAACCTTCCCTTAAACATAAATATTTTGTGTACAGCTTATAATTAGCTGGAACAGATATGCGAGAATGCGTCTGGAACTGGTGTCTTCTTAAATATTGCTATAAATAATGCCGAATAGCTCCATATATAAGGCCCACTTGTATGACTTTACAGCATGAAATGATAAAAAAGAATGTATTTACTTATTTGATGTTATGGACAAAGAGGTTACCCTTACATTTTCATTAATAAACTCTACATCTTAAGTTTAGAAGAACAAGAAACATGTAAGAATAAATGTATGGTGCTGACTTAAAGTAACTCAAAGACACTGAAGTATTTGACCATTAATTTTTGCAGTAAACTTAATCCTTTGAATATATTTGTCCTAAAAAGTTTAAAAACTCCTGTATGTATTTACCAATAAAAAGTAGCTGTGTACAAAGAAAAACATTAAAACACAAACCTATGAATGGAAAGTAATGAACCTTTATTTGGAGAGTTGGAAGATTAGCCTTTAAAAATGACAGTTATTCAAAGTTGGCCATAACCTAAACTTCGACTGTCTATTTGTCTTAGAAATGTAACGTCTGTAGCCCTATATGGATGTATGTATGCATGTGTGGGAAACATTTCAGTTGTACAAGTTGCTTGGACATTGTTTCAAGATTCAAGTGAATATGTAAGAGTTACTTTGACATGTACATTACAGAGAATGAAGTTTTTGGGAGTATATGATGTCAGCCTCTGTGTAGTGGTCATTATCTTTTTAAATGATACCTTACCAACTCAAGCAGATGCTGATTAACATTGTAACAATTACTGTTGTTCTAAGTCTGGACATTGCATCATTTGGCTACATTGTCCTATGTTCTAACGATGTTTAAGCAAAATCAATTGTCTGAAAAAAGTTGAGTGTGAAAATATTAAATTATTGTTCCAACAGCGTTTCATGCTATTGCTTCTGAAATATATTTTCAGGTAGAAGACGAGAAGGGTTGTCAGTACATGACATTTTGCAGTTCATCACAGGAGAAGATGCAGAGCCAGCTCTTGGTTTTGGCATGTCTCCCACGATATCATTTGTTGAACACAGTTGTTCATTCTTGCCAGCTGCAAATACATGCATAAACAAACTGACATTACCTAGACCAACAAACAGTGTGTCACTTCCAAAAACGAGATGTTCTCTTTGATATGTATGACTTAGCATTCAGAAACACTTATTATGGCTTGAAATGACTGCATTAAAGTCAAATGAACGTGTGAACTACCAATTTAAGGGAAAAAATCAGCAGAAAAAAAACCTTTTGATTGAGTAAATTTTATTTACATAACATTGCTTGAGTATATATTTGGTCATTCTTCTTGATTACATCTGCTAGATGTTAGATTTCTTCTTTTCATCAAATCCACTTATGTAGTAGTATTACATGATGTTATATGTTTCCAGTTAAAACCATTAAATATTTTCTTACATTACATAGTTATATACATCATGCCATCTTACAGTAAATGCTATTGATAAAAAAAACTAGCGTTTTACCCATGGAGGATAATGCCCATATAGGATAATGCGGTAAAATGAATCTGACACTTGTTATTTCATACAAACTTTTATCATAGAAGTCAGGGAGATGTTATTACGCTTGCCAGAGTCTGGAATAACATTTTCCTGAACTAGTTGAATGAATGCTTACATGAAATGACAAATCAAGACAGATCCTCTATGTATAGGCTATAATTATTCTTAGTATGTTAATTAATGCTGAGTACATGTATGATATAAGACTTTACAATATCTCAGTTTTTTATGTAACAAATGATTAATTTTGAAGATTACTTTAGAAATAATTGTTAATTGTTTCAGTCTTGCAGAGAATAGTTTTTTCAAAGACACCAACTTCCGTAATGCTGCTTGTCTGTAACACCATAAATTTGTTTAATTAGTTTGTTTAAATGGTGCAAGTTTAATAGGAATTTCAGACTGGTTGTAAAAACATGGCAGTTACAGTAATACTTTTAGTCCTAAGATTCTTTTTGAAGATTATTTTTTTTATTGGTGTTGACTATCATTAGTGCCATATTGATGAAGTCTCAACCCAACTCAATTCTTGCAATAAGTACAATAACTTGACAGGGTTTACAATGTTTAATTGTTCCCATATTTATCATTTTTAGCTTGACTATTCGAAGAATGTGAGAGCTATTATATTCACCCTGGCGTTAGCGTCGGCATCACACCTTGGTTAAGGTTTTGCAAATACATATACAAATGTATATTACCATAGCTCAGTTACTCTTGGATATATTGCATTGAGACTTTCTACAAGGCTTCCCAATCCTCAGTCTTATATAAATAATCAATTTAGATAATTCTATCTTGCATTTCATGCAAATGTTGGTCCTTTTTCGAATTAGAATTTCTGGTTAAGATTTTGCATGCAACTACATATATTACATCATAGCTCATTTACTACTAGATGTGTAACCTTTCACAAATAACTTGCAAACCTTAAACTAATAAGCGGTGGAATAGTCGATCGCACTGTCTGACTGACAGCTCTTGTATTTTTTGACTTTGACTGTCTCAAACCTCTACATGTATGATCAGGGTTTTGCAAACTTGAAAAGAGCTTGAATTTTTAAGTTGATTTGAAAAATCCTTAAAATTTAATTTTGGTATGAAAGTGCTTGAGAATGGGTTTGTTGTCCTTTAAAGTGCTTGAATATCAAATAATTTGAGTTATAACAAAATAAAACACCAAATGCAAATAGATATTTATTATTGTATTATTACAATCATGTACATGAAGAAATGGTACCCGTGTGAGCAATTTATGGTCACTATTGCCCTCTTGTTTGTTGATAAACATAGGATGCCATTAATTATACTCATTTGTTTACTGCCTTAAATAAAATGTAGATACATAGATATTTTTTTATTCCTATAATATAATAAACACTTTTACTACTATGCCTTCCTTTGTTCTTGATATGTTAAGAACTTAATCCATTATGAACTGATTTGAGTATGAGATGTGATAATTTGTACTGCTCTGTCATAAACATCTATTCCAAAATTAACTGAACACCAGTCAACTGGGCAATGACTTCTCAATTCAGCTTGACATCTGTCTGTTAAAACAAAAGAAGGTTCACTGATAATTGGTCTTGGATTTTCTCTGTTTATCTCGTCTTCCTGGTGGCTTGAACCCTCATCACCACTTAAATTATTCTGTTGAACAGTAACCAGCTCAACAGGCTGCTGTAATGAACCAGTTGTAAACATCAGAATTGGAGACAAACCAGTTGTTTTTATTCGATGTTGATTCCATGCATTCTTCCAAATGTTTAGCTTCTCATTTATTTTGTTTAAAAAATCATAATGTAATGCCTGAATATGATGCTCATTTAGAATGTCAAACTTCCCACAGTCTTCCATGTAGTAAAATAAATCGTGAAAATATGAAAGTACACCGACATAAACATCCCTCCACAAACACTCAATTCATTGATTGTGTGTGCTTTTGCCAGTACGCATACTTCCTCTATTGCATCCTCGTTTTTAATCATAAATTCAGCAATCAGAGAATTTTCAAGACCTAAATAAGAGCGAGCCCTCAGCGGAACACCAAAATAGTCTACACCTTTTAAAAAGCAATCCAGTATTGTTTTTGCTTTGTTGTTGTTGGTACAATCTAGGAAAGTAGCAAGTCTACTAAAACCATTCACTCCACCAGCAACCACTAATTTCCATCTTATTAGTTTATGGTTTGTGTCTACATGTCAAATATAGTTTGGTGCAGTCACATAATAAACTCTTCTCTGCAGCCGCCCCTTACTTCTAGCCTTAATTCCAGCTTTGTCGATTCGATGCAAACTGTCTCTGAGACGCCACCTTTGTTTCTAAAATGTACAGCATTATTTATACAATAGGTTAATGCTGTTGACAAAAATCACATATTACACTCGTTACCACTTTGTAGGGTTCCAGACTGGAGCGATTACTTAAAGTAGAGGTGTTCATACTGTTACCAGAAAATTATCATAAATACAGGATATCTTCAAAAGATATAAGATTAATTTATTGCATTTAAATACTTAATTACCAATTTGTCGAACATGACACATTCTTAATAGCAATAAACATGTGTATCAAAAATTTATTTAATCCATTGTACCTTTCATAAGATATCTAGGACATTGCTTTTATTTTGTGTGTTAAAAATAGGACATAACACTGTAAAGTAATAGTAGTTTATAACCAAAGTCTATTGGCATGTGTTTTATGGTATTAAACATATGTAAAAATAAAATGTATTCAACCCCTTCATGAGTGTATGTCCAGACATTGTATTTTTTGCAATATCTAAGTTGAAAAGAAGACATATATAACTCAAAATGTATGTCAAAATTAGGTGAAATTTGACCTGTACTTTATTGTGTACAATTT
>CM037791.1:30403759-30453759 GCA_021229015.1 Solen grandis | reverse complement strand
ATCGTTAACGAACATGGTATTTATTTCGTTTATTTTTAATGCAATAAATTAAACAAACATACGAAACAACACTCAGTACATTTATCTATGTCGTACATAACACAGAACATTTATTTATGTCGTACATAATACACGCCCCCCCCCCCCAAAAAAAAAACAACAACAAAAAAAACACACAAAAAACATGATATATGATACGGCATATACATGTATACCGATTACTCCATTTGGCAATGATTAATGCAATGCAATGAATGATGCGACGCAATGAAAATGCGATGCAATGAATAATGCGATGCAAAGAATGATGCAATGCAATGAATGATGCGATACAATGAATGATGTGATATAATGAATGATTCGGTGCAATGAATGACGCGATGCAATGAATGATGCGAAGCAATGAATGGTGCGATGCAATGAATAATGCGATGCAATGAATGATGCGATACAATTAATGATGCGATGTAATAAATAATGCGATGCAATGAATGGTGCGATGCAATGAATGATGCGATACAATGCAATGAATGATGCGATACAATGAATGACGCGATACAATGAATGATGCGATGCAATGACTGATGCGATTCAATGAATGGCTTTTGTCGCCCGGTAGCATCGCGAATTAACAGAATCATGAAAATATTTCATAATTACGAAATTACATGATTATGTCGCCGAATGATAAACGTGAACTAGTGTCTGTTTTGGGCTTCGCCATTAAAAGTATTTTGCTGTGTTTCTATTTTAATTTATCATGCTTACTCCATTTTACATCATCTTCACTAATTATATATTGAAATCACAACAGGGTTAAGAAAGGGCCAATGTGTAAGTCGTTAAAAAAGATGAAAATAATTACGTACATTCGTACTTCAGCTCCGTTTTATTAGACCATCTAGTGTTGCAATAACACTGGTATTTACCAGCGTCATCCAATGTTGTGTTTTTTATCACCAGTGTTGAAGATGTACCTTCGTACTTCTTTGATCCATTTGCATTATAACCGAAAATGTGTCTGCTATCCTTTCCGTAAAGCCACACAAGACAAGTTGGATCTGTATGCGAACATTTCAGCACTGTCTCCTCTCCGCAGTTGCCGGCTGCAGGAGCTTTCAGGGTCAATATGTTGTTCTGACCTTTTGAGGAAAAAGACCTCGTATTAACATTTTGGTTTTCCAGAGGGAAGTAATACAGCAAATTATAAAATTAACTCTTTTCAATATTTCGGTACAAATGTTGCATTTCTCTTGCTAATGCTATAACATATAGCAATAACAATTTTGCGACTGTATAAAAATCTTTCATGTAGTATCTCAAAAATTCATTTTTCTTTTCTTGAGAAAGGCATTTTTTGCCGAAATATTAAAAAAGAGTGATTTTAAAAACTCATAACGTATTTATTCATCAGTCAATTCATTTTTTTTATATTGCTAGTCTTTACATTTAGACCTTAAAAAAATAAACAATTCTTTTTGTGGGATGTCTAATAAAAATAACGCATCATTTTGCATGTCATCACTAACCCTGCATGTATGATTATAAGCATACATGTATGTATTACTTCGATTAATTGATGTACATTCCGAATAAAACTTGTAACCTTTTGACAGATGTGAAATCGTAATGGACATAACTGCACACATAGCTGGTATGTATGTATACTTCTTTAAATAGATTAGAAAAATTGGCATGAACAAAATAAGGAAAATATATATTAACGACAGTTTGGTAAATACATAGATCATCTTATTTTAGTATAACAGGAGAACATTTGTTTATATAAATGGTTATATATGTCAGAAAGTTTACGTTATTTAATACTTGCGTTTGTTAGAGAAAAACCTTGCGAATTTTTTTTTTTTTTTTTTTTTTTAAAATTTCAAAAATGTTTTCGTTTTCATGTTATTTTCTGTCTATTTGTTTTCATGAGTTTAATGCTTCGCAAATATTTCTCTATGAGAACTTGACCATATGTAAGTAATTGTAAGGCTACGATATGAACACAGAAAATCGGCACATTTTACACACTGGATTTCATTTTTTCGAAAGCATACATGCATGCATGTATTAAAACACAAAAGAAATAGTTTTGCAAGTCTTTGTATGGGATCAAAACTTACTGGTATATTCATTTAAAACTATAATAAAAATACTTTTCTCCCATTTTCATTTTTTATGCTATACATGTTTGTACACGTATTTGACTGTATTATGCGTACCCCAGTCATCATGAATCGCATATAGAGAAATTGGTTGAAGTAGTTGTATTCAAAGTCCCTCTCCTACTCAAAATTTCTCGGGAAGTGTGGACTGATTTATTGATTTCTTGAGTTTACCATAGCTGCGACAGTATTTCAGTCATATGCCGACGTTCAGCTAATTACAGGTGAAGGAAGACCCCGAATGCACTGAGGCATCCGGGTAGAACCACCGACCTACCGCAAGCCAGCTGGAAGGCTTCCTCACATGAAAATCCGAATGACCCTGCTGGGACTCGAACTCAAGCGGCGAGGGGCTGAGTGAGTGTTAAAGTCAGCGACTTAACCCTCTCAGCCACGGAGGAGAAGTGTGGATTGGAGACACTTCTTATTGCTATTAATTTAATATGAAGTGCCGTGAATAACTTCTCCATTTGATTTATGTATGTGTGATATTTAAATGTAGTTCATGTATCATCCATACCATGAGTCAAATTATGTTTATAACTGCATGAACTTTACTGCATGAACTTTTAAGTGTTATTGTGTTGCTAGATATATATGATCCAAACAGCGTTGAGATTCGTCAGTTGATCAGCGTAGAATAATGAAGTGATCTGATAACCAAGTACATTTAGAAGTAAGTACTGGGCAAGAGATCTCAATGGCCAGACTCGAATTCCACCAAAATACTAAGTAATATTTAAATACTTAAGGGAAAATTTCACTACTCTTGTTCCTCTAAAGAAAACACACAAATTCTTCATTTCTTAACAAAAATCGTTTGTTATTAAGGCAATAATTCATATCATCTTATTCATTTACTCGAGGGGCCGCCGTGGCCGAGCGGTTACAGTCGTGGACTACAAATCTCTCAGCCCCTCACCGCTGTGGGTTCGAATCCCAGTAGGGACTTCGGATTTTTCATGTGAGGAAGCCTTCCAGCTGGCTTGCGGTAGGTCGGTGGTTCTACCCGGATACCTCTGTGTACTCGGGGTCTTCCTCCACCTGTAATTAGCTGGACGTCGCTATATGATTGAAATACTATCGCAGCGACGGTAAACCCCAATACAACAACAACAACATTTACTCGAATATTTCCTAAATCGGAATGTGCTTCTACCTAGTTGGTATTTAAGTACTACTTAGCGCTAAGTATTGTTGGTGGAATTCCAGCCATGTTGTCTTGAGTATATGTGATTGTACTGAAAATCATATATATATATATAGTTGAACATTACATTTCATATATGTACCGTAAGGTCAAACCCGATCGCGTGTAAACAAAGAGGCAAAAGTTAAATCACAATATATCTAATCTGTTTTACTTTTATAGACTAAATAAATCACAGATGCTTTTGGTTGTGTGTGACAAATGTAGTTTCGACTGTTTAAGTTTAAGTAGGTTCCCTTCAAATATAGTGTATGTTTTAAGAAAGCATCCATGCAGATCAGCAGTTATAACAATAGTATAAGGCAAGTTGTCGTGGAACTTAAAGAATGAAAGACTATCAGATGAATCGGGTTGTTCCGGCAGACCTGTGTTTTGTTATTTTACGATGATATATCACACAAAAAATACTTAGATTTAAACTTTGATCTTTATTTTCTTGAGCAAAATGTAACGGAACATTTTTATTACAACTTACAAAAAAACAAAACACAGCCAACAGTAGGCGAACGTCATCGTATATGGTCAGTGTGTTGTTGTTGTGTTGGGGTTTACCGTAGCTGCGATAGTATTTCAATCATATAGCGACCTCCAGCTAATTACAGGTGGAGGAAGACCCCGAGTACACAGAGGTACCCGGGTAGAACCACCGACCTACCGCAAGCCAGCTGGAAGGCTTCCTCACATGAAAAATCCGAAGTCCCTACCGGGATTTGAACCCACTGCGGTGAGGGGCTGAGAGATTTGTAGTCCACGACTGTAACCGCTCGGCCACAGCGGGGTCAGTGTGTGTATATATATATGAACGAGTGAGTTTTATATTCTCCAATATTTAGTTGATCGAGAGTTGATTTAAACTCACCTTGGTGAGCAGAAGAAAAGCGTTAAAGCAACGTTGCCCGGATATGTACAATATTTATTCATAATCTGAATCTCGGAAACTAAATAAATAAAAAGATGCATACAAAGATCTTTTTAAGAATACGCCTCAATATACAGTCCATTGTTGAAATAGAAAAAAGTACTGTTCTAACCAAGCGACCGTCCAGAAAGGATTTGTCTTGTAAAAAAGTGTTGTCCAGCATTCCAGTTGACGTATGGAACATGTTTAATCTGATATTTGAAAAAATGACTTTTATTACAACCTTTTATAAACGTATACTCATATTTATTTAAATCTTTTTATATCTGAACTTGGTGACAGAAAGTAAAAAAAACAACAACAAAAAAACAGAAATGTTAACTTACCTGTACATCTGGTGACAAAACAAACAAGTACAGTCTGGAACGAATATAACCACAAATTCATCTTGTGACAATATGGAAAAAACTTCTTGACATTAAAAGCAGAAACCGTTCAAATGTGACGGTACCGTGACGCTCTATACGGATATCATTGTTGGTATTATTATTTCTTCCGCGTTTAAAGGCGATCGCGACAGTTTGTTTTATCATACACTAGCAAATTTCTTCAGCGAAACTCAATGGTCGGATGAGGAAAAATAAATATGTATCTACTCCCAAATTCAAATTTCCCACCCACAAACTGGAAATGTTTTTTTAGAATAAGCCTGATTACCTATTGTGTTCAAACTTTTATCCTAGTATATAAGTAACTATGTAGTATGCATTGAAGAAATGAGAAAAATCTGAATGTTTGAACATTAGAAAAATAAAGTTTAAAACAAATAAAGTTGTGTTTAGCCATATGTTAGGGTATTACATGATAGATGGAAGCATGAATTCATTTTGTTTCAATAAATCTGATGTTTCACCAATATAATGACATAATATTTACTAGTAATTGTTATTTATTTGAAAAAAGAAATAAGAAAAAGTTAATTTTCATGGGTTAATTTTTATCCGAAACTGCTGCTGTATATGGTATACTAATACAACACTCATCATTTTTTCTAAAGCCCGTGACACCATGTTTTTATTCCATATCTTATTAGATCAGATAATGTACCAAAGAATAAAGAAATTCTGAATCTTAAAAAAACAATTAAACTGCCGCGATCGTCTTTCAGATTGTTATATGAAGTAATCATTTTGCAAGTAAAAATGTAGATATCACTTAATGGTACTTAAGAGTATACATCAAAAGTGTCATTATGGTCATTAAATCAATTATATCTGCCACTTCATTGATGGGCCATAAATATCATGTTCTGAAAACCAAGCTGATAACAAACAGAAGAGGGATGCAATACATCTGTCAAGTACGGATTATTGTTTAATACTGTGCTGTTATTTTCGAAGTTAACCGTTTATATAAAAACATGTTGTCATATAGTAACGTACAGCTAGCCTATATCACGTGGAGGAAGACCCAGAATTCAAGAATTATTCCCGACTATAAATACCGACTTACAAAAAAACAAAAACAAAAAAAAAACTGAAAGGCTTCTTCACGTGAAAAGCCCTAGAGACCAGACTGAACTTCGAACTAACAGCACTGAGGGGTTAGGTGATAACAGGTTTTGCCCTTAAGTCATCCACCATTCGAGGCTGCATCACTCGGTTTGCTATTCTCTATTCTCAGTTTCCTCTATGTACATCACGAATTTTATCAATAATTAATCGTCTATGACTATGGAAATGATCAAATCATGTATATATCGACGGGTGGGAGCGAAACTACTATATGTATATATGCACTTAGCCTAGTTTCGCTCTCAACCCTATTCTCATTTGAGAATCTTTTGAATTTTGTTGACTATATGAAGGTTTCAAAATGGTGATTGGAGCATTTTTTAATGCAGTAACTACTTAAAGAAGCATAATTTGTTTACACGTTGTTATTTAAGGATACATTTCACTAGTTTTAGTTTTCTCGTCTGCCCATTGACTTTCCCTGACGAATGATATGAGAATATGAAAATCGAAAGGTCGACTTATAAATACTTAACGAGGAAGCAAAGTCCAAAGTGCAGTACTTGAAAGCAGACGGCTGTTGTTAAATATAATTGTTTGATAAAATAGGGCACTCCTTAATTTACTTAGACAGATAAAATTTGCGAATACGGAGAGATCCGTCCTTTTGAAAGAAATAGAAGAAATTGGTGAGAGAGTAATAAAAACAACACATTGTACATCACGAATTTGATCAAGTAACTTCAAAATCGTCTTTGATCAGAGAATTCATAAACATCATAACAATATCACAAATCATATCCTTATGATTGAATGTTACAGAAAAAAAAAGGTTATTTATTCTATTTTTTAAAACGTACATTTGAATTTTATTGATTTGACTATCAATTCATTTATGACTATCAAATGTCGAAGACATACCAAACCTTGAGAAGCTTATTTCATCTTAGCAAATAACTCAATATTATGGGCTAGCAACACCTCATTTGATTTCAGCTCTATGTTTGGTACAGTATCCCTTAACACTGTATAAAAGTTGTTGAAATTCTATGCAATAGTTCTTATATTTTAGTCACAAAACGCGAACATATTTTTTTTTCAAGAAAAACGCAGTATAGTTATTTGCTGAAACATTGTAAGAAATCAGTTGGATGAAATTGTTTTAAAATTTGCATAATGACTAAGACTGAAACATCAAACAATAATGTGAAATAAAATAAGGTATCGATAGGCTTAATTTTAAGTCATCTTCCCTTGGAAATGACAGAAAAGAGCTAAAAAAAAACTCACATTCAGGGGCAGATAACTCAAAAAGTAGCACGGAGACCCCCATTATTTATTCCATAAATTTGTTCCTATTGTGATTTGATGTTTTAGATAGAATTGAGCAATACAGGAAGAAACATATCCATGCGCAATGAAATAAGAGTTTTGGCAAGGTTTTCTAGGAATACGGGTCAAAGCACCTGTAGGACACGACGGAATTCATCTTAGTTTAATTTCTTTATTCCCCAAAGGTGTTTCAACCATTTTTGTCTGCTTTGTTGTTGATTTCCTATTTCATACATCAACTTTTAAACCAACATGAACATTCAATTTCAGATATGGAAAAAAATACCTTTTAATACATATCCAGCAGTGGAGAATCTATAAAACAGGTCATTGCCTTAGAATGTGGAAGTTACGGTGAATTTTATTACTTGATATTGATAAAAATATTTGCATATTGACAGACCTTTTACATCCATTATATGTATTGAAATGAGACCAGGACCAAGTGTCTAATAAGAAAAAAACAAAAAACAAAAAAAAACAACAACAAAAAAACAAAACAAAACGCCATGATGTATTAATAACGACAGTCTCAATGATACACGGTACAGTCAAGCTTCGATGCATCGGCACTCGATACATCGGCATTCGATACAATGGCATACTGGGGTTCCGGCACTAAAGTCATGTGACGGATTTATTAATTTCTTATCAACAGCAAATTTGGCATCCGGTATCGGCAACGATTCTCGATACACCGGCGAAATCGAGATTTACAAACACTGCCGGTGTATCAAGGGCTGATCTTTATCTAGATAGGTTCCGATTATTGCACCACGGTCTATCACTGTATATCTGTATATCAGTATGATTCTAGCTCAAAACTCATCTTTATATACATATATCTCAATATATAGAAATTATTTGAACGTAATAAAACTTGTATGTACTTTTTAGATCCGCCTACATTCTGCATAATAATTCGGTTAATCACAGAGATTTGTTTGGGGGAAAAGTTAATCTTCGCACTATACATTGCTTATTGTGAAATATTCTTTATGCTGTTTTACATATATTCAGTATATTTCAAAGTCAATGCTACGTTAGAAGAAAATAAAATGAGCATCGTCAATGAATCGTTAATTATAATGTATTTAGCGGTCATTTTATGTTCTTAATTTACATGTTTCACATTTACCGTTCTCAATGCCCAAACTTCGACATGCAAAAAGTACTTATCAAATCGGAACCACTTAACGCTGTTCATTGTGCGACCGTATATATATAAGTTCAGTACTTTACATGATCGTCCATATTAGTGTACAGACTTTTAAGATGAATACAAGTGCATTCACTGACCCCGGAAACTCATGTACTTTTGTAATGTCTGTTTATGTTATGCCTATTATATATTTAAAGTGACACTTCACTTTAGAAACGGAGAGCACATAGAGTGTATATGCTTAGGGGATAACTTTAGCAAGCAACATATATTCAAACCGGCACTACATATGCCCATCCCTATATGTTATGTAGATCAGAAAAGATGCAGGGGGAGGCGTAAGAATTGTTAACCTTTTCAAGAATAATGAAGCGCACATTGTGCAACAATATAAATTTTCTTCGGGCCAGACAGCAGCACGTTAAATGTTTAGAGTAAAGGTGTTCGAAGGGTGCCTCAGAAATTCGTAGACCAAGAAGCAATCAAAGCGCTTAAGGCACTGAAGTTGTGTGTGTCTCAAATGAAAGAGTGTTGAAGAGCTGCAAGTCAATCACTAATAATTAAATTCACTTTAATAAACAAAAGAAATGCGGCATGCATTCCTGGCGTGCGTTCAGTATGACAAACCGTTTGCAACCGATTGCTGACAGTCACCTATGGAGTTGTTTAAGGACCATATAGCATGCTGTTCACGTGCTCCTTATGCTGTACATGGGTATATGTGAACATCGTGGTTTATGACACTGAGATCGTTTCATAGCTAACTATAAGCGTACAGTTGCATACGGTTTGTCATACTGAACGCACGCCTGTTCTCTCTGCGCTATCAGAGCTATGATTTATATTCACGCAGTACCTTATCTACAACAGACTCTATTTATAGATTGAAGTAATTATGCAAATTTTCGTCACAAGTCAGACGCTCCGAACTCATTTCGGATAGTAGATATACAGGTTTCGGTCATTTTTTAGTGTAAGAAAAAAAACTTGGAGATATCTGAGGTCGATAGATTGATGTGATTATTAGTATGTTACAATGATTTGTCTTGGACTTCACATGGGTCATTGTAACAGCCTTAAATGACCGAACGCTGCACATTTACTATCAAAATTATTTGTGAGCCACCTTTGCATCAAAACAAACTATATTCGTGCGCTTTGTAAAGTGATCACGTGATAAAAACAGTTACATCTTTCGATTGCAGTTACATCAGCATAGAAAAATAAGTTCTATAATGTTTTCATGTCACAGGCGATTTTAGTAGCCTGTAAGTATTTATTTTTGGCACAGCATTGATTTTTCAGCATTTTGGTTAATTCTAATGTACTTATATTGTAGAGATATATACAATTGTTCGATCATATTTACACTATTTGGAGGTTATTCGGTTTTAAATCTAGGAAAACGGGAGTTGAAAACGTAACTACTATAGTTCGTGTGACTGACGTCTCACACAACTTATCAAAGCGCTCAATGCGATGAGAGACGGCAGCCGGATTAACAGGGAAAAAGGCTGTGATTCTTAATTATTGATACAATAGAGGCAAAAGCCACATGACGCAAAAACTCCACACACTCTCCTGCAACTATAGTCGGTAGTAAGACAATTGAATTCGCACTCTGTTTGTTACAAAACAATCCGGAATTAGGGTCATGAACCTGACTGTATCAACTTCAGAAGTAGTTTATTCCCTAGGACCCGATTTATATACACTATCTACTGTTACCTAAGCATAAAACTTGATAAGGTACTTGATGTTTTAGATACTTGAATGTTTGTTTCTATTTCAAAGTTAAGAAATGCTCTGGGAGAAACCTAACTCGCTTTCATTGTTACGCGTGAACTTCTTTACTATGTTAATTACAGACATCGAAGCGCTACTTTTTTTTCTTTTTACAGGAGTAGATCTTCAAGTATGTAAAATGGGTTGCTGTTCGGATTTATAAGTGTCACGGATATATTGTTCACGTTTAAAATGGATGTTTACAGAGCAAATAACACGTTTACAAACAACAGCACATGAAAAGCGGCTAGAGTTATGAATAAAAGTCGTTACATATTTCATTCGTATTCGTAAGTGCAGAATCGCATGGCGTGGAACCGCATTAACTTTGTCATGGAAAATATGCAAATTAGTAAGGTCGGCGACTGATGTACATCTCTAAACATGAAATAATCCATTGATTATAGATATTCTTCCTCATCCCGCTTATTTTAACAATAAATCTCCTATTGTTGCTAATCGTATATGTTGAATGCTTTGTTCTGTTCTCAAATAACAATATAGATGTTGAAAACAAGGAGCAAGTAACAGGAATGGAAAACCGTGACCGAATATCGTTAATGGAATAGGATAATGAGCTACATTACTTAGTCACGTGCGCTCCAAACCTCTTCATTGACCACCATCCAGGTATTCGTACAAGATATCCAGAAATAAGTACATAAGAAATAGTGTGCATATTTATTGCCGAATTATGCCTCTCTGTACTGAATTTTAGATCTGTGACGCTTTTGCACTTGACTTCAATAGACGTGAACAATAAATAAGATCAAGCAAGATAGTAGATGTGCTCAAACAAAGGCATCTGGTGCATATAGTCTGTTAAATATTCTACTCTTGGTATTGGCATACTGTAGGTATTTGACAATAGTTCTGGCTGCGAATTACTTTCATTTAGAAGAATTGTACCTTTTGGAACATATGTTTTGCATAATTTTGATACTTCAGGAACACATTGTTTTTTTGCTGGTGGTATTTGTTTCACCATTTTTACACCGTCTTAAGATTTAATTCATGCACGACTATAACTTTTTTTGCAATGACTTTCGCGTATTGTCGTATTTTGTGATGTTTACACTGTCCATGAATTGAATCCATGCACGACTTTATATGTTTTTTGATAAAATTTGAATGTTAATTGAAACTGGTAATTTTCCTCGGCGGCTGTGGTTAGTCTGCATCTTACGAAGTACATTTTTACTGACAGAAATTAACACATTTGCAAACAACATGTCTTAAGTAAGTCTAGTATCGTACATATATTTTATCTGTTTTTCATGAACACTTACACATTTAGTAGGAAAAGGTAAATAACTCATCGAACTCATCTTGTAAACTGTTGTAATCGCCTCCCTTAAATCCCGAGCTGTTAATGTACTTTACGCCATCGCTCTTCTTCTCAGACTTCGCGAAAAAAAAAAAGAAATGACAAAAAAATATGTCAGACATTTTGTCTGACAAGTGTGAAAATGTTGTCAGACCGAAAGAAAATCGGTCAGATCGAAAAACAAATGAGAAAAAAATGCAAAATATCTAGTTTTGTCTTTTTTCAAGTATATCTAATTGATATGTACATTAATATATATAGTTTGAGCCTTTTGAACATGTAAATAACTAGAAACAAGCAAGATAAGTTCATAACAAGCAAGATAAGTAAGAAAAGTTATTTCTCCCTTACAATAATGTTCGAGTTCGCTGAAAATTCGCTGCCAGTCACCTGGACTGAGGAGAAATAATTTTTATCAGACCGAGATGAAATCTGTCAGACATGTCTGTCGGTCTGACACTTTTCGCGAAGCCTGTCTCCCCATGCGCAATCACATAAAGCCTGATTCTAACACTGTTTGTACCCTCGTATTTTCAGTGTATCCATGTGTCGAAATGCCCCCAACAGCCTTGAAATTGTTGCCAGCCTAGCCGTACATCACTGTTTACAAGAAGTGGGAATTTTGGTATATCTAGGAAAAGAATTAAGCATTTTCACAGAACAATACCACTATTGACCCTAATGTTTAAGATAAAGTCCGTGTAATTGTACCGCTACATTTCGGACCTCATAGCCTTTTTCAAAGATAACCAAGGTTTCCTAATGTTTCATTAGGGTACCTTGGCTATCTTGGTAGAGGTTAAGTGGTCCAAAATGTAGCGGAATCATTACAGAGACTTTACCTTAAGGCTAATGATATCTGTTACTTGTCGGTTTGCTTTTTTTATGTAGATAATATTTTTACATATTAAAAGGAAATAAATAACCAAAATGACATAAATGATGAAATAAGCAGAGCCCACCTTATGGTATTAGAATGAAGTATATCTGTCTTTTGAGACTGCTTGTAAATGATTTTTAGCCAGACTCTGTTTTACCATCGCTGTTTTGGCATCTGGTAGATAATTCAATTACATACTATTGCGAAAAAAGTGATATTTTCAAGGCATTTATTTTTTTTATTGCCTTGAAGTATAACGTTCCTGCGATAATATCTCAGTCCTCAAAAAGACTGTCCAACTAATGACATCGAATACATTGAATAACCACCGCGGTATTAAGACTACTTTAGTTTACAACCCACCGAGTATTAAAACCACCGCGGTTTTAAGACCATCTCGATATGAAGACTACAGCGGTATTAAGACCACCGCGGTTTTAAGACCATCTCGATATGAAGACTACAGCGGTATTAAGACCACCGCGGTATTAAGACCATCTCGATATGAAGACTACAGCGGTATTAAGACCACCGCGGTTTGAAGACCATCTCGATATGAAGACTACAGCGGTATTAAGACCATCACGGTATTAAGACTGCCTCAGTTTATAACCCACCGAGTATTAAGACCACCGCGGTTTTAAGACCATCTCGATATGAAGACTACAGCGGTATTAAGACCACCGCGGTATTAAGACTATCTCGATATGAAGACTACAGCGGTATTAAGACCACCGCGGTTTGAAGACCATCTCGATATGAAGACTACAGCGGTATTAAGACCACCGCGGTTTTAAGACCATCTCGATATGAAGACTACAGCGGTATTAAAACCACCGCGGTATTAAGACCATCTCGATATGAAGACTACAGCGGTATTAAGACCACCGCGGTTTTAAGACCATCTCGATATGAAGACTACAGCGGTATTAAAACCACCGCGGTATTAATACCATCTCGATATGAAGACTACTTTAGTTTACAACCCACCGAGTATTAAAACCACCGCGGTTTTAAGACCATCTCGATATGAAGACTACAGCGGTATTAAGACCACCGCGGTTTTAAGACCATCTCGATATGAAGACTACAGCGGTATTAAGACCACCGCGGTATTAAGACCATCTCGATATGAAGACTACAGCGGTATTAAGACCACCGCGGTATTAAGACCATCTCGATATGAAGACTACAGCGGTATTAAGACCATCACGGTATTAAGACTGCCTCAGTTTATAACCCACCGAGTATTAAAACCACCGCGGTATTAATACCATCTCGATATGAAGACTACGACATCTCGATATGAAGACTACAGCGGTATTAAGACCACCGCGGTTTTAAGACCATCTCGATATGAAGACTACAGCGGTATTAAGACCACCGCGGTTATTAAGACTACTCCAGTATTGAAGATTAACTAAGCGGTATTAAGACCACCGCGTATTAAGACCACTCGATATGAAGACTACAGCGGTATTAAGACCATCACGTTATTAAGACTACCTCAGTTTATAACCCACCGAGTATTAAAACCACAGCGGTATTAAGACCATCACGTTATTAAGACTACCTCAGTTTATAACCCACCGAGTATTAAAACCACCGCGGTATTAAGACCATCTCGATATGAAGACTACAGCGGTATTAAGACCATCACGGTATTAAGACTACCTCAGTTTATAACCCACCGAGTATTAAAACCACCGCGGTATTAAGACCATCTCGATATGAAGACTACAGCGGTATTAAGACCATCACGGTATTAAGACTGCCTCAGTTTATAACCCACCGAGTATTAAAACCACCGTGGTATTAAGACCATCTCGATATGAAGACTACAGCGGTATTAAGACCACCGCGGTATTAAGACTTCTTCAGTTTATAATGGTTATCTTGGTAGAGGTTAAGTGGTGCAAAAAAAAAACCTCGGCATTAAGATCACCCCATTTTAAGATCAATTCAAATTAAGACCACCTCGGTGTTATGACCATCTCATATTTAGACCAATATTTTCCAGGCCCATTTCCACATTATTAATTATATCAGCCGCTCGCTCTCGTAATGTGTGACAGGCACTGATATGATCCTGTGTAATATAAATTCAATATTTGACTATTTCATTAGCTTAGTTAAAACTATTTGTTTTACGGCGATTTTGGAAACAAGTTCCTACAACTTAAACTATCTCTCTCGACAGTTCCTAGTTGGACCAGTACTTTGCGGCTGGGAAGGTCATGAAAACTATTTGCCCCGAAAGGCGTCCCCGAAAATCCAGATCCTTCGGATTCACAGTCGGGTACGTTACCACTAGACCCGAACGTCCTCTATGGAAGGGAATCGCCGCCAATATTCTATCTTACAACTTCTAATTTCTATGTTCTAACTTCTAATTTCTATCCCTCATAGTACATTTTCCAACATCTTGAGGTTATTAATTCATACCTCTTACTTCCAACTTCTTGTAAACTTTCGTTAATTTAAATTTTATCTTTTTTTTTATTCGCTTACTTATAATGACCAAGCAATTAAAAGTTACATAATGTTCATTCGGAAAGATAACATTTAGAAACAGAGACTCATAAATTAGAAGTTAGAAGCTAGCGTATAGAAGTTAGAACTTAGGACATAGAATTTGAAGGTTAGAAGCGCACCAGAAATCATTGATTCTCGGCTCAACGTAAATTGTATTGAAGATGGAACCAGTATTACTGGTACCCTTCTAGCGCAAACAGCGCAAAGTTGACTTCCCTCGAGTCGAGACTACTTTACGGCACACGGTGTTTTCCAAACTTATAGATAGCAACAGAAGTCCTCTGGATAACACTGTACGAATGCATGCCACTAACAAGTTGCAGCATAATCATGTTTGTATGAATACATTTTCAATTGTCGGCAATTTCTATCGATAAATCCTAAAGATCTTCTTTCGCCAAACTTCGGACTACAAAAGCTCATATGCCGATGTTCCAAATCCCATGTACATCATGATCGAATCCATTATTATACCCCCCACAAACGTAGTTTTGGGGGGTATATAGGAGTCACCATGTCGGTCGGTCGGTCCGTCCGTTTTGTCCACGCTATTTCTCAATAACTACTGGATGGATTTCAATCAAATTTCATAGGAAGCTTCACTAGCAAGACTAGATGTGCATATTGCGAAATGGTTACAGTTCACTGATTTTCTTTTGTGTTATTGCCCTTTGCTGATTTTCTTTGCATTATTTCCCAATAACTAATTTACTTTCTTTAGCTTCAGTTTTCCTCATCTCATTTATCTGTTGATGAACTTAGAACTTTATTACATATACAATTTTAAATTAGCTGGTCATTTAATTTTTCTTTTATTATTATTATTTTTTTTTCTTTATTATTATTTTTTTTTTTGCATGTGCATGCTGTTCAGACTAATTTGTTTACGGTGCCCTTACTGAATTGATGAATGTTGGAATTTTTTTGTTAAAGACAACCACTGAACATAATAAGATATTCTTTTTTTTATTAGTCTTTTATAATTTGTCACTTGAATTCATCAATTCAGTAAATGTGACTTATCTCCTATAGCTGGGCACTTGATTGTAAACAAAGGCTGTGTGGGGGGTATTCATCACCTTTAGTGATAGCTCTAGTTTACATTAAGCATCCCCCACTACCCATACCCCTTTACAGAACCATCAGAAGGGGGAATTTAAGAATTGTTATGATTTTCAAACTATAAGGAAAAGTTGTTCATGGCTATTATTATAAAATGAAGGCAAAAAGACAATTTAGAAACCATCCTTTTGCATTGAAAAGTAAATAATGAGAGGGAAAAATCGTTTTTGAGGGGAAAATGCAGTGCCAGTTGGAAGAAAAATGGACATTTTATGCCGAAGAGAAACTGCCCTTAGAGGGCAGTAAAACTCAGCCAAAAAAGTCACTTTTATTTCTACTAAATACTGTGTGAATATGGGTATACTAATAAGGCACATGTAGGCTTCAATCTGGCAACTCTCCTAGTTATTCCAAAATGCATATAGAGCATTTGCATTCTGTACACATATACATCATCATTTCATTAAATGCAGCTTTAATTTACACGGGTCTACACCTGTAGTTTATTTCTTATAATGCCCCTTGTTTTCTTTACCAAGTTTTATATTGTTGAGAATTTTGAAAACTAAAAATAAAATGAATTGGATTGTGATATTCATTAAAAAAAGATTGTGTAGGAACGATATTGATGCCCCGCCCGCATATAATTCGAAAGTACAAGGCTTTTATTTTTTGTTGGGATGGGTTGTCCATGTTATGAATAAGTGTGCAAAGTATCATAAAGACTCGGATTAACGGTTCCATTCCTGAGAAATCAGCTTAAACGTAAAGGTAAACCTCAGTGTCAAGACTGACGGACGGATGTACTAATTGGTTTTAAGTGACTCTCCTATTATCAATTATTAAGTCTAATGTTCTCATAGAAATGCCACATAAAACCAGAGATCAAAGGATCCTAACCCATTGTTCCCTCGCCCTTTAAACCAAGTTTGTAAGCACGGACGGGCGGATATACTAGACCGAAACACTATATGGCCCTCAACAAAGTTGGCGGGGCATAAAAAAGTTTTATAGTGCTGATGCTATCTTCAAATTATGACTTACACAAATAACGGAGTAGCTAAATAAAACATAAAAAATACGACCTAATTAGAGAAAAAAGTACAGGTACTTTTGCTTGGAATCCCGATTTTTATGTTCTATTTATAGCATTTTCATTCGATTGTCGCAAAATAATCTGCAATTTATAAACATAGAAACTAGAATATATCAGTTGGAATAAAGATGTTGAGAGTTGGAAATTAGAAGTAATGACTCAGACAGATGATTGAGATAAGAGGTTGGAATTTGAAAATTGAAACCTAAGAGTTAGAGGATGGAATTTATCTATACGTTTGAATACAGATATTCGAACAAAGCATTTGGAAATTGTAATTGTAAATATAGAAGTTAGAAGAAAGAAATTAGAAGTTGTAAGAACGAAGTTAGAACATAGAAATCAGAAGTTGTAAGACAGAATATTGGCGGCGATTCCCTTCCATAGTCCTCACTATATATCATTATACAGGAACCCTTTGATTTCTGGAAAGTATATAAAAACCCGTGTTGGAAGCAAGGCTGAAGCAATACGGGCGGGAAAGACATTGCATGCTTGCCGTATTTTTATCTGATCGGGGCGGCTAAATGTGGTACTACAGACCTCTGTGCGCGACTGAAGGCGCACCATGACGTCATAGAAAACACGCCGAAAGAACCTCACTGGATATTGTGGTATATCTGGTGAGTTTACTACCACTTTTGGAAATTTGGATTTTTTGTCGCCTTGGAAGCAAATTAAATTGTAATTAAGGATTCTTTCTTCCATTTTCTTCAATACGATCTGTTTTTCTTTCTTCCTAATAAGCATTAAATGAAATAGTTTGAACTTGAATTACGGTTAATCATGAATCGTTAAATCCGTCTAAAGCAACAAGAGAATAAAAACGGGAAAACCGACCGTTAAGCTCAAGTCACGAGTCGCTAAATGGAGGTCAAATGCCAGTTTGGGAATATAAACCCGACCGCTAAAACAGGTTGGTTGCCAAATACAGGTGGCCGCCTATACAGGTTCAACTCCAACGAACAAGTACATTATATTCAGTCAAGTCAACTCTCTTTATAACAGCGGTGTTTGTTTCAGCGAATTTTGCTTTCATAAAAAAATGTCATTGTAAAAAATATAACCATAGAAGGATTATGCACTTACATTTTCAAGACAACTGCTGTTATAAAGAGGATGTTGTTATAATGAATGCCGTTGTAAAGAGGTTGCACTGTACATAGTATATATATAAACAAGAGAAGATTGATGTCTATTGACCAATAGGTACAGAGTGTAGATGTGGTGTGTAAATATCCAGTGATCGTTAGCGGTGTTACTTCTAATTCAATCTCATTGAAATCAGTTTCAGTATGCTGACTGGATCTGGCCACATCGTATAGAGGGTTGTCTCAGATTGACCTTTGTATTGGCAAATCAAATCGGCGGCTACAGAATCGCTCAGAATAACCAGGAGAAGTAAAATTCAAATAACTCTAATTAAGTAGAAATTACAAAAGCTCAGTGGGGGAAGGCGATTTTGACCTTTTTCATGCAGTGCAAACACGGAGGTACGGGTTCGAGTCCCATTTTATTATATTTTTTTCTTGTATTTTTCTTGTATTTTTTTTTATTTTGCTTGCATTTTTTATCATTTGATTTTGTTTTGGCATTTTTTCATCATTTATATATTAATTCATGAACATTTCAATACATTCAGATTTTTGTTCAAAAGCATTATCTGGTCCTAGTATAAACAAATTCATCCTTAAATGCACTTCATTCACTCAAATACGCATCGCAATCACCATTCAACACGGGAATTCTTTCCTGCGTAAAAACATTCGGATCACCGATTTCTTTTCTTTATGAACGTCTTAAGTTTCGATATTTTTGAAAATTTAAAGTTCATTAGACAAATCGACGATTAAATATGATTTTCTTTTAAAAGTCATGCTTTAGTATGCATGGCATCATAAGCACGTGACAAAACAAATATTTATTTCAGTATGCATCTCTTTAATTTCAGCTCTATCAATTCAGAAGATTTTATTAAGAATGACTCAAAATATACAATGCCAGAGCGAGAGATATCTTTAAAAATACGTTTTTTGTTTTTTTTAATGACGTAATAACCACGTGACTTAAGAGAAAATCATTCAGAAAATAGAATGTAAACCCTTGTACATTCTTCATGCTTCTAACGCATCAGGGGGAATTATAACATTTAAATGTATTTTTGGACCAAAGTTCGAAACTAGGTATTGCCATGAAATCTTAATCTTTTCGAATTTGGAAATTTGAATGCCAAAGTGCACATCTACATCCGAATATACATCTGTGAAAATATCAAAATAACTCAACCAGAATTGAAGGCTCTAGAGCGCAAACAAAAATTTAAAGCTGACGTCAAATCTGACATCATTTGACGTCATTGAAAATTGAAGATAATTGAATTTAATAATTTGACATTTTTGTTGAGGCAATTTGATTTTCATGTTGCTTGGACATTGGAAACATATTTAAACTAACTTTTGAAGTAGGTTGGAAGCTAGATTTCGTTTGTTTTGAACAAACGATAGGGCTTTCTGCTCTGCAAACCGTATCAATTCTGATCAAATTTAATTACTTATTCCGAAGTACATCATCTGTGAAAATAAAATGAAAGAAATCCGTTCAGAGATGACAGCTGCAGAGTGAAAACTAATATTGAAAGCAGATGAAATATATGACGTCAAATTGCGTCATTCAAAGAAGAAAGCCATTTTTTTCAAAGGAGACTCAATAGCTTTGCATCATGTTATAATTTCATGATGCTGGCCCTTTAAGAACCCCCGTAAAAGGAAACTAATTTATTTTCAGAATTGGTGTCCCACAAGGGAATGATCTATCACTAGTCCTCTTTACATGTAAAATAGGTATACAAGGTTCCTTTCCTACCTAATAAATATTTCTTTTTTTATTCATATATTTTTCTTAAGAAAGTTTAGAGCATCTAAATATATAAAAACGGCACATGATACCAGTAATGTTAAGAAATAAAAGATGGGACATTATGTGGGACCAATTGTAGAGGCACCAGGAAAAATGATTTTTCAGAAGTTTTAATTTTCCATGTAAAATTCTTATGTAATGTCATATTTCATATAGATTCCGATTCCGTCAGTAAGGTCTTCAAATTTTCAACATTTTACTCCGTATATATTTCTACCAATCTGTTACGGCGTTTGATATATAGACAGTTAAACCTCAAGAAAATGACAAAAAATAATCAAAAGTTTCATATCAATTACTACTTCTCGACTGGAATCTTTGTTATTGATGATCATATCATTAAAATCTGAATACCATTGAAACAGCATTACATCAAGCTATAAATAATGTTCTTAAAATTATCTTAAAAAAAAAAAGTTTCTTAGAAAAAAGCAATCAGATGATTGGGACCAACTGCAGAAGTGCAGGAAAGAACGGTTTAAAATTATTGCTTACTTTTCATGTAACTTCCTTATATGATGTCCGATTTCAAAAGCTAGGTACCAATAGAAAATCTGAAGATTTCTGACATTTCACTTGCTTCATGTATCCACCTATCTCTAACGGCTTTTCAGGTATAGTCAGTTAATTCTCAAGAAATCTGCAAACATTGGCAAAAGAAAAAAAAAAAACAATAAATACTACCAGATCATAACATTTTAGTTATGTTCCGATTATCAAAGTCTACCTACCATTTAAACGGCATTGTATCAAGCTATGAATAAATATGTATTGAAATAGTTGGTCTGGGCCTCCATTAAACAGATATATTAAAATGTATTTTCAAAAACTAAGAGTGTCTTAAAAACAAAGAGAAATTTAATAACTGGGACACCCTGTAAGTGCAAGTATTACTTTTTTCATGTAACTTCATTAAGTGATGTCCAATTTTTAAAAAATCTGGCTAAAGTTAGAAAGGTTTTCGAACTCAAAAAATTTCACATGTTATACCTCGACAAAACAGAAAAAAAAAAATATGCAAAAAAATATGTTCATGTTTTGTTTTCTCCCTATATTCTATAAATTTTAGCCCAATCTTTAAATTTCAAACTTCAATACAACCAACGGTCAGGCATTTTTCTACAAATTATGCTCATGCACTAAATTACAAAGTTCAAAATTTGTTAAGATATAAGCAGTTAAATGCACTTGCGGTACCGTCATTGTTTTCCTGCAATAACTCAACTGATTCAATCCCGATCTTCAAAAACTGAATAGCATCTGAAAGGTCGTTCAAAGCACTACAAATTATACCTATAGTGTCTCAGTTGTATATTGATCCTTTTTGAGATATTTAAGGCCGAAGAAAAAACGATGATTGACATGTGACATTGACCTTTCTGGTCTTCCGAAAACGCTTTAATTTATTTTTTACAATAAGATCTTATGTTGCAGAGAAACTTTATGAAAAACAATGATTTTTTAATTGAAAGTTTGTTAACGCGTCATGACGCCATTTGACGTCATATGACGTAAGTCTTCCTAGATCTGAAAGAAATTGATAAGACACAAGTTCTGACCAATTATCAAGTTTCTAGCTTATCTGTAAGCTTCGTAATATTTATATACATTTCCAGTTCCAAAGTTTGTGTAACCATAGAACCTTAGTTTTTTCGAACTTTTTAAAACGTATATAAAGTCGCACATCTAGAATGTAATATATACATTTTGTAAAACTATCATACCATTCCGCCAAGAAATGACAGCTGTAGAGCGCGTAAAAACATCGGTAGTTTCTCTCAACCCTGGCGTGAGGTCATTTGAAAACAAATTTACTGCAATTAAAAGCGCAAAAGTCACTTTGCTTACTGCTAAAATTTCATGATGCTTGCTCATTGGCAACCTTATTTAATTTGAACCTCATAAGGAAGTAGAAATAAGAATAATTATAAGAAACTAGATTTCGTTTGTACGGAGAACACTGAATATTTATTTATACGAAGAGTACCTTAGGAATCTAGAGTGTAACCTTTACATACTGTGAAAAATTTAGGAAAATTTATCTTTTTATAATGTCTGCTGAGAGCATACAAACTTTTTGACCTGACATTATTTCTGACGTCATATGAATATGGATATCATTGCACTTAAAAATTCAGCATCTGAAATATATGCCAAATATTTCCATCATTCTAGAACATTGGCATCACACCGAATTTAGTGCACGAGAAATGAAAACGAATAAGAACACCATGACGTCAAATGACGTCGGGCTTATGAAAACATAAAGAAGACCTTTAGAATAACAATATATGCAAATTTCAGCTTCCTATAGTATCCCATCTGCGGGCTCTGTAATACTTAAATTAATTTTGTGGTCATATTTTCGAAACTTGATTTTACTACAGAAACTCGATCTTTTCTATATTTATTACAACTTACAACTTCTGTGAAAATTACAAGAAAATCCATTCACAAATAAATTCTGCAGAGCGCGTACAAATGGTTTACCTGATGTCAATCTGGCGTCATATGACGTCATATTAATTTGATAATCATTACATTCGAAAGGACATGGTCTGAAGTATTTGCCATACAATTTTTATTGTTCTGGGCCATTGGCAATTACATTTTCCGAAAATTAAGCAAAAGTGAATGTAGGATATTTTCCGAAAATGCTTTAACTTACAGTGTAGCAATACGACGTGACCACGACGTCACTATAGGCATCAAAACCAAATTAAAACTGTCAACATTTGACTCTGCTTGAATATTACCCGTAAGTATTTTGTTTCTTCATCGATTTCGATGGGACAAGTGTCAGTTTCAGAAAAAAAAAGTTTTATGCAGAATATTGAATCTCCACCAGCAGCTTAGCCGTTTTTTTTACAAACAGTTTGTGAAATCGTTTTTCAAAATAGCTTGGAAGTTCAGTCCGCTCGCATACAAACAAATCCTAAGGTTTCACGAAGTGCTTGGCTAAACGGCTTTTGAGGTTTGTGAGACATAAAATGCTAAGCACACTGGTTGTAATAACTTCTTTTTGGCCATAGCTCAACCGATTTAACCCAGATGTTAAAAACTTCTATATCACAAAGATTTTTTTCAAAGCATTACAAATAATGTACATTCTGTTTCGATAAAATATTTACCGGTTTTGAGAAAATTAATGTCAGAAAAAAAAAAAGATAATTCGAATACAACCTTGACCTTTACAATTTTACGTTAACGGAAGTGACATGCTCAATAGGATGTTATGCTGCACCTTCAGTTAAACTTTCATGCAAATCAAACAAAACATAAAGCTTACATTTCTTCAAAAAAGTTAAATTTTACATCAAGATTTTTTTACCTTATGACGTCATATGACTTTCATCTTTTCAAAATGTAAGAAAGACTTGGAGACTAACACTCAGTCCAAGTATCAGCTTTTAAATCATCAGTAAGCAATGTAATACGTATTTGAAATTTGACGTCAATGGTTCGAATCTCGGATTCGCCACAGAACATTTGCCTTTTCAAATTGGGAAAAACAGACACCAGGATGTACAACTAGAAAGTAACATATACATTCTGTAAATTTTTTATGAAAATCGGTCCAGAAATAATGGCCGTAGACTGCGTGAAAACATTTGTTAACAACATCAAGTGAAACGTCATATGACGCCATAGGCAGATAGGCCCTATAATCGCTCATCTGAGAAACATTGCCTTTATACCTACACTGCTGAAAAAATAGTTGCTGGATGGTAAAAAAAGTCTGGCATTTTTTGTATTAAAAGGGGCATATTTACTGACATAATAGGCCAAAATCGAACTTGATAGAGAGATTAAGGTAATAAACTTTCTCATAAAGTTTGAAGATGATTGTTTCAGAAATGAAAATGCGAGAGTGTAGAGAAAGTGAAATTTGGCATTTTTTATATTAAAACCTGACCTAATTGGCCGCAATCAGCCATAATCTGACTGGATAAAAAAAATATAGTCACAAATGTTTTCATAAATTTGAAAATGATTGCTTAAGAAATGAAGAATTTATAGTGTAAACAAACTGAAATCTGGCATTTATTTATATAAGAAGAGTCATAACTCTTGTCCTAATTAGCCAATATATGCCATAATCGAAATAAGTGGAGAGGTTAAGGTCATAAACAATGTCATAAAGTTTGAAGATGATTGTTCAAGAAAAATAGACACTAGAGTGTAAACAAATTGAAATCTGGCATTTTTTTTTTATTTCAAAAGGGGCATAACTCCTGATCTAAATAGCAAATATCAGCCATTATCGAACTTGATTGAGAAAATTATGATCAAAAAAATTGTTATATTGTTTAAAAATGATTGTTTAAGAAATGAATAAGCTAGAGAGTAAAAAATTGACATCTGGCATTTTTTATATTAAAAGGGGCATAACTCTTGACCTTAATGGCCGATATCAGCCATAATCGAACATGTCCAGGAGATTATGCTTATAAACATTGTAATCAAGACTCAAGATGATTACTTAAAAATTGAAGATGCTAGAGTGTAAACAAAATAGATATCATTCGTTGATACGAATGGTAGGTCTTTCTGCTACATTTTTCAAACACTAAAAGCGAAAATAGAAAAGGATATCTAATTCCTGCCTTTAACTTGATTTTGTATGGCCATAACTTCCACAAACTTTGAAAAATAAACCGTTTAACTTGGAAGATGAGGCAAAAGTAACTGAAAATCGATTTTTATATCAATTTCATTTAACATGGCCTATTTCTATGATCTATGTAACAAAGGTATTATTGAAAATGCTTAAAATTCGATTGTCACACTAGTCGGTCTAGCTTTATAGGTTTTCTAGATATAAGCAATGATTGAACTTAACATTTTTCCGGAAATGGAAGTGACATTGTTCCATAGGATCAAATGCTGCACTTTCAGTTAGAATGCATACAAATAAAAAATAAGGTCTACAGGTTTTAAAAACCGTTTAATTTAAAAAAAAAATGGCCCTTTGATGTCATATGACCTTATATGAGGGCCATCTTCCCAGAATGTTAAGAGGACTTGTGGACTTATATTCAGTCCAAATATTAGCTTTCTATCTTATCTGGAAGTGATTTCATACGTATCTAAACTAAAAATTGACGTCAATGGTTCTTACTTTGGATTAGCCATAAAACCTCTGCCTTTTCGAATTTGAAAAAAAAAAACGGACACGGATAGGCACAACTAGACCGTAACATACACATTCTGTGAAATCTTGATGAAAATCCGTCCAGAAATAATGGCTGTCAACCGCGTACAAACTTTTATAGACAACGTAAAGTTTGACGTCATATGACATCATAGGCATTCAGTATCTTGAATATTTGCAATAAATTTTTCATGCCCCTGGGACCTTTGCAACATATAGAAATTAACGCGTAGATATCAGAAATTATTTTTGACCTTATGACGTCAAATGACGTTCGTACTCGCAGAGTGAAAAGTAGTCTAAGAGTCTAATATTCAGTGTGAATATCAGCTTTCATCTGGAAGCGATTTTATACGCATTTGAAGTTTGACGTCAATGGTTCGGATCTTGGATTCGCCATAGTACCGATGCCTTTTCGAATTTGGAAAAACGGACACCAGGATGTACAGCGAAAGCCTAACATATTATGTGAAATTTTGATGAAAATCGGTCTAGAAATAATTGCTGTAGACCGCGTACAAACTTTTTCAACTTACGTCAAATCTTACGTTATATGACGTCTTATGAATATGAAATTCATTGCATCCGAAAGGGCATGGATTGAAATATATGCCATAAACCTTTCATTGTTTTGGGTCAATGGCAACACATCTAAATTAACACAAATATAAGAGGAAGAAAAAATAGAACAAAAAGAAATCTAGATTTCATTCGTTGATATGAATTCCTGCCGACTTTGTCGGACGTAAAAACTTAGAATATCAATTTTCCTACCTTTTGGCTTATCCTCCCTGAATTTTTCAAATTAAACCGTTAAAATTTGGAGATAAACGTTATTAAAATTCCAGGTATGAACTCTCCTGGTATACGTATATGTGTCAAAATATATTTTTGCAACAAAATCGTGTCCCGGGCATTTTTTTTTATAACTGCGATAGATATGGAGATATTTTTTTCAATCAAAGGTTAAATTGTTTATAGTTCTGTCTAGTACAATAAATAAATGTGCCAGATAAGAGGACACGTTGTATAAATAACTAACCAAAGTGTCAAAAAACGCATCAAAACCAATGTCTCCAAAGTGATTTTTTGAAATTCTGATGCAATTTCACAGATTAATATGTGAGATATACTATTTATGTAAGATTTATTGATGACTTTTATCAAATTTCCCCTAAAATACAGCCTATAAACGGTGTATTTCCACTGATCTTATGTATATTTTCTATGATAAATATTGTCACCAAAATGTAGATCAGTGCTGTAACATGTTGCAATTTGCAAAGAATACAAGGTTACAATCATAATCAGACTGGCCTTGTTTTAAAGAACAGTATTTGAAACAGTCATGACGAAAGCCACTATATGCTGTGTTTGAAGATTTTTTTGTATGACACTTTTTTGGTCGATGGGTAGGTGCATATATTTTAATCCTATCACTGATGTAACGGTCTGAAAACCATTTAAATATATAAAAAAGCGTGCATGATTTTACACAAAATGCATTGAACAATTTGCAAATCATTTCAGACAAAAAACAAAACAACATGCAATGATAGGACATGTAAAGTATGGTATAATGTGAAATACATCCTTAATGTAACAGCCAGTGATTTAACTGCGAAAATCGTTACATCAAGGAAATAGTTTGCTACGTCAAGGAAATAATTCTAGAAAATGGTTTAGTATTGTTTTAGATATCAATGTATTTGATAGTGCTGATAGTCATGAATAAAATATTATATAAGTCAAACCGCTATAGACAAGAACAGCTTTTGGTACTTACTTACATGGAGTAAATATTAATTATTTCAGATATGCGTTACACCAAGTAACACATTTTGTTAGCCAAGGAAATTATCAAACTTCCCTGTCAAATCGGTTCTTTTTGTACACAAATCTGTGGGAAAAAAACAACAAAAAAACATTCAGTCTATGTGCGCCCATAGCTTAACATCTACGTAAATAAAACAATATGATATAAATATGTTTTAGCCGGTTTCAAGTTTCAAAGAAAAAGTGTTACACCAAGGAAAAATCTCTTTGTTACATGGAAATTATTATATAAAAGTTTTGATATTTTTTTTAAATACAACAAATACACATACGATTCCAGTTGTTTGATAACTTACATTGTATCTATTTTTTATTATTTATGATCACTTGTGTACAATGGAGATCTCAGTTTCCTGTATTTTTACATTGAAGAGTGTGTATTATTACATTATGGTGAATGTAATATAATCTCGATTCGTATAAGAGAATATGAATTGAAACAAGGATAATTTTGTTACCACTTTATATAAATATCAAAACAATTTGATGAATTAATTTCTAAATAGTGTCTTTGCCAAAGAAAAAAAATACGGGCGCAATAGATCTGTGTTAGAGTGTCCGCTTTGCATTCAGGGGGTCTGGGGTTCGAAACCAAACCGGGGCGCTTCCCTCAGTTACGGCATCAAACCAAGGACTCGGCAAATTGGGGTTGCTATGGGATCTCTGAGTTCTCAGTTGGTTCTACCCTGGAACTTGTCTCCCGTGTACCAGTGAATGCAGATGATATGAATAACACTGTTGGTGATGTGACAACTTTTAACAGTAAAATACGTAAAGGAAATGGTTATGTAAGTGATGATGTTAAACAGATGAATGCAGATGCTGCAAATGACACTGTTGATGATGGTGACCATGTTAAACATTAAGGTGATGTAAATAACACTGCTAAATAAAGTTATGATGTTAAACAGATGGAAGCAGATATGGTGTAAGTGATGCTGACCATGTTGAACATGAGAGTGCTATGAAGACAATGCTAATGAGAGTGATGATGCTAAACAGATAAATGCAGATGCTGTTAATGGCTAGAATGTTTTGACAGGGAAGTACTGATACGTCGAAGGATAGTGTTAGCGATGGAGTTTTGCTGTTTTAAAATGCAAATGATGTTATCAATGTTGAACAGGGGAGGAAAGCTTGTTTGAAGGACAACTCTCATGATGAAAGTGACAATGTTGAACAGGTGAATGCAGTTGTTATGAAGAACAAATTTGATAATGGTGGCAATGTAAAAATGCTTTGGAGGACAACAATAATCGAAGTTAGAAATGAAGATGTTGTAAAATGCAATGCTGATAATAGTGGCAATGTTGAACATTGGAATGAAGATGATGTGAGGGACAATGATGAATGTAAAGACAATATTAAAGGAGGGATGGCAGAGGCTGTAAAATACAATGCTGTTGATGACGATAATAATAAACATGGGAGTGAAGATACTATGACAGACGATATGAATTATGGTGACACGGTTGAAGAAGGGAATGGAGCTACTATACAGGGTAGTGTGGATGATGATAATGTACATTCAGGTAAAAGTTATGAAGGCCAATGTTAATGATGGTGATATGTTTAACAGGTGAGATGTTGTGATGAAAATATTGATAATTGTGACACTATTAACCAAGTGAGTGCACATGATATCAAAGATAGCCTTAATGATGGTAACAATGTTAAATAGAAGAATGCGGATGCAGAGAATGATACCGTTGGCGATGATAATCATATTAAACAGGGCTTGTGCTGTGAAGGACACTGCTAATAATTACAATGTTGAACAGATGAATGCAGATGCTATGGGGGACATTGTAAATGATAGTGACAATATTGAACGGGGACGTGTTGTGAAAGTCAATGTTAATAAAAGTGACAATGTTAAACAGGTGAACACAGCTGCTTTGGAGAGACAATGCTGTTCATGTCGGCAATATAAAACAGGAAAGCGTAGATACTGCGAGAAATAGTGTTAGAAAGGGTGACAATGTTGAAATAGGGAGTTCAGTTTTCGTGAAATGCAATGAAGACGATGGGGGTAAAATTGAACATGATTAGAGCTGTTTTAAAGGGATAGAGGGTGTTGAACAAATAAATGCAGTTGTTGTGAGGGACAATGATGGTGATGGCGACAATTTTGAACATGGGAGTGCATACAATTTCGATGATGGTGTCAATGTCGTGAAATGCAATATTGATATTGGCAAAATGATAAAGATGTAAAGACAATGTTGAAGGTGAAAATATTCAACATGTGAGTGCAGATGTTGCGAAGGACAATGTTGCTGATGGTGACAATGTTGAAAAGTGGATTAAGATTGTGTAAATGGCACTGTTGTTGAGGTTGACAATGTTAAACAGGGGTTGTAAAGGAAACTGTTGATGGTAATAACGTTGAAAACTTGAGTGCAGATTTCGAGGACAATGATGATGATGGTGACAATGTTGGGAGTAATAATTGTTAGGATGAAATTAACAGCAAATTATGACAGAAGATAGCATGGAAAAGCCGGTATGATGAAGAAAAGAGATTGTATGACATAGAAAATTACGTAAATGCAAGATACCATACGTTTGCATTGTGAAGGAAGTGCATTCATCAAACTTTCTTGTCGACTTTTTGCATACGGCAGGCAATATATACAGTGGAACCTCGGGATATCGAACCCCCTCGGGACCAAGTTAAAAGTTCGATTTTCTGAGATGTTCGGTTTTGTGGGGTTTCTTTCAAATATGAGTACAGTGTACATATACAGTGTTGTCACATGTAGATCTCATCTGGATGTGATACAATTTTCACATTTTCACTTGTGCAATGTGCTCGTAAAAATATGAAAATTGTATCATTGTACAGATACATATCCCCTCAAAACCAATAAAAATATCCTCGATGTATAAGTGTGTTACAGTCCAAATTAATCTAATTTCAGTTTGTGGTTACACACAGTCAGAATGATACTGCAAGCATCATGTCACCAGGGCAACCGAAAATTCCATGGCAGTGGCAAACAGTGCATGTCAAATTCTGTTTGTGCCATTGTGACAAGCTTCTCACAACCACCATCACATTCGACAGTCGACACTATGAATTCTATGCTTCAAAACGGTGATGATCTGTACGTTAAAACAAACTGTTCAAACTCATTTTGGTCTACAGATGATATACCAACAGATTTTAATTCTGTCAAAATATAAAATGGCCTGTGTTTTCATGGCACAATAAACAGAGAAATTACTGAACATCCATTTTTCAAGATAAAAGATGCATTAGCAGAGTCTTTTTCAAAATATAGAACTTCAAGAGCAGTTTTCACCATGGGAAACAGCCAACCTTGCTATTCGTGTGCCATTATACAGGAAGAGGGCAGTCTCTACCTTTTTGATCCCCACAGTCGCTCACCTGAAGGCATGCCTGTGGCTGATGGCCTTGCAACATTGTCATGGTACCAAAACATTGAAGATTTAGTGACATCTATTGGACATTTAGTGACTGGATTTAGTGTTCAAAGTGAAGGAGACATAACTTGTCGTTTGTATTTAGCAGAATAACATGTGAGGTAATGCAAATGAATTTCTCAGATATATCTGATTTGAGTCTTGATGATGATGATGATGATGATGATGATGATTTAGAAAGTTATGCCAATTCTGTTTGTGAATCTGTTATTGCAAATGTCCTGAATGATTTGAATGATAGTGCTGAATTCTTGCTTACCTTTGATGAAAATGTTCACACTGATTTTGCCGTTTAAAACGAGTTAGCCAATGTCAATGATAGTTTTAGTGATGAGGATATTCATGATGAGAGTACTGAAATTGATGATAGAGATGAGGAATATATGCCCGAAGAAGAAGAAGAAGATGATGATGATGATGATGATGATGATTTACTCTTGATTCATTTGGTTAAGAATAAATCTCACAATCAAATCAATTCAAATTCTATTACTGGTACATGTAGAAAAACACAATCAGTTACTAACATCATGCTGGATGAGACAGGGGACAGCAAACGTAAGTCTCGAAAGCGAACCAAAAATACTAATTTGTGGAAACGAAATATTCTTCAACGTAGGCGAAATCAAGGGCTGGAATACAGAACAGAAAAATATAAGGTAAGGCATGCCAGAATTATCAAGCCAGGTTGTGGTCCAAAGTGTCGTTACAAATGTCACCAGAAAATTTCAGAAACTGATAGACAAAAAATATTTCACCGGTTTTGGAAACTTGGCAATATCAATAAGCAAATAAACTTCATTGCTAAGTTTGCTGTTCAAAAATCAAAAATCAAGGGGCTTCAATGAGACGCAAACACTCAGTAAATTACACTTTTCCAGCTAAAAGTGAGACTTGTGGGCAAAGTGCACTAAAGGTTTGTAAAACTTTCTTTCTAGACACTCTTTCAGTTTCAGAGAGGTATATTACAACCACCCACAAGAAAATTAATACTGGCATTGTTGCTGATGACAACAGAGGTACATTTGTATGCATAAAAAGACCTCACAAAACTAGCTCTGATCAATTAAACTTTATCAGGGCACATATTGAATCTTTTCCAACCATGGAAAGCCACTACTGTCGTAAGGATTCAAAAAAAGAATACCTCAGTCCTGATCTGAATATTACCTAAATGTATGTGTTGTATAAAGAAGCTTGCCAGGAAAAGTCAATCACCCCTGTGTCACTTCCAGTTTATAGAAAAATATTCAACACTGAAGACAACATATCATTTCATAGGCCTATCAAAGACCAGTGTGACATTTGTGTTGCATACAAAATTCTCTTCCAGAACAAAAGGTAAGCATGGAAACAACCTATAAGACTCACATAGAAAACAAAATTCTTGTCCGGGTAAACAAGGAAAATGACAAAAATCTTACAAGATCAAACAAATCACTTGTTTGTGCTTGCTTTAACTTACAAGAAATTCTGTTGACACCAAAAAGTTTTGAAAGTTGTTTTTATTACAAAAGAAGGCTGAACACTTTCAACTTTTCATTATATGACTTGGGTACACTGGATGGATTCTGTTATATTTGGAACGAAACAATTTCAGGTAAAGGTGCTTGTGAAATAAGTTCCTGTGTTTACCATTTCATTAAAAACAAAGTTGCTGAGGGAAAAAAGTGACAATTGCTGCAGTCAGAATAAAAAAAGGTTTTATGTCACCTTGCTTTGGTTTTGCCTTCAAAAATTCAACATCCAGTCAATTACTCACAAATATCTTGAGAAGGGCCATACCCAAAATGATAACGATGCTATCCATGCAACTATTGAATCTGTGTCCAAAAATATTCCTGTTTTTACCAGCTGACAATGGGCAGCTATTATAAGGTCAGCAAGGAGAGACAATCCTTTCAAAGTCAAGGAAATGTCTTTGAGGGATTTTTTTTTTATTATAAACTGATTTCCAAAAATCTAAAGAACTTCGAACAAAATACAGAGGGTGATAAAGTATACTGGAATTCAATAAAGTCACTCCAAATTACAAGTGACAGCCCCAATACCCTCATGTACAAATTGCACCATTCTGGCCAAGAGTTTCAGATAGACCTGTTCAAACGGTTCAGAACAAGCATTCCTAATCTATGCTCTATTGTTATTCCACAGCTGCATCAAGATGAACTTCCTATCTCAAAAGAAAAATATAGTGACCTGATCAGCTTATGCAGAAAGCAAATCATTCCTGCAATTCACCATCCTTTTTACTTTTTACTGCCACATCAACTTGAATGATATAAAGTGATTACAGAACATTTGTAGAAATGTTCTATTGCCTTCACTGTGTGGTAATGAAGAGAGTCATCATCGTTTTAATAGAATTGTATTTCAGGTTCTACTGTTGCAGTTGTTTCATATTTCTGTGAACAATTCTGTAAATCAGATCTGCATTATATAATTACAGTTTAATGGGGCATGTATTGTTTGAAATGTGTGATTGCATCAATGATAAAAATAAAAGATTTGGTTAATTTTGAAAATTGTTAATATTCAAACATATTTTCTATTATGTAATAAGAATACAATAAAATTCTTTCAAAAATTTATCATATGTTTTGCCATGTAAAAGAATACAATGAAATTTCTTTCAGAAATTTATAATTAATTGTAAAATACTTAATTTTGAACATTTTTAATGCTCAAACATATTTATTTTTATTTTTGTTTTGTATAAATAAAAATACAATGAAATTTATTTACCTAATTTATACCATTAATCGTCAAACAGTTAACTTGCATGATGTATAATAATGGGAAAGAATGTTTTCAAAATTGATTTTTTAAAGTTAACGCTCAGGCATTTTTATTTTAATTTATAATTAATCATACCACTATGATATTAAAAAAAAATATTTTATTAATATAAGATTGGAGAAATATATTTTAAATTCATTTGCTTTTATTATAATAAAGAACACATTTTTAGAGGAGTGATTATGAATTTGTGGTTAAAATCAAAATATGTTCATTGTTATAAAAACTATATATCGTAATTTCAGTAGTCTGAATCTGATCAATTTTCATTGTTCTTTTTCCATAAATATCAGTCTTACTATTTCTAAAATGAATGTGAATAAAATACAAAGAAGACCACAAGAGTTTGAGTTATTTCAACACCCTAAGAAATAACCCATCTGCTGGTAAGTCAAGATATGATAAATGGAAAACTGTAGCTATCTTGAGTTACGACAGTTTTCCATTGACAACAGTGTGAGCTTTTTTGACATTTTGGATGGAAAACTGCTTAAGTCAAAAATTGTTTAATAATTTCTTAAGTACACATTTTTTCAATACACCACATTTATTATTGTATGATATAGATAGGTTATGCCTACTTGTAATTAAAAAACTATGGAAAAATAATTAAGTCACAAATGATACAGTTTTTTGCTTCTCCTGTAAATTTTTGTAAATGTGACTTACGACAGTTTTCTATTCAGCCTTCGATTTGCATTTCGATTCGTTACATGAAGGAAATTCAATTAACCATGACCACACTTAAAATTATTTTCAAAGCCATATATTGCAAAATGTCGGTCATTGTAGCTTATTCTACCTGGGATAGGCTTCTATTAAGTTGTTCATTGGGTTCATTAACCTCTGGAAGTATTTTTTAAAAAAATGTCCTCTTCATTTTGTTGTAAAAATATATTTTGGCTCATATATGCCCGATGTAATTTCTGTCTAAAATGTTACTTACATTCAAAACAGAAGCGAAAACGTAAAATTATAATAATATTTATACTATTATTATATCATATATACATTTTATATGAAATTCCATTGCGTTGTAGCAAATATCGATATATACAGACCAAGCAATAGAATTTTTCATATCACAACAACAACTAAACAAATAAATTTCAATCATAATATGACATAATATATACGTATATGAGTTTTGATAAAGCTACTTGGAAAATTGCATGTTTTCGTTTTCATTGCGTACATGTAGCGACATCTTACTGGTTGGGGGATTAATAAAAAATAAGTAACTTTAATATGAAATAAAATATGATTCATTTTCACATTATTCTGATGTCTTTAATATTCAATAATTAGCTAGTGCGATGATATTCTGAATTTATTTTGAGAGAAGGTAATGTTGTTGTTTTTCTAAAGAAAATTACGACCGTGCGATTTTCACGTTGCACCGATTCTAGGTAGCGCGAAAGATATCTGGGAGAATTTATTTACATCTGCCAGAGTTTTCAAAGTTATACTTTGATATTTTAGTGGAAATCAATTCTATAGTTAAATAATGTACTTATTAAAACATGTATTCTCGAGTTTCGTATTTGTCTATTTTCTTAAAAATCAATGTTTACCCTTTCGTATTTCGGTTCGTCTTAGAAGTTTGGCCCACAGGCAAAGCGTTCTTTTTTTATTTATCTGTTAGTTCTGCAAATATTTTTTTAAATTTGACATTCGCCATGTCTTTCTGAATTTGAATTACTGAAGAAATGGTTGAACTACGTTTGCTTATCTATGTAATAATGAAATTGTACACAATTAGTTTGGATTACAAGCTTTATGCCCACTATCGTTCAAGTAATTCCATGTTTTATTGAACTGATGCCAGGATAATGTCACTTTGTGTACTGTCACATTTTTTTGGGTTAAGTAAACAAAGTCTAAAATTAATTCAACAGTCATCCTGACAAAATTGAAAAGGGAACATAGAAATATTAATATGTTATTTATAAGTGTATTTGAAACAGAATATTTACAAAGTATATTTAAATTACAGTGTGCAAATGTCTTAATGTGTGATGTACAAGGCCTCCTTCAATACTGGCAGTTTGGGAATAAGGAGAGTGCTAACTCTATTACAAAGAGAAAGTTTGTATTATTTTAATCTATTGATATTTTATACATTCATGTATGATAATTCATGTAAGCACAGAATAATGGATTTTTTCAGTCTTTCAATCAAGCAGCTAAAGTGGAATAATAAGTAGTCTTTGCTGTAGTCTGGTTTATACAAAAAATCACATGGTTTTGTTATAATTGTTCGAATAGTTTACAAAACTGGAATTACTTGACACGGCAGGCCTTTTGTCAGCAGTTTGGGATGTAGAGCTGAGATGTGGGTATTACCAACAAAAAGGTATCACGATATTGCAGGCCCGATACGATACAGTATCATGATACTCACGAAGCTACATTGAATCGAGGTATTCACATCTCTGTGATACTTGATAATATAATAATTATGTAGTTCTGACATGGCCAACCAATATTTTTCTGCTGTAAATTAGATTTCCGCATCCATGTTGCTGTGTCGATTTGGAAAAAATGCATGTTTAGTTAATTTTATTTTAAACCTTTTTGTGTGTGTGGCAGTAGGGGGGGGGGGTCACAATGATTTTACATATAGCATCATTTAGCATTATTGTAATAAAACCAGTTAGATTTACTTTTGTATTTAAAAAAAAGATCGAGGTGACCATCATTTTCTGTTATTTTACTTGTGGACATTCACCTGTCGCTTCGTTTGCAGTTGTGATAATATTCGGGGAACTTCCGGTGGTTTGTATCTCGTTTGAAGTCAGACAGAAACCGACAATTGAATTTGTGTTTATTTAATCTAATTTACTTTTTTTTTAATTTGCGTGTTATGCACCATCTTTTCTGCCACAGATGCTTTATTCAAATGCTTGATTGGAAGCCTTTTATATTATAAAAAAAAAACATCTTGATGATCGTGAACAATCTTTGTACTGTAAAACGGTTCAAATAATTTTGCAAAATTTTGTCGCTAACAGTCAAATTGCTAAACGAATTTTTTTCTTGTTTAGTTTTTAAGAAAGGTAAAAGTTGTTTATATCGGTATAGGGAACTCAATCCATCTTGGAGAAAAATATTTGAAATTGGGAGAAAATCACGCTTGTATTGCTTGGGGAAGACGCCGTTAAGTGGTGTCTGTTATAGAAGGGGAAAAAAGCCTGCACGGTTGCCTTGCATATGTAAAATGGAGATTAAAATTGCAACACCTTTTTAAATTTCTTTGTGTGTGTGTGTGTGTGTGTGTGTGTGTGTGTAATAAAAAATCAATACATTACCCCTCTCACTTTACTATATTGTCTTTGATCAATAACATTTTAAGTACACATTAAGCATCAATACTTATGATGATTTAAAAGCTTGATTTACAATTTCTTTCGTGTTACATTCTGATTTATGTTTTATAACATATAGGAACCTTTTGACTGTTTTTGGGGGGTGCTGTAAACAAGAACACACCACTGACCAGAAGTAAACATTGTTATAATGATTTACAAAAATATGAGCCTTTTTAAACTGCTACATTTGAATGAAACAGTGGTAATAAAAGGAAATATGAATATATTTTGACAGCTACCTACCTCTGAAATGTCATAGGAGGGGACAAAACAGGCCTGCGAAGCAGCTAAAAGGGATTTTTTTTCTTCTATGTATAATAAAGGTGTTTTATTAGAAGAAGAGGGGGCATATTGTTTTGCAAATGTCGGTCTGTCAGTCGGTTGTCCATCAGTAGACCACTTCATTTCCGATCAATAACCGGAGAATGCTTGGGCCCACAATCCTCAAACTTAAAAGGTTGATTGGTCATGACAAGTAGTTGATCCCTATTGATTTTGGGGTCACTTGGTCAAAGGTCAAGGTCACTGACCTCAAATGTAAAATTGTTTCTGATCAATAACTGGAGAACGTTTCAGCCCACATTCCTCAAACGTCAAAGGGTGATGATTAGTAGATGATCCCTATTGATTTTGGGGCCACTTGGTTAAAGGTCAAGGCACGACCTCCAATTAAATTTTCCGATCAATAACCAGAGAACACTTGGGCCCCATTCTCAAACTCATATGGTGATTGGTCAAGACTTTAGACGAACCATATTGACTTTCGAGATGGAGTGGTGGGGGGGGGGGGGGGGGGGAGCCAAGGTGGCATAAATTATGTGTTATTCCAAAAACCTTTTTCGTATTTTTCTCCAATTTAATGATGTTTTATTGCATAAAAGAACATTAAGAACATGTTTGAATAGTTTTCTTAGGAATATAAAATTTAAAAAAGACATTGTGACAGTGAGTACATGATATGATATGTAAACTGTCATAATCATGAAGAGAGAGAATGAAAAGAATTTGGTGGGGGATATATTTTCCAGGTAGGAAGAATGCTGCCAAATTTTTCCAAATATTTTACCCCCCCCCCAAAAAAAAACAAAAACAAAAAAAACAAAAAACTGTTTGGTAACAAATATTTGTTGTCAGTTTTATGTTGAAACACTTCATTATTAAAATCAAAGTTTAATTTGACAGTTTGTAAATGCTAAAAGTTATTTTCAGGCATTATCATGAAATCTAAAATGATTTTTCGCAGATAAGATAATGTAAGTCTATGAAATATGAATAGCGTCTCAGTATACATGTATTTTGAATGTGGAGAACAATATAGCATTGCAACTTTTGACAAAGCAAATGATTCTACATTTATTTTAGGTTGATTTAGTTTGCCAGTGAAGCTGGCCTTTGACATCCTCATTAGACAGCAAATGATATATGTATGTATGATAAAAAATAAAAGATAAGATAAACAATATACATAAAAAAAACATTCTGCCTGCATTTATATTTTAAATCAATAATCCTTTCATTTAAAAAACAAGAAAATTGGATATTGGTTAGAAATCATACTTTTAGCTCGACTATTCGAAGAATAAGGAGGGCTATTCTACTCACCCGAGCATTGGCGACGCGTCGATTAAGTTTTTTTGTACCACCTCATTTATTTACTATTCCCCTTAAGATATTGTTTTGAAACTTTGAATAATTGTATATGACCACCACCCCAACCTGTAGGCAAGAGGGAACAACTCTGTCATCTGTCATGGATTTTGACCAAATTATGCCCTTTTGTCGACATAGAATCTTGTTTTAAAGTTTTTGTACATTTTTAAGTCTCCCAAAAGAAGTTTGGAGACTTATTGGTATTACTCTGTTTTTTCTTCTCATTCTTCTTCTTCTTTCTTCCGCCGGTAACTTTGTACGGGCCATATCTCAGAGGTCCCTCGACCTATCTTTACAAACTTTCACAAACTTATAGTCCACATTCAGTATTGGTGCCTTTCTGATTTTTGTTAATTGTGGGTTCCTTGAGGTCAGGCCCCACCCCCTTAAAGATGGGATTTTTGTATATATTTCTCTATATTGACAACCATTAGAATAGTCGAGCGTGCTGTCTTAATGACAACTCTTGTGTTTTAGATTCTGAATGGCAAAAAAAACAAGACTTTCTCAGTAGTCAAGTAATCTTTTAGTATATATACTAAGAGATTACCCAGATGTGGGATGTTTGCCAATATGAAACCCTATTTGTGGGGTGGTGAAGAAGAGTGAGGTGTTTGTATCACCCCACTTTTTTCTCGACCCGATTTTCAAGCAGTATTTGCAGTATTCAAGCTACCAAGAACAAAACTGAAACATTTAGGTTTCACATGGAAACTATATATATGCGCTCGTAGCATTTATATCCCTTTATACCGACCACTCAAAGTCCATTTTATACTTGCGCGCTGAATATATATCGCCCCGTTATTTTTACCTGTATATATATAAAACCCATATTTCTGAATAATTATGTTAGCGTAAAAGTCATCTGGGGTCAAGTAAATCCCCTTGAATACAAGGATTTATAACTTTTTACACCACTTATTAAACGCCGTGAACGATCTTCCGTGAAAATAAATATATCATGATAGTTTAACATGCCATTATTGAAATGACTGCGTGATTAGTAAAATGTTTTCAGAATAAAAGATTTATTTCCTGCGCATGTACATTTCACCCCTTAAATCAGTATAATTATCTGTGTGATGTTTGATTATCATTAGATTATGTACTCGATTCCAGTATCAGATATATGTCAAATATTTCACGTAGTATGTAAACGAATACCACTCAGTAATATACAACAGTTTATTTCATGTCTTCTCATAGTGAGCCTATATAAACTGTATTTTGTTTTACGCTGATAAGCTAATTCGTTTAATACTGGCTATAAACACTGTATTTTTTACACTAGAAGACGTATATGTTTGTTCGTAATCAAAGCTAATATATATTCGATTAATGTATATCAAGGAGACAGATGCATGGGTGTAAGAAAGTAAGTAAATGACCAAATATTTGATACTGATACCACAGTAAACAATTACATGCATAGGTATCTAGAAGTATTTATCAGCTCACGTGCATTTATCCGAATTTAATTTAAATTTTCATGCAACAGCTTTAGAATCACGTGAAACAGTAAAATGTGAACAGTTTCACTGTTACATGGATGCATTCAGTCTTGTGCATTCATACAAAAGTGTTGCGCAAATATTTGTATAAAACCAGTGAATGTTTTGGAATATGCTTCGCCACTCGTGAAAATATCACTTTTTATGTTCACTCAGAGAAATTTTTAATCGATCTAACACTAAAAAAAACTTTTCTTTTTATCTATTCCTTTAAAGGCCAGAAAAAAGCTGTATTATTCACAAAATTTGTCAAAACTAGTGGTATTACCTAGCGTGCGTGAAATTTTTATGACGTCATTTCCTGCGTAAAACCCAGCACAAATGACGCTCCGATCATTTTCTCGGGTTCAAGTTCTAGAGTGAAAATTATGAAAATGGTAATATTCACTGTTCCAAGCAGTGAAATTACCATTTTTAATTCACTGATATTTACCTATAATCCACCAAAAAGCATTAAATAAAATATATACGAAGAATGATTAGAACATTTGCGGAATTCTCCTCCAAGAATTTATTTCTTCATCAAATCACATGAAAACTACTAGTCAAGTATAACAACTTATATTCTCTTTCATTATCAGGTAGGTGAATAGATAATAAATACTTATGAATAATAAATAGTTTCCATAGCAACCACTGTCTGGTGACTTGAAGCACGCTGTATTTCACATATTCTGAATCATTAATGGCTAGTGCTTAGTCAAATTTAAAGCAAATCTGGTGCGAATGCAATTGTCGTTAGCGTGATATTCGATGTCATTTCTGGGAAATTTGAAGACGTTGTGTTGGAAGGTTATTTCGCAGCAGACTGTTATGGACATGGCTTCAAAAACGGCGCATGACATTACAGTTGACATTGAGATGCGTGCGGCTGACAAATTTTGTGGTTGACTCAAACTTTCACTTATAGAGGCACTAAAACAAATTAAAATGTTAAATACATTACCAACCTGTAGAAAAAACATGTCTACAGTTGACACAATCAGTTAAGGCATGGTAGAACCTCAGTGTTTGATGACGAAATACCAGTTCGGCCGACATCGACAGTCACTGTTTATGGTGCAAGGTATTGCAGAGCAACTACTAGTATCTCTCTCGTATTACACAGTACAACGTATTCTTAAGACGAGAGGTGGTGATTACGTTGAGAAAGTTAACCGGACACTAGACTTTGACGTTTAAGTAACGTCAGCGTGACTCAACGTTAAAGTCAACGAGCTTCAAGTACTACATAATACTGTTGTTCAATATTTTCATGCAAACTTTATTGTTTATGTATCTAAAAATATTTGAGCTCTATGTCAGTCCTGAGTAAATGTATCTCGTGATGTTTTGTTTTTTCCTTTTCTAATCCAGGTTTCAGTAATAAAGTATTTTCCGCGAACTTATCCCTCGTATATTCCAAATAAAATGTCATTAGTATCACTTTCAATTGATATCATATTCTTACAAAGATATTAATGTATCTGATTTCATTCTGTTTAGATTTATAATTTTTAATTTTTTTTAATTGGGTTGGTTACCAGTAAAGCATGCACATATCAAATTTAAATTATGAAATTAAACAGAACGTAAGACTCATAAAAGAAAATAAACATACACCAGAATTATTTTTGAGGTTTATTTTTATAACTTTACATTTAGTGATATTCAATTAATCTTAAAATTTCCAATATTCGCGTTTTGCAAAGGCGGGTTGTATACAAGTATATACATTTCTTAAGCATATATTTTTCTGTTCTTCGGTATATGCAGTGTAATTTCTGGCTTCATGACATGTCTTTTCTCTTTCTTCGCAGAAAACACAAAAATATATGCTACCCAAGAACATATGAGAGTAATTTGATAAGGCTTATCGGGACTGATCCGCAGTTTGTGGGGATAATAAGTAGTTCTTTCTTTGAGGTGCGTTTTTTCATTGTCAATAAACAGTTGCATGGTTGGTGCTTGTAACTTGGATGGTTTTGTAGAAAGCCGTTGCTATAAGTATGATTATATTCTTTGATTCTCAATTTTACGGCTGTGCATTCTTCTTAGCAATTTTCATAAAATTCTCATATTAAAACAACAAAAACAACAACAACAAAAAAACTGCTGTAATACAAACATGCCAAACTATCGTTTCTATTTCATACCAAACTTTTCTATTTCACATTCATTGCAATCTATTATTTCGAAACATTTAAGACACATACATGAAACGTTAAATCCACGATGATTATCAGTCTGAGAAAAAAGAATATTTATATGTATGAAATAACTAAATATTGTGGTTGTTATCTATGTCTTGGACGAAATAATACTGATATTACATATCAAAATTCTGGTAATTTTGGTGATATTTAAGTGTGTTACCACACTACAGTATTACGCCGTAGACATGTAGCATGATGTCAAACCAAGTAACATTATCCTGACACCGGGTCGACCGACCTTAAAAGACAATTATATGCTTAGCGCCAAGCATGGGAGTTACATTGATATCATATTTTGCGACTTCAGTATGTCGTACTGGGATTCGAAACCACGACCTCCTGAGTGTAGCAATAAATTTGCATCACTATTTTCATCAATCTGAAAAAAAAAAATCGTGTTTTTTTGTTTTGGTTAGTCTTATGTTTTTGCATAAATTTAAAATTAGAATTGGATAAGTTCACATATTCTGCTTTGATGCTTTATGAGTTATGTTCCGGACAAAAATTTGAACAGACAAACGGGCAGACAGACAACTCTGACAAAAACAATACATTTCCCCATATAAATATAGTAGGAGACATAATAAAAAGGAACTACCATATAAAAAGCCAATATTAGCTTGATATCTGATCATAAACAATACATTTCCCCATATAAATATAGTAGGAGACATAATAAAAAGGAACTACCATATAAAAAGCCAATATTAGCTTGATATCTGATCATGAGCAGCATGCATTACATCGAGAAAACCACAGAGACATGAAATTTAAATTTAATGGGCCATATCTGTGTGAAAGCGACACCCTTAATAATGCTGATGAGGAAGTCATATTTTAAATTGATAAGATTTTAATGTACACTTCCGTCATTATGAGGCATGCATCGCTACGTTTGGAGACAGGATCAGGCTTGACTTGACTATTTGAGTTTACCTTAGGGTTTGTTTGTATGCGAGCGGACTACAGTTTCAAGCTAATTTGTACAACGATTTCACGTACTGTTTGAAAAAAAACGGCTAAGCTGCTGATGGAGAACCAATATTACGGAGAAAGCTTATATTTTTTCCTTAGACTGACACTTGTTCCATCGAAATCGATGAAGAAACTAAATACGGGTAATGTTCAAGCGGAGCCAATTGTTGACAGTTTTGTTTCATGCCTTTAGTGACGTCGCTGTCACGTCGTATTGCTACACTGTAAGTTAAAACATTTTCGGAAAATGTCCTGCTTTCACTTTTGCTTAATACTAAGTGTTTTTTCGAATTTAATGATTATCAAATTCATCAGACGTCATATGACGCCAGATATGTCGCCAGATAAAGCGTTTGTACGCGCTCTGCATATTTATTTGTGAATGGATTTTCCTGTAATCTCCACAGATGTTGTAAGTTACGCTTTTGTTGTGCATCAATACTTTTGTTTTCCAAATATAGAAAAGATCGAGTTTCTGTGGTGAAACCAAATATCGAAAATATGACCTCTAAATTGATTTAAGTATGACAGAGTACTCAGATGGAATACTAAAGAAAGCTGAAATTTGCACATGTTGTTATTTTAAAAGTCTTCTTTAGATTTCCATAAAAATGAAAATTTCTGTATCTGATATATAAACCATTTAATTACCATGGTCCTTATGACATCATATGGCGTCAAATGACGTTCTTCTTCACAGAATGTGAAATACACGTAGTGACTTACATTCACATCAAACGTCTTCTTTCTAACTTATCTGGAAGTGATTTTATGCGTATTTGAAGTTTGACGTCATTGGTTCGAAACTTGGATTCGCCATAGAACCTTTACCTTTTCGAAATCAGAAAACGGACACAGGGATGCACAAGTAGAAAATTACATATGCATTCTGTAAAATTTTGATGAAAATCGGTTTAGAATTAATTGCTTTAGACCCCGTACAAACTTTTGTAGACAACGTCAAGTGTGATGTCAAATTATGTCATAGGTAAATAATAAAAACCAAAATCATTGAAATGGAAATTTCAGTATCTGAAGTATATGGCATTACATTTTCCACATATATAAATTAAGGCGTAGAAAAGAAGAAAAAAAGGAGTAATAAGAAGAAATAGATTTTGTTTGTCCCAAACAAACGATAGGACTTTCTGCTTTAATGACCTTTGTGCCATTGTGACCTTGGGCTTTTACTTTATGACCTTAATATCATAGGGGTCATCTACAGGCCATTGGTAGTGTCCCTTCAAAGTTTCACAAAACTAGGCATATTTCAGATCAAGATATTGTGTGGACAATCAATAAAATCTCTTGTTCTTAATTTCCTGACCCTTCACACGATGCTGTTACCGCTGATGATGAGCATTAGGAGGACGATGTACTTACGTTAACCTACTCATTTTTTTTTTATTTAAAATCACTGATCCTGTCTCCGGGGCCTCTTCGGCCGAGAGGGAAAATTCGGTGACTTTTACACTCACTCAGACCCTCACCGCGTGGGTTCGAATCCCGGCAGGGTCATTCGGATTTTCATATGAGGAAGCCTTCCAACTGGCTTGCGGTAGGTCGCTGATTCTGCCCGGATGCCTCCGTGTATCTGGGGTCTTCCTCCACCTGTAATTTTGAGTTTACCGTCGCTTCGACATGATTTCAGTCATATAGCAAAGTCCAGCAAATTATACAGGTGGAGGAAGACTCCAAATGCACGGAGGCATCAGGGTAGAACCATCGACTTACCGCAAATCAGCACTTTGATATGTAATGTCGTTATTATTTCGTCCAAAACATAGATAACAATTACAATATTTAGTTATTTCATACATATAGATTTTCTTTTTTCTCAGACTGATAAAATCATCGTGGATTGAACGCTTTATGTATGTGTCTTAAATGTTTCGAAGTAATAGATTGCAAAGAATGTGAAATATTAAAGGTCTACGATAGTTTGGCATGTTTCATGGTTTCCAACAGTTTATTGACCATGAAACTATAACAAGACGCCGCACATGTTTTTGAAACACAACTTAAATAAAGCAAAGCCATACAGAAAATGTCCAAAAACAACAAAAAATACTTAATCAAATTATTCAGAAATATAGAACAAAAAAGTACAGAACATACTTTAATCAAAGTAAACAAATTATGTGATGATGATTTGAGATGCCATAAATTAACTACTAGTAATCTATAGATCAATGAAGATACATTTTACAACAAGTAATTCCTTTCTTATATAATTATTGGAATAGTTAGGTTCTGCAAGATGAATGAAATTTCCAGACAGTAAGCTACTAAGGCGGTATTAATGTCAGTATAAAAACAACAACATCATCATTATCAGCAGCAGCAACAAAAAGGAAACTGATGAAGAAACAATTCAGCACAGATAGGTTTTTAATTGATGAGGGATTTAGGTACAGGTCCCGGTATTAATTCACAATCTTCCCAATAGTTATTACTTCCCTTGATTATGTAGCTTGACGTAGCAGCATGGCATTCTTTTTGTGTTGATGATATGTGTAAAATTTAATATATGTTTACAATACTTTACAACATAAGCTTTGTAATGTTCAGTTTAATTAACCAATTTCAAGCACAATACATACTGAGACGGCATATTGGGCCTTGGGCCGCAAATTAGACATGTCCACTACTGCCATAGGTAAAGTGTTTTTACACTTTCTACATTATGCTGTAATACTTATTTCTAAATTGCTTTTTCATTATTTTTTTTCAATTTGAATATTTTAAGTTCTCAAAACATCTTCCAAGTGTTTTTTTTTCTGAGCTTTAGTGAATCCGGTTACCTTGCAAGGCCCGCCATTAACCCGTTGCTTACGAGTTTAAGGTGAAGTCAACAGATTCACATTATATTTGTCCAGTTTCTTTATGATAACGACAGACTACTTTCATATTTTGAAAATATCTTTTTTCATCAGTTTATGAAAGTAATTGATTCATAAAGTGTTTTTTTTTAACAAATTATAAACAAATGTTGTTGTTTTTTATTTACGATAATAACAGTGGTTGCTCCCTGTTTTGATTATTCGGCTCCATTGGTAAAAAAAAAAAAATTCGCGACGTCAATAACGATTCTCACAGAATTATCTACTTATGATCCCCACAAACTGCGGATAAGTCCCGATAAGCCATATCAAATTACTCTCATGTGTTCTTGGACAGCATACATTTTTGTGTTTCTGCGATGAAAGAGAATAGACATGCTATTAATGTTAAGCCAGAAATCACACTGCATATACCGAAGTGCGGAGTGAAATATTTGCTTAGGACAGGTATATACTTGTATACACCCAACATTTGCAAACGCAAATTTTAGAATATACGAGGGGTGAATGTTTAGTTCGCGGAATTTCTATATTGCTGAAACCTGGAATAGAAAAGGAAAAAAAATACATCACGGGATACGTTTACTCAGGGCTGACATAGAGCTCAAATATTTAGATTCGTTGAACAATAAAGTTTGCATGAAACATTTACCAACAGTACTATGTAGTACTTGAAGCACGCCAGCGTCAACGTTGGGTCACACTCATGTCACTTAAACGTCAAAATCTAATGTCCGGTTAACTTTCTCAACGTAATCACCACCTCTCGTCTGTAAGAATACGTTGCACTGTGTAATATGAGGGAGATAGTTCACTACCTGGTGAAAATGGCATATTATTTTCCGGAAAAATAAATTGTATTCAATCTTTAACACAAACAACTAACTTTTAATAATCAAAAACGGAAGTAATCTATTATTTGTCAGCTTTAACAAAATATATGATTGAAATTACCTGCTGAAATCCGTGGAACCGTAATTTACACACATTTTGTACGAATATTGGCTGATGGCAGCATTTAATACGATAAATTCAGTGCGACCGCATGCTTCGACAGACAAGGCACTTACCACATGTATACCTAAATAATTTATATGTCTTCTCTAAAAATATCTTGTCTGTCGAAGCATGCGGTCAATATAGATTTTAACAAAGTACCAACAGAGACGCGTAACGGCTCAATGCTTCATATCTTCACCGGTTTATAGATAAGATGATACAATGATGATAGGTATATTAACGATTTTATTTTCGCTCATTTTTTTTTATTATGAAAACATTGTAATTGTATTTTGAATGTTTTTCGTATCATTTCGACAGATATAATTTATGTAAGCCTTAATCATTGAAACATGGTAATCGAAGACAAAACGGTCGAAAAGGCATGTTCATTTTGTGTTTAATCTATTTTAAGATGTGTATTTATGAAAGTTGATTTTCGTAGTTTACACGGTGGTTTATTTGTGTCGTTGTTTTATTATCCGTGTCTTAAACTAAAGGTATCATTAATCATGAAGATTGGAACACCAGAAACAAATTCACATCTCATTCCTCTGATTATTTCAAAAAGAAAATAGTTTGAAACTCTTAGAACACTGTTAAATAAACAATAAACTCCTACTTTGCGCCTGAAATGAAAAACGGTACTATATGTAGAACTACCTGACCAAAATAGTAGACTAAACAAAATGAAAAATACTGTAGACTCTCTTTACTTAGTATGACACTAGTAGAAGAGATCTCTTTAAATGTATTTTGAAGGTTGAATTTTGTATATGCACACTGAATATAACACACTGTTTTCCTCTAAATAGTGTAGTTTTCAGGGGCGTAGCTTGACCTCACTGGTTGTGTAGGCACGAGTTCCTAGGGTGTGAGCCCGTGGGGGGATTTTTGTTATATCTAAGACCGTAGGTACATTCTGGTCGGTTTTGAGGCTTTATTTTCAAGCAATAAATGCTTGAATTAGTTTACTACTGACCGAACACCATACTTGCCGTATGCTTGTATATATAGCCTTTACACTATAATATTGAAATTCACGAATCTCACTCATTTCGTTCTGAGAACCAAAATACATCAAAGTTTGTATCGTATTTAAGCAGTTAAGATCAATATTTCGACAGAAATTTGTTTTATCTTTTCATGTGTGTTTGAAATATATGCTGGACTGACATAAAAGTTATATATATATTTTGTATATATATATATACAATATTTACCCCTAACCACCCTCGCACTAACAAGAGAAAAACAAATATTTTTGCCTCTGTTTTAAAATCAAAATGCCGTAGAGCAAAACAATAGTTACACACAAAAAAAAAAATCCCGATGTATGTCTTTTAAAGGATTGATGTAGCTGTTTTGTATAACATTTAAAATATAATCTGAATACTTCAAGTTTCTGTCTTTGTTATGGCATATATATGTGAAAACTTATGAATCAAATATTTTTAAACCAAGTCTCTCTCTAAGTTGAGCAATAACCATCGGATCGTCAGTCATGTGCGTTACCATTAAATCACTTCAACCTTAAAAGATAATTAGATACAATAGTATAGGTAGTAACTTTATTGCAAATGTGACAGATTTGTGACAATAGAGATGGTGGTTTTGCCAGTTCACTGAACTGGAAGACCTTTTTATAGCTAATGCAATAAATTGGGTTACTTCTACAGCTAAAGATAGATGTTATAACTCGAACACACATTCTTAATATTAAATTTTAACTTTTTAATATCCAACATATTTTTTTCTTGAAAGCTATTACCTGGAACTTTCGTCCTTGTACTTAAGACTTTATCAACAGAATGCTCCGGGTAATAACTTTCAAGAAAAATATTTGTGTTGGATATTAAAAAGATAATATTTAATATTTAACAAGAGGGCCAAGATGGCCCTTGATCGCTCACCTGAGAAAGATGATTGCTTAAGAAATAAAGATGCTAGAGTGTAAAAGTGAAATCTGGCTTTATGATGAAAAGGGCATAACTCCTAAATTAACTTGTCAATATCAGTTATAATTGAACCCGATTGCGAAATTATGGTCATAAGCATTGTCATAAAGTTTGAAGATGATTGCTCAAAAGATGAAGATGCTAGAGTGTAAAAATTGCTCAAAAGATGAAGATGCTAGAGTGTAAACAAAGTGAAATCTGGCATTTTGTTATATTAAAAGGGGCGTAACTCCTGATCTAATTGACCGATCTCAGCCATATTCAAACTCAATTGAGATATTATAGTCATAAGCACTGCCATAAAGTTTTAAGATGATTGCTTGAAAGATGCAGATGCTAGAGTGTAAACAAAGTGAAATCTTGCATTTTTTATATTAAAAGGGTCATAACTCTTGACTTAATTGACGGATCTTAGCCATAATCGAACTCAATCGAGACCTTATAGTCTTAAGCATTGCAATAAAGTTTGAAGATGATTGCTCAAAAGATGCAGATGCTAGAGGGTAAACGTGAAACATGGCATTTTTTTAATATTAAAAGGGTCATAACTCCTGACTTAATTGACGGATCTCAGCCATAATCGAACTCAATCGAGACATTATGGTCATAAACATTGTCTTAAAATTTGTTGACGCCGCACGATGCACGACGGACGCTCACAGGATCACAAAAAATGAATAAGTCCACAAAGTGTAACTTTCATCAAAATATTCGAACACACTTGTTTGTTCATACCACTACACAGTTCTATCACTATATTTCGCTTCGTTTTAACTATAAAACCTGCTTGGAAATTTAATAATGTATCTGATAACGTGTCCACTTTGCAAAAACACTGATCTTGAGAGGTCTGTATCGGGAGTAACAGGTCACCACAGAGTTTTACGTGAACCCCATAACTGATTTATTTTCATTCTCAACAGATATATATATATATATATATATATATATATATATATATATATAAAGAAGGAAACATACGTTGAAAAAAAGTGAAGAACTCAGTTCAAACAATTAATTAACAAAGCATATTACCAAACATTAATATACATGTAGCTGAAGAAAGAGAGAGAGAGAGAAGAGAGAGTCCTCGTCTTTAATCAAGCACTGTATATATTGTAAATTTCGGTTGTTAGAAGAACGATTGATATTGCCGGATGTACCTCATTCATGACGCGCCAGACTTACAGTATAAGACATAGGAGCCGAAGTTTCGTTTGTCTCCTCCCCAGTTCCACGAAAAAGAAAATCTTGATTAGACATGTTGTTTGTTTTACACGTCCAGAAATATAAGCATGACATCCAGCACTTGTCTTATCTTTTTAATTATATAGCAAACTATCTTCGTACACTATGCTTTCTTTCATTCGATACATGCATTATTCAACACAATTTTGCAAAATGTGAAA
>CM037791.1:30353659-30403659 GCA_021229015.1 Solen grandis | reverse complement strand
ATTATCTTTTCGTAAAAATACATTAAACGGTTATGTTACGAAATATGCATTAGTTTTTAATGTAAATTTTGAAATAGGAAAATTAAAAAAATAATATATTCCTAAACGATATTCTGTTTCGTAAAAATACATGAATGGGTTAGGTTACGAAATATCCAATATCTTTTTATGTAAATTTCTATTTCTTAAAAATGTTTAGGGTTGGGAAATACCGAATAGCTTTTTAACTATTTCGTACACCACGTTTTAGGGTACGAACTATCCATAAGCATTTGATGTAAATTTTAAAATGGGTTGTATTGTGTAATACAAGAAAAAAAGTATGAAATCTCACTTTATGGACGCATAATGATCCCTCTGTATCACGACTTTAGCTGGCAAGATTGCTAATTTGGCGTTGTAAGCAGGTGCATTTAACGGCTTATATATATGTAGATGGGGTGATAACCAGCATATTATCTTGACTTATTCTTACCTTGAGATATCGTCATTATTTTGTTCAATCAAATCAGTTACTTACATGTATTGAATCAAACTTTTTTTTTCCTGCTCATCGGTGTTTCTAAGATACAAATAATCTCAACACTCATTATGTTTTGCTACCTTTCATCAGTATTCATAGTCGTTAACTATCTTATAGAAAACGATATGGTTGTGAATTTTAAGCACGACCCCCCCCCCCCCCAAAAAAAAACAAAAAAAAAAACAACAAAAAAACAAAAAAAAAAAAAACAACATTTTAGTACCATATTTTTAGACCTTTTTATTTCCGTACAATATTTATTGGCCTGTAACGCCATTTTATCATTTCTGTTGGCGTCCGATTTTATTTTCGTTACAGGTAAGCCTAAAAGATTAACTTCTTCTGTTACGAAATCCAAGAAGCTGTCTATCACAGTGGCCCGTGTTTACCCTCGTCCACATATTTTTGTGTCACTGGTAATGTCACGAAAACTTTAGATCACGGCAATGGCTCATTAAAGTTACTTATATTTAGTTAAATGAAATGAATTGTTGTACAGGTAAAAGATTTCGATTAACAGTTTGTATTCTAGACACAATGTATTTAGATTATATCATATTATATACCTTCAAAAAGTCATTATATTCTATACTGAAACACTCAGAGTTACCTTTGATATCCTAGTGATCCTTGTATGTTAATATATTATATATTCGTTAAGAGCAAAGACGCAATAGGATACTAAAATACTATTGTTCATTTTACTTATAACTCAAATGAACAGTTTATGTCGTAATGTGCAATCATGATTTATTAAAAATTACCACTTCCAGAATAACAAGACAATTTCCGGGAATCCAGTCTGCAGTCCCGATCCTACACTGACTTTCCATTTCATCTGCAGTTGGACGTCCGCCACCTCACTGGTAGATGTAGATGCTTTCTTTACCTTAACCACAACAACGGTTACCGAAACAAAACTGTCTGGTCATGTGATAATAGGTATGTTTTCCAACTCCGCTACACAAGGCTGTTCTTTTGTCTGTTATTGGTGTTTTGCAAACGTTAACAAACAATATTAACGCTGAGACTTTATAATGAATGAATATTTCTACTACAAGCCCATCGTCGGTCAACTGGTCAACAAGATTAGTATTCATGAAAACGAAGTTCTGACAGTTGAAAATACCGCGGTATATACAGTAGTGATAACGGAATATATACCGTTGGTATTCGACGATGCTGCTGGTCACAAAATATTATCATGCACATAATACATTACTTAAAGATGTATTCGGCTCAACTTTCAAATAAATATTGCATATGAAATATCTTCACTTTTTGAATCATTAAACTATAAAATTATATCTTTGTAACTGTACTAGGACAAGAAGGTCGGTAACACCAGTATATTCAAGAAACAAATCCTTGTCACGGAAGTTTACGGAAATCTATCCGCCATTATCGGAAATTAATTAATTTTCCATATAGTACCATAATTACACGAAGCAAAAGGTCGCCCATAGAAAATGGCAGAATAACGATACATACGTACTATGTAAGGGAGAAAGACCGAAAACTGTAAAAGACTCATCGATGCCCATGGGGACGTGATTTGTATTCCTATGAAATATTGGATAGCTTTAGATATTTCTCACCCTTTGAACATTATCTCTTTCTTATAATATTTGAAATCACAAAACAAGCATGAGGAGTTGAAAGCATTCATGCTTTCATTTGATGAAGTAACACACAATACCCTACAAGCGTATTTAATATTGGTCTAACGTTGTCAGTCCCCCACTGCTAAATGTACGAGTGATATTTGGCGAGAAAATCAGACGTGCATTCAGTATGACAGACCGTATGCAACCGGTCGCTTACAGTCAGCTATAGAGTTGTCTAAGGACCATATACCATGTTGTTCTTGTGCACCTTATGCTGTATACAGGAATACGTGAACATCGTAGTTTATTACACTGAGACAGATTTTTAGCTGACTGTAAGCGTACAGTTGCATACAGTTCGCCATACAGAACGCACGCCAGGCAGCCTGTTTGTTGCCTCATTAATAATATGACGTTCCGAGCGTTTTCCAATGCGATGCGATTGGTTCTATGTTAGGTAATCTTCGTGTGTACTCGTCTGTTAAAAGGTCAGCAGTGTTTTAAGATTTCGTTATATTCATATTACTTTATCTGCTTTGATCTTACAACTTTTATAGGAATATTAATGTTGCATGCTATAATCTCATGCATTGTTTCAACATACAACTTTCTGTCAAGATTGGTAGAGATAAATGTTGGGCTGAATACATCTTTAACCTAGCCTAATGAACAAATCGGTTCGTTCTAATTCTGATCTTTGCAATACAAATTCATCAAACAGCCTATTAGGAGATTCTGATTTAAAATACGAGTACAAGTTGTCGTTATGTGTTATTTCCTACGTGTACATGTACAGCCACTCCGGACCCGCCAAGTATCGACGGGCAGGAGAAATTACCAGACGGTCGCATTGCTATACGTACGACAGAGGGCAGCAGTAAAGACTTGGTCTGTGTGTCAAGTGATGGTATACCCTCCCCCCACATTGGCATGGTACAGGGACAGTATATACACGACCCCACTGGCCAGTAACAAATCTGGAGTGCTTCAGAGAGACGGTACATACGTCGTGACAGTGACGTACACGTTTGTACCACGACGTAGAGACGATCGGAAGACATTTATATGTCGATCTTACTTCCCACATGCCACCAGTCATGTGACATTGGGATCACAGAAAACTACTGCCATACTGTATCTGAACTGTAAGTCAATACTGTATAACCTTTTTTTCAAGTGATTCCTTAAGTGTGTTATCAACATATACCAATCCCTCGAAAATGTTGTATGACATTTTGTTTTTAATTTTGTAGATATGTAACTTTTTTTGCAGAAATATTTTAATTCTGGTTAAGTAAATCTACGATTTGGACAACACATAACTCGTAATCTTTTGTCAATATTCAAATCAGTGTTGTATCTGAAACGTCTAGATGAATATAAACGAGGCGCATTATTGAACAGTTTAAAAACAAAATATATGTCAGAGATGGGAAATATTATAATTACCTAATGTTAGCTCAGGCATGTCAAATACTGTATCTTTTTCTACAGTGAAGCCTAGTCAGCCGGAAGTGATCCAAACAAACAAGCCCGTCTCCGGTCAAACTGTAATATTAGAATGTAGAACGAGAGGGGGTAGACCAGCACCCTCCGTATCCTGGACTTACAAGGGACAGACCTTCAGTCCCCAGGTTAAGTCTGATTTGGATCCGGTCACAGAGGCGTACAACGTAGTGTCCACTTTTCACCAACGGGTTACTTTGGCAGATGACGGAAAAATAGCAACATGCTACGTGGTACATAAAACAATGACTTCAGCGTTTACAAAATCTGTGAAAATAAAAGTTAGTTGTAAGTAATCTAATCATATTTTTGTTATAACAACTGCATCACAAAACTTTTTTATTATGACGTATGAACCCATAGTAACACTAATTTTATAAAGGCTAGTAGAAACATGTGACAAAAAGAATTAGTTGTATGCATATATGATCTGACAACAAACTTGAAAAGAAACGTTATTTGTTACACGATATTAACATGTTTCATCTAGTTTTAATATTACATGGATACTCGGAAGATTTTATATTTATCGTTTTCAAAGAATGAAAATAATACATCATGCTACATTTAAGCTATTGACATGTCTGCGTAAAATGTTCAGCATGCATAAAACACATTTTAAACTTTTTTTTAATTTTTATACAAATTGTTTACATGTATTTTAAAACTGTGATAAATTTGAATGATGTAATATAAAGAAATTGTAAATATATTTTTATTAGGGCTTCACACGATTATTTGGTGAACCGAATATTGCAATCTACGATATACTACCAACATTCATCTTTACGGGGTTAAACAATGATTATGTACGAATTCAATTCAAGGAACAAACTGATGTAACTTTTACTGATTATAATGCTGGGTCACAACTTACAAAGACTGATGTAACTTTTACTGATTATAATGCTGGGCCACAACTTACAAAGACTGATGTAACTTTTACTGATTATAATGCTGGACCACAACTTACAAAGACTGATGTAACTTTTACTGATTATAATGCTGGGCCACAACTTACAAAGACAACTATACTATTCGCAGTTATTTCGAACCATAGCATTTAATAAACAATCATTTTTTATAAGCAATAATGCGCAAAAACAACACCTTAATGTTGGTTCAAAGCAATAAACATAAATTAAAAAGAAGATAAAGATGTCAGTCCCACATCTATTGGTACTTTTTGCCTTCCACTCTCTATGATTGAAAACTACTTACATGTATTTATAGCCAGCGTGATTGTAGTTTCTTACAATTTTTTTTTTATTTTAACATTTAATCATCATTATTATTCTTATTATCGATTATCATTCATTGTATTAGGATTTACATGATATTAAGCTGTTTTTTAATAATAAAAAAAAAAAAATACTGTATGATTAATTAATCATTTTTAACTTTTTATGACATCATAGTATATCAATCATTATGAATAATTTTGCACAGGTTTGAATAGGTTGTAAGGTCTTAGTAAATCAGTCTACATCCATTTGTGTTCATATTTATTTAGTCATTTATAAATATTCGTACATTTGTATCTTTTCTTTGAATGGTTATACATATTTGTTTTCGAAACTATGTATCGTAAAATGATTATTTTATATATAATAACAAATTCAGTCAATACGAATTCTACGACCATCACGGGAAACAGACAAATAACAGCCAATGGATTGAACCATCTGGATCTCACATGCACTAAAGGATCATCGGATCCCGCCTCCACTATCACTTGGAAAAATGGCTCAACAGTCATACCCAACAATAGAACTGTGCATACATGGCCAGGGTTATACGGAAGCGTGGACATTTCCCAAACATTGAGACTGACTCCAACACGTGACATGGACGGTGATGTGATCGAGTGTTCCATTACCAAAAGTGACATCACTGATAATCGGAGAGAAGTTTCAACTGACTCTGTGGAGCTCAATTTACATGTAAGTTTCAACTGACTCTGTGAAGCTCAATTTGACATGTAAGATTGTTTTAATAGTTTGCATGAGCGTGGTAATTGAAACTGAATGTTCAGATTCTGTTTGACGAAAGATATAGTAAATATCATAGGTCACACATGTCGAGTGTTAAAAGGTAATGCTTTGAAAAGCCCATACAAAATAAGCGCAACACACAGTCAAATCACTTTTATTGAATTATAACATTTTATTATCCGGATTTTCTGGGAAATAAAAATAATTCTAAATATAGAATTCTCACATGAAAGCCACACTAATATATACAAATATATGATTTGAATGTTTTATAGCTTTTTTATTAAGTATTTATTTCTTAAATTATTTTTGTCGGAAGAAATAAATGTATCAGCTAGATCCGAGGCAAAATGATTAATATGATTCTATCGTTTCAAACTTGAACATTTACAGATTCTCCACAGATCCAGTCAATGACCGATATAACATGGTAGATGAAGGTCAAGTTGGCGTTGCCCTGCCCTGTACAGTGTCCAGTAAACTTGTCTCCCAAATCACGTGGTTCCACCCTCATCAAAAGTTCAACCTGGTTAGAGGTTACGGCATTAGTACTGGCGATGGTTATAGTAGTCTCAACTATACACTGACTAGAGTATCCAGACATGACGATGGAACATACAGATGTCAAGCGACAAATCATATTGGCAAACCTGACGAAAAAGTTGTACAACTGACTGTCAGATGTAAGAAATCGTTTCCCATTTTTATTGGAATAACTGAGGCAATAAACGTGTGATATTCTTCGATATGTTCCAACCATAGCCTTAAAGAATATATCAACATTTGAAATATATATATTTGAAATAAATTTATATAAATTTGAACTTTATATTTTTTTCAAGGTTTTTTTTTTTTTTTTTTTTTTTCTCCATATCTTCATGTAGTGAAACTATAACTCTATAAAAATGTATCAAATACATCCTTACAAAGAAGTTTATGTTGAATTTATTCACTTTATAGCAATTGAATTACATTCACGCCGTATAGGACATATAAATGGAACATAAATGAACAGATGTCATTAACATTTGCATTAATGTTATATACCTTAAATATTTATTGCAGTCGTATCTGAACATGACAGCAAAATCTTGGTACTCAGTATAGCTGTTGGGGCTGTTTTTTAATCATTATCACCGGGTTTGTGGTCATCGCATTAAAAAGATACAGGTAAGGTGTGCACAATTAACTATTTGTAACGAAGTATTTTGACATAGACACAATCATTCATTTGATACTTAACAATACTTGTGTTAGCAAACGTATATATTTGTATTGTAAGTACGTACAAAACTAGAAACTCTAAAGGAAATCTTGGCATGTAATGTACAAAAATATGCCTCTGTTTTAATGATTCATGATGATTAAATTGATGTAACAGTATACATGTTTAGTACTGATATTTAACGTTAAAATTTTAAATATCAATTTGATAATAAGTATATTCATATTCATCATACATTCATGTTATATGTATATATAGTTGTTTTATTTTGTACATCACAGGTATATCAAGCAATTTCCTAGGGTTCGTTATAAGCGGAGTTCAATATGTTTCTATATCGAAAATTTCAGGTCAAGGCGACAACTTAACACAAATGATCACAGTACTGCAATCCATACCACTTCAGCGCAAGGTATTCTTATAATACTTTTAATCTGAAATTCTTACGGTTGGTGCTTAAAAGGCTGTTTAGACTTTATTTTAATTCAGCGATTTTATTAATAAAACATATTTTCATGGTAGGCGCTTTAAAAATAAATACCGTAAATATAATTTCTTCTTATATTCACTTTAACGTTTAGGCAATATTTACACGATTATTTGTAGCCATGTAATTTTAAGTTACAAATAAACATATATAAATTCGCAAAAAAGAGAGAAATTATAATGAAAATTTCACGCTACATTATTCTTGTAAAATGCGGATTCGTAATTAAAACAGGTATATGTAATTAACAAATAAAAAGGAATAAATGAATGTATCGTTTAGCAAATAAAGACTTCAGAAATCGAAGTATTTTCTTATATAGGAACAGAGATGATGTCATCGCACTACGAACAACTGACAAACCGCCCAAGACATCACTCTACTTATATGACACTGAACGTCGACGGGTATGTTTTTCCTTAAGACACCAAAAGGATTTGAAACCTCTTGAATAAAATATATAAGCTTAAAATAGAATTTACATGACATTTACTATGAAGCAAATGTGTAAAGCTATTTGTAGGTTTTAAATTGAAGGAGAAAGACCGTCATAATTATTCTTACTCTATATTTGGCTAATTGATAATAATTTGGAGTTGATCGAAAATCAGTTTTATAACGGACAGAAGGCATCAATGCAATAACACAAGCAAAATAGTTATTTAGTATACACATGTTTATTGAAAATTATTAATCGAAATAACAATAAACAAATGGTCCATTCATTAATTTCTGTAATATTTTTTTTTTTTTTTTTGTTTTTTTTTAACAAAACTTCAACTACAGCCAAATTCGCGACTGCAAATAAATGCATTAAAACATTTTCCTAACGTAATCCTTTGTTATTTTAGTACATTATATGGAATATCGTAGAGTATCAATCTAATAAGTTAATTGTACTCCAATAATTATATCTGTCTCCAAGTGTTTACAAAAGACCCGCGCAGACTTTCATTTTCTCATCTATCATTTCAACAAAAAAACATCATGAACTATTCACGATTACTCATGCTTATTTTGTAGTGTCAAATTTCAACGGGCCCCTATGTGACTTTATTTATGAAATGGATTTCTCCCTTACGGAAATGCAGCAATGTCGCAAACTTAAACTTTCTGAAATTGTTCATTTGAAAACTTATTTAAAATGTATTCCTCAATAAATAAATTGCCATTTTATCGAGGGTATTTACTAAAACTATTTTGATACATTTCAAAGGCTATTTTTATCCTCCCAAATGTCTTTTAGATTAGAACAGCGACATGATCCGAGTGCAAGTAAAACCTCTTCAGCACAAGTATTAATTTTAGATCATAATGATATCATCACGGATTGAACATTTAAATAAATACGAGTTTGAGACCTATTTCCCTGCAGGTAATATTTATTAACGTATATTACCATTAGTAACATTTTCACTATTTCAATTTTCGTAGACGATCATTAATTGTCATGTTACTGTAAGTCTTAAATATGTATTTATAAAGGTCAACATGTATTGAAGTGTGTTGTACGTGTTAAATCTACGGCATATTGACGAAGATAAACAATCTGACAGAAAGATGGAGAGAATGAGATTAATGAAGGAATTTAAATATTGTAAGGTATTCTGATAAAATAAACGCACAATATGTAAAAATTCTACACCATTTAAAATTAAAGTGTTTCATATTTCATAGGAAGCATATTGTAATACTCTCTCTTATGTTCAATTAATAAACGCTTTTTATATTGCATGTATAACATCGTTATCATATTTGAATAACATTCTATTCTCTTTTTTTTCTAAAACAGGAACGGATATTATATCATCGCACAAAGAATTCTCACGACAACATTCTAACCCGGATGTGAATGTTGCCGGGTATGAATACCCAAGAGCAACGTCACAAGAGGCAATGTACATGGAACCTGAATTTCTTGAATACGAAAAATCTAAACTAACATACATGTACATGAGGATGATAAATGTATCAGTCGCTTGTGAATCGAAATTCAATGAAATTAACTGAAATTATGAGTATAAGCTATAAAGTAGTGCATGGATATTTTACTGCTAAAGATAGATAAAACAGCCAGTGCAACCAAAAGTTTGGTGATAAAATGTTGCTTATATTTGTGACTGCCTTTAATTAAAAAGACGAATTTGTTTTTGTCTGTTGATATATTTATTATTTGACATTCATACGTCCTTAGCTAGTCCTTGTGTTCATAATACTTTTGATGGGCGACTAAGTAGAATTGTGATACTGTACCGTGTTAGAAATCAGTTTGTAACCAAGGGACTTTATTTATTTATTGGAAAATGTCAAAACACAACATAATAATTACATTTTCTTTTTGTTTGAATGAAAGTGTATGAGTGAACTTAAACCTGCATGTATATCTTTTGATTTAATAACATTACAAATGTACAAAATGACGAACAATGCAATGACGAACAATGTTAATTCAAATATAAATAGCTTAGGATTAAAGTAGGCGATGCTGAAAATTAACAAGATTTAAAAGAAACATACATGACTACTGATTTATTTAAAACAATTAAACAGCAACCTATCGATAATTCGTTTCCATATTAGTAAATAATACAACAGAGTAATTTCATGCTGGACCGATGATCGTCACACAGGGGAAAAACTCAATGATAATCTAAAGACAAGCCAGTCTAGATATTGGAATAAGTTTTATGTATTTATTTACTTTTTATTTTTATTTTATTATTTTCTTTTTGTATTAATCTATTTTTTTTTTTTTTTTGGGGGGGGGGGGGATAATCGTCATTCTTAAAGTTTTTATCTAACTGTGCGAAAAATTAATGAGTTTTGATTGGCATAAATATTTCAACCATTTCCAGCTTATAAAATGTAGTTCAATTCTGCACTGTATAAAGTGGTTGAATATGAGAAATTTACTCAAATTATAATCTGTTTTTAGTGTTGTTTTTTCTTTTAAATATATAATGTAATATATGATGTCCTTGTAAAATATGTGTTTTATTTTGTGACCATTTTATTGTTCTCAAGAAAGGAAGGAAATGCTACTAATTAAAACTTCACTTGACTATTTTGAGTTTACCGTCGCCTCGACAGTATTTCAGTCATATAGCGACGTCCCAGCTAATTACAGGTGGAGGAAGACCCCGAATGTACGGAGGCATTCGGGTAGAACCACCGACCTACCGCAATCCAGCTGGAGGGTTTCCTCACATGAAAATCCAAATGACCCTGCCGGGATTCGAACCCACGCGGTGAGGGGCTGATGTTCGTCAATTAATCGCTTTTGTCAAAATGAACTACATACATTGTGTTAGATTCCTGCAGCAATATGTTAAGAATTAATCCAGTGATTATTATGTTTGTACATCTTTCAGAAAGTAAATGCGGATTGTTACAATGAATGAAAGTTACCGTTATCTTGCTTATTTTTAGTTACATAGAAGAAATTATTTAAATGACTTTGAGTTTGGTCATATTTATTTGATAAATTTATTCCCTTAGTTTAAATAAGTTACTAGAGGCCAGGCCCGGATTCACCAAGAGGAACAGAGGGCACCCCAGCTGGCTTGGTCATGCATTTCATTCCAGGGGATCATGACGCCGGACCCCACTAGTGCTGACATTCAGATTGCGTTCCCCCCTCCCCACCCCAAAGTTGAAAATTTCTGGATCTATTTATTCGATTATTTTCGTAGTGGACTAAACTAGTTAACCCATGGTTTTAGTAAATGCCCTCGGCCAGTCCGTTTAGTGGCGCTTTATGTAAACTATTATAAATACTGAGATGGCGCTTTTTTCATTCAGCCTCGCTTAATTCTGGCTAGCTTTCGGGCCTCGCCTGATCGCTAGGGATGTGGCGGGAGGGTTTTAGCGAATAGTGCTGTGAGGCTTATTTTCTTTCGTTGTTGTGTTTATATAACCAATCAGCGATTTGACTCATATTTGATTTTTTATTAATAATTGCATCTTGAAATCATTTGCACTGTATTATAACGTATTTATTGTCTCATTATTATTGCTCGATACATCTTATATATCGTAGTGATATCCAGTGTAAAGGAAGAGAAAATATAGTTACACTGCTTCATTGCCAGTTGTGTCATAGATCTTTGCAATAAGGTATATTTACGTCCTTTTCCTCGTTCCTTTTTTATTTTGAATAACTTTGCTAGTTTTAGGTGCGCACGAGCAAAAACTTAATCATTGCAAGTTCTATTAACCTTGTCATATTGATATTTGATGAAAACATTTCTGTTAAGTTATATTTTCCTATCCATATGTAACGTATTAAATATATACAATGTGTTTTGCGAAACCGGAAACCGCTGTTTAAGCATAATGTCATATTAAAAATATTCATAGACTTCTGTAACCAACAGTCGAGTGTTTGTGTTCAATAAACACATCAGGGAAGTAGTGTTGACTTAAATTTGATAAGATGAATAAGCTTTTTCCGATTTTAAACTAATAAATAGATAATGACGATGCAAGATTGACTTATGTAATATTCTCCATAGATGTCAATATTCTGTCAACTCAAAATAAATGAACATTTTATCTTCTGTTCTAATGTTCAATTATTCAAACCAGGTTTTGCTATGTTGACATCTTTGCTTGGTTGTTTCATACTGTGTGATTGATGGTTTCTAATAAATAATTAAGCACAGTGTTTGTTGAATGGCTATTTTTCCCTGTCTCGGTCAATATATGACACACTCATATCGTGGTATCACGTAAACGTGCGGCATTATTCAACACACGTGAAAAGTACTCTGACAGTGGCGCGATGTCCAGTTCTGGTATTTAGACTAGCAAGTACATGTAGAGTTATTTAAGTTTTGGTAAAACATATCGTTTTGTTGTCTCATTCTGCTGCCTTCCCTGGATGTTACCAAATCCGTTTTAAAATTATATACTATTATGACTAGAAGGAAGACACATTGAACCAATAAGATTAATAATCATAAGAAAATAAACTTAAACAAGAGGGCCATGATGGCCCTGAATCGCTCACCTGATTATAAATGAGCAACATATGTTGGATTTTTCATATTGACCTACTTTTTGACCCCACATAACCCACTTTCGAACTTGTTCAAGATTTTATGGAAACATACATACTGACCAAGTTTCAAAAAGACTGGGCCAAAAATGTAGCCTCTAGAGTGTTATCAAGGTCTTTCTAAGATTTGACCTCATGGCCTACTTTTTGACCCCACATGACCCAATTTCGAACTTGTCCAAGATTTTATGGAAACAAACATTCTGACTAAGTTTCATAAAGATTGGTCTAAAAATGTGGCCTCTAGAGTGTTAACAAGGTTTTTCTAAGAGTTGACATCGTGACCTACTTTTGACCCCACATGACCCAAATTCGAACTTGTCCAAGATTTTATAGAGACAAACATTCTGACCAAGTTTCATAATGATTTGGCCAAAAATGTGGCCTCTTTAGTGTTAACAAGGTTTTTCTAAAATTTGACATCATGACCTACTTTTTGACCGCACATGACACAATTTCAAATTTGTACAATATTTTATGGAGAGAAACATTCTGACCAAGTTTCATGAAGATTGGGCCAAAATTGTGGCCTCTAGAGTTTAACAAGGTTTTTTAGATTGACCTCGTGACCTACTTTTTGACCCCACATGACCCAAATTCAAAGTTGTCCAAGATTTTATGGAGACAAACATTCTGACCAAGTTTCATAAAGACTGGGCCAAAAGTGTGGCCTCTAGAATGTTAACAAGGTTTTTATAAGACTTGACCTCGTGACCTACTTTTTGACCCCACATGACCCAATTTCGACCTTGTCCAAGATTTTATGGAAACAAACATTCTGACTAAGTTTCATAAAGATTTGGCCAAAAAACAATCAAATGAAGATGCTAGAGTGCAAACAATGTGAAATCTGGCTTTTTTTAATTTTAAAAGGGGCATAACTCCTGACCTAATGGTATGATATCAGCCATAATCGAACTTGGCCGAGATTTGATGGTTATAAACATAGGAGCCCGGTGACTAAATATTTTTTTTTTTTATATATAATTTAATTATTTCCCTACTTATTTTACCCCTCCAAAGCATAAAAAGCAAAAGTAAAGTAAAAATATTCGATATTAAGTTTCAGCATTTTGCATCCGCTTCTCGGTATTCTATTAAGCCTCAAGGAGTGACACCCGCCATTGTTTTCGCAACGTTGTCGCAGAGTAACATCCCTTTGAAAACCCGATCCAGCTTTATCCGTTGTTGGTTCCCGTTTCTATAGTGCGGCGCAGTTGAGTAACAGGAAAATACTCGTTTGTTTTAAACATTCAAATTCCCCGCCGCCTTCTGTGCCCTGCTTTATCAACCGGATAAAGCAAAAAACAGATAAAGCAATTACTGCATTCCAAGCAAGGGAAGTTACTCTGCGACAACGTTGCGAAAACAATGGCGGGTGTCACTCCTTGAGGTTTAATAGAATACCGAGAAACGGATGCAAAATGCTGAAACTTAATATCGAATATTTTTACTTTACTTTTGCTTTTTATGCTTTGGAGGGGTAAAATAGGTAGGGAAATAATTAAATTATTAAAAAAAAAAAAAAAAAAAAATTAGTCACCGGGCTCCTATGGTTATAAACATTGTTATCAAATTTGAAGAAAATTGCTCATGAAATGAAGATGCTAGAGTGCAAACAATGTGAAATCTGGCTTTTTTGAATTTTAAAAGGGGCATAACTCCTGACCTAATGGTACGATATCAGCCATAATCGAACTTGGACGTGATTTTATGGTTATAAACATTGATATAAAGTTTGAAGATAATTGCTCATGAAATGAAGATGCTAGAGTGCAAACAATGTGAAATCTGGCTTTTTTGAATTTTAAAAGGGGCATAACTCCTGACCTAATGGTACGATATCAGCCATAATCGAACTTGGCCGTGATTTTATGGTTATAAACATTGATATAATGTTTGAAGATAATTGCTCATGAAATGAAGATGCTAGAGTGCAAACGAACAAATTGTGGACGACGGACGACGGACGGACGGACGGACGACGGACATTCATCGATCCTAAAAGCTCATCCTGAGCACACGTGCTCAGGTGAGCTAAAAAGACAACAAGCACATTAGTAAAGTTTATGTTAAATTTAGAAATACACAAGCACAGAGTTAAGTGGTTTCCAGGAGACACACCAACCTATGATCAGCTGGAAACTCACTTTGTGAAACTCACTTTTTTTTCTAAACCTGTTTGTTTTTCGCTTTGACTGTTAGAGAACGATATTTAAGAGACAATTTTAAATGCTTAATAATAAAATGCCTCATTCTGATACATTGACTTAAGCGATTTCTATATTTATACTTGCAGCGTGATAACAGCATATAATAAGATAAAACCCGGAAGAAAAATTGTTTACCAACACGTATATATAAATACATATATGTTTCAAACACAGTGCGCGTCAATCTGCGGATTCAATGGATGTTTTGCATTTCATGTCATACGGTAAATCTCATAATGTGATAAGATGAAATGTGGTACTATTCCTTCCAGATTGCATTTGTTTTTCTTGTCACCAGGTGTAAAGGTAAGTAAATTTATATTGTCTTTATTGACTATATTTCAACAAACATCAAATCCATACACATACAGATTTAAATATATATGAGCTGACACTTATAAAAGGTCAGAAACACGAGTTTATATGTTAACTTTTACAGTAAAAAAATCCGACGTCTACTTGGTCACTCGGAAACAATGTTCTATAACCTACACCACTGATAATTTTGGATGGTGCCTTGCTTGGAAATTTGGAAAATTACTTTGCATGTATGAATATTATGACCTATTTTACCTACATTTGAAAAGTACTTTGCATGAAGAAATACTATGACCTATTCTTAACTACTTTTTGGAAAAGTATTTTGAATGTAGGGAAACTATGGCAAATTCTTACACACAGTGGAAAACATCTTTTCATGTAGGAATACAATAACCTATTCTTACACACATTTGAACAGTTCCTTGCATGCAGGAATAATATAATTTATTCTCATCCGCATTTTAAAAGTTCCTTGTATGTAGGAATATATGACCTCTTACCCACATTGGTAAAAATTGCATATACAATATTATAACCTATTCCTGACAAAATTTTAAAAGTAAACACTTTATGACTATTTTTTATATTGCAGGGATATTTTAGTACCTTTGACATGTTCTTACAAACATTAAAACGGTATATACTTTGCATGAAGGAATACTATGTTAAGTAATACTATGATATGTTCTTACAAGCAGTGGAGATGTACTTTGCATGTAGGAATACTATGATATGGTCTTATCCATGTTTACTACAAACAACGCAAACAACTTTGCATCTAGCAGGACGTGCTATTTAATACTGGGCAAGAGAAGATACATATTTACATGTAAATCTGTTAATACATTTAAATAATGACCATACATTGTGTCGCACATACATTTATATGTCAAATTCAACGTATGAACACAAAACCTAAAACTTAAACGCCTAATATATTTCATTATGATGCGCAAAGCCAGATGAAAAACCAGAGAGAAAAACTCACTTCTTAGGAAATGTAAAAAACTCTGGAAAACTGTGCAAAACGCATCATAAACCTACAATATAATAGTTTCAAAATGCAAAATTTGCTTTCTTAAACAGATAAAGATAAATTGGCACATTCATTCATACTTTTACAATAAAAGTAAGTATTAAACTAAATACTAGTTATGGTTTAAAGAAGAACCGAACGGCACGGTGTCCTGCGTAGAACTGTCAACGTAGTGCCCTAATACTAACTTCACCTTATTGGACAATATCGCTCACGTGACATTCACGCTACAGTGACCCGCACTACCCGAGTTTACGATACACATCGCTAAGACATATGTTCTATGCTATACTTCTTATCCATGTTTACTACAAACACCGCAAACAACCTTTGCATTTAGCAGGACGTGCTATAGAACATGTTTCAAATGTTAGAAGAGTTATTAAGAACCTAAAAAAAAACAGAACTTCGCTTTACAAATTTAACATTTTAGTGACACGCAACTTTTGCTCTAATGTATCCTGTATGTACATGTCTTTTGCGGAGTCGCTTTTCCATCTACCATGCCTTTTGATGCACCGATAAGTAATGCTACTTAGACTAGCGGAAACACCACTGGCTCTCAACGAGTGTGTACCCAACTTTAAATCCGGTGCTACAATCTTGAGCTTAGATACAATGCATTCTCTAGCTCCAGTGTAACTCAATTTCTTTCCTATCTTGTTTTAACAAAAAACACTTATTTCCGGACCTACATGCGGGTTTAAATAAAAATGTATCTTAATCTGTGGACAATCTTGCAGTGTTAATGTATCGCTGTATCATAATCATCGGACATGCTGCAGTGTTTCCTTTTGCAATATAAATGTGTTTTCCCTCTCTATATACATCTACCTTACTCTTTCTTATATACAATACAAAATAGTCATGAAAAAAAACTGTACATCACGACAACGCAAATCACTGAGCTCGTTGAATCTCAAGAACCCAGCTTAATATAACAATATCGTGGTTAACTCTCTCAAATGAATAACATCACTAGAAGAAGCATACATGTTACACAACTGAATCAACTGGTCTCTCGACACCACATCTTTCCTCGGCGTTGGTTTAGAGTTATTCCGCTTGGCACACTCCAACATACTCTTAACGATAGAGTTTTCTGTAGGACCTGAATAATCGTTCACATTATGATACCATTTTATGGCATAAAAAGCGGCAGTCACAACAGTTGCATATTTTCCTTGATCGATCAAACTGGACAAATACATGGCAACATGGATCGAAGATGCTGGATCCGCAGGAAAGCGTTTATCGTCACAGAAACTTCTAAAAACTGAATAATGACTCGCGTATTTTGACACATTGTCAGCTCTAGAAGCCAATATATGAGTTGCCATACGCTTAATGACGTGTTCACTATCGTGTTTTTGTATGCCAGTCTCGTCAAATTTACGCTTCAAAGTCCGTTTCAAATAACACCTGCAAAATAGACGCAGTGTCATCACCTTTTATCATTATTTAAAGAAGCCCATGATTTATCTGCAGAGCCAACATCCTGAAAGGAAATGGATATAAAGCAAAAATACCATTGTTTCCCAAACCTGGCACAATTGACTTATCGGATAAATAATATACATCAGTAACATAACTTTTCAAACAACCATTACAATCACCATGGTTGCTTTACAGGTATCTGCACTTATTTTATGCAAAGCTTCTAATACCCGGTATGGCGGTGGAACTACCCAGTTAACGTCCCCTGACCAAGAACTGACTAAAACAATCTATTCCATCAGTCCCTGGTACCCACCATTTGGAATTAAACTTCTGACATTTGTTATTATAATGTGAAGCAAATCTGTCAACTGTATGAGGGCCCCACTTAGTATCTAGCAACCTAAAAACATCGCCAGAAACAGACCAGTCGTCTGAATCCAATCATCTGCTCAAATAGTCAGCTTGCACATTAGACTCCAAAGGTATCCAAATAGGTGTATACTGCATTTTATGTTTTTTACAAATATCATAAATATTTACAGATATACAATGTAATTTGTCAATATTACTACCGGATTGTAAAATATAAACCACATGTCTATTGTCTGTAAAAATACTAAATGCGGCATTAACAAGAAAATGTGTGTTGCTTAGCAACACTTTATACACAGCTTCTAACTCTCGCCAGGTGGTGCTCTCTACTAACTCATTTTCTACCAAACAGCCTGTTACCACTGACCCATCTTTTATGGGATAGTTATCTATGTTCACTTCCTAGAACATCAGATTGCCCACTTCCGGGGACTCTAATTGGACACCAACCATGTCCAAAGCCATCGACAGTCTCACTTCCGGGAGCACTGTGCTGCTTCTTTTGCCTACTTCCGGAGGCCTCATGGGGCACAATTCCACATCTCGGGCGTCAAAGCTCTTTGCTTGCTTACATAAAACCTCCCTTCTACATTCAGACACAACATCTAACAAATAATCGCCATACCCAACAGCACTAACGTCAGTAAACATTTCGATACGTTTTGTATTGCATGAAACCATCTTCAATGGTCTACCATCATTCTTCAATGGACTAGCATTACTTAACCAGAACATAATCTCTGCTAACGCCTGCGTTGACAATTCAACACAGGAATTCCAGCTTGTCCTACTTTCAACACACTTATACAAATATCTGGTCTTAAGACTTACTAATTTCCCCAATACACTTTGTAAAGAAATTATTTGACCAATAATTGTCATCAAAAATCTGGCAGACACATCATCCACCTAATAAATCTGATGCAAAAGAGACCTTAAAGACGCTTCTAAACGCGTCATTCTTACCTCTGAAACATACAACCTATTCATATTGTAATTCAATACTAAGCCGAGTCATACGACATATCTTTTAGGCTGTCAATTACATTTGTTATTAGCTAACAGAAAAACAAATTTTAACAGGCTTTCCTGAACTATCTCGCTAAACTGTAATGCACTTTTATAATCTACGTGCGCACCTATGCCATCTAAATACATTATAACTTTGTGACCTTGAGATCTCCAATATTTTATGGGGACTCGCATTGTTTTAGTGAATATGTGCCCTGCCGTAGCGATGCCGAAATTAAAACTTCACTAATTATCTCAACATTACCAATATTAACATTATTACTTATCTTATTATTGGAAGGATTGTGCTGCTGAAGACATTCCTGCTGCCAGTGCCCTGGTTTACCACACTGATAACAAATCTCAGGTCGCTGCTTAGAGGTTGAAACGGCCCCATTTGCTGTTCCTGTCGGTACCGTCGAATTCGCCCCTCGCCCATACGGGTTGAAACGCTTCTGCTTTTTAGTGCGCTCCAATTTTGCCTTCCGACTGGCCCTGGCCTCAGCTTTGTAAATCCCCCTCTCGTCCTCGGTGTCGCTGGCGATAGGATTCGACTCGTATTCCGAAACGACCCGCCAGCCTAGTTCGGACGAATCTGCCAGCTGAGCTAATTTCTGTCGCCTCTTTAGCAGATCTGTCGCTAAAACAGACGAATAAGTACATGAGCAAAAGAAAACAAAATTCGTGTTTTGCATGGATAACCTATTTACATGTACTAGCTACATAATACATCACTAAATGACCGGTGCATTGTATAAACGAGGAGTAGTTTCTCCCACGTTGAAGTTTCAAAACCACGTGCTTAGAAAATTCTTGCGATAACCACGTGTTTCTCGATGTTTATTTTTTTGTTTGTTTTGTTTTTTAAATCAAAAAAATTTAATAATTATCTTCAATCAATGATTCCTTAGCGGCCTGAATATTTTCCCTTTCCAAAGCTGAGTCGACTTGATTAAGTTAAGGCAATGACCTTGGATTTTATCTTAAATTGCTCTTCATTGCTCTTGCGCTTAAATTTAGGTGGGTCAGATATAGAGGAAGACGTAGAAGTATTCGAAATTATCTTGTTAAACATTCCTTTCATGCTGCTAAGAAGCTCTTGGTTGTTTGCCCTGACCACTTAAGCTTGTTAAATCTTAGACTCCACCAAGTGCTCAACTTGACTTGAATCCATCTTGCTTGCCCATGTTGCACTGCGTAGAACTGACTACGTAGTAACCTAATACTAACTTCACCTTATTGGACAATATCGCTCACGTGACATTCACGCCACAGTGACCCGCACTACCCGAGTTTACGATACACATCGCTAAGACATATGTTCTGTGCTATACTTCGTAACGCACAGAACTTACAATTCTCACACACAGTGACATTGAGATGTAATTTGCATGCAGGAATGCTATATGTTCTTACAGACAGTGGAGATGTACTTTGCATGTAGTAAAACTATGATCTATTTTACCCACATCAGTTCACATCTGCATCAATTAAATTCGCATTCGTGTACGCAACCATAGGGCGCCTTACTGAAAGTATATTTAGTGCTATTCTTAAACCGATCTATGCATGTTTTTATTCATCTTATTTCCTATACAGATAATGAACAAAATGCATGACGTTTCCTAAAAACATTGCCATACGCGGATATTAATGATCCCTCCTCCATTTATGACCGCATACACCCACATTTTTTTCAAAATTGTTTCGTAACATTTTAAATAGTGAAAACAATAAATAATAAATCCAAGCATGACTATGATTATGATATATTATCGTAAAAGTAACTTAACGTAGTATGAGGTACTTGCTTTATCTGAAATAATTTCTCCCATCCGATTCCATCTCTACGACAACCTGGCTTATCCTACAGAATTGACCGGTGTTCTTTACTATGTATGTATTCCTTAAAACCTTCTAATCACAACACATGATCAATATGTCAATAGTACTTAACAGTCGAATCTGCATCTGTAACATACAGCCTAAAACATCAGAAATTATTTCAGTGTATATAAGTAAAATCGGTTAAATAAACTTTTTTTATCTTTAAGTTTTGCCTTTTGGTTTACATTCGATCGATTTTAACCTTAAATTAACCTTGTTGGAATGTTAAGCTTGGATATCTAATATTAAGTATAATCTCATACCATCAAGACCACCTCGATATTAAGACAACTCGGTCAGGAACCTTTCCCATACCTACCCCTTTATTTTACTTGCTAATAAGACCACCTCAGTGCTAGGATCAACTGATGAAACTCAAAATCTGAGAAAACTCTCTCCCTTGGATATTTTGTATTCAGCCAGAAAATGAAAGCTTAAGATGATACAACTAGATAAATAACTGTAGTTACATATTGACTGTGTTATGGTTGACACATGTAACATGACTTACACTACTAACATAAATAAATCAACTTTAGACGATTCAAGTGAAGGTTATTATACACACTTCAATTTTAAATGATAGCAATCACAAGGGATTTCCGTCCACACTCCTAAGAGGGTTTGAGTAGGAATGTGATTCTATCTATAAATACATCCGGCAATTCGTCTGTCTGTGATTCGTGATGATTAAGGAATGCATAATTGAATCAAACGCATGTCCATTCATGTGCACCACACGAATATATGTCAAAGTTTTAAATGATGGTACTACGTATGGCTGTTAAGCTTATAAAAGAAGATTCAGACTAGAATTAGCCAGCTTGGCGTTTGCAAAATGAAGTATGCATTGGGATTTTTATCAGCCTTATGGAAGACTAATAACTTATAATTCCATTAGTCTGTCTTAATATTTCATTCCAACATTACATTGTTGATTAAGTTGTTGTCTGCAATATTGCAGTACTCACATTTGAGTATAAGGCTAAAATCCAATCTATTAATAAAGGCATCATGGATGTTACTATTAGGCCATTTCAATCAGTGTAATGATCTTCAAAAACTGAATATTTTCTAGCTCATACAAGTAATGTTGTAAATTGTAGTCTGATTATCATTTCGTTCCAGAGGTTCAGATTTTATATCTTTATAACTAAATAATATATCGCTTGCTACATTGCTTGGTACACATGAAGCCTTAAAATAGCTGTTCATGTGGTAATGTTGAAAACATATACTCAAGTCTATTTCTGCTAATAATTTAAAATTAATCGTATTAATAAACATGTTTTCTTCTCTTATACTTGAATAAATTGATTACTTACTAAAAACTAGCTCTTAATATGTTGTTTATTTATGATCTTTCCATGACTATAACTTTATTTATGTAAAGCTTGTATTCAATCTTTTTAATCTCATTTGGGGATAACAGCGGCACGTCGTTGATTACATTAATAGCTGCTATTTGTGAAGTTATGTCCACTACGGTTTTGTGACGACGAAATCTCCATTTATGTCAATTACTGTTTGGAATGTATATCAATAAATCAAGATCACAAATACACATATACATAGAGTTAAATGAATTGCGTCTTATTTTTGTTATTCTTCCCATGTCAAGCGCTATGTATTGTTTTGAAAGCTAAATTCAATGTCTGTAAATATAAAATAATACTTTAAATTGACTTATACTGTCATTTCGCTTATCCATTTTCAATTCGATCATGAAAATCGAAAACTAAACCACAAATCCATTTTCGTTTTCCAATTTAACACACGAAAAACAAAAAACGAAAAATGAAACCCTTTCCCTCTTTTCAATTTCGCTTTTTGAAACGAAAAACGAACATCAAAAAACCGAACCTATTAGCCCCTCCTGTGTGTGTGTGTGTGTGTGTGTGTGTGTGTGTGTGTGTGTAATGTATACCTATCTGCGGAATGTGTGTTTGCTCGGATCGGGCATAATTTAAATCCAACGAAAATTATAATAAATATGGACAACGTTGTTCTATTAGGCTAAATATAAATAAGGGTTAGCTTATCGGGCACCGCCGCCTTCGTTTTTAATGATCCGCTTCTTTTTTGAAAAGTCCTGATATTATTTTTATTTTCCCCCAAAATCGTCGAATCTGCAACCAAACAGCCACCTGTTCATGCTATCTCGCATGTATAGCTATGTCAAGAGCGTCTCTGCCACCAAGATTCAAATCTAATTTACTGATTTTTCAAATGCGCTTCTACGACGCAGATTATGGCGAAGGGAAACTGAGAACCAGCATGTTTAGCTGATGGCAAATGCTGTATTCTTTCTTTTGAAACGCGTCAAAGGAATCGCATTTTAACAATTTTGATATCTACAGGATAGAGGACATGTAGCGTGAACCTTTCGCTTTGGTCTTCTGTCTGCCTGAATGTTTGTCCTGCTCAACTTTTAAAGGTATAAATTGATAGCACCGACCACCCACTCTGTCAAACTTTTCCACTCGATTTGAACAATGCACTCATTCCAAGAGTACTTTCTGGTGTTCAAGCGTCTGTTTTTTAGCCAAAAAATTTTCTGGGACCATATGTTCTGTTTGCAGTGGCGAATGGCAGTAATTCATCCCGTTCCACTATGCCCTTCCCTTTCATGATCTTGTATGTCTGAATCATATCGACACTCGTCTGTAGTGTAACTCTTAAGATGAATACAGTATCCATTAAATTCATGTCAAAATAATACAGAAACTGATCCTTCGGGCGCTGTATTATTGTGACATTTGTATGTATGCTTTAATAGTGACCAAAATTGAGCATCTTTTCTTTTTCAATTCCCTTTTTAGCTCACCTGAGCACGTGTGCTCAGGATGAGCTTTTAGGACCGATGAATGTCCGTCCGTCCGTCCGTCGTCCACAATTTGTTCGTTTGCACTCTAGCATCTTCATTTTATGAGCAATTATCTTCAAACTTTAAAACAATATTTATAACCATAAAATCTCGGCCAAGTTCGATTATGGCTGATATCGGGACATTAGGTCAGGGGTTATGCCCCTTTTAAAATTATAAAAAAGCCAGATTTCACATTGTTTGCACTCTAGCATCTTCATTTCATGAGCAATTATCTTCAAACTTTATATCAATGTTTATAACCATAAAATCACGGCCAAGTTTGATTATGGCTGATATCGTACCATTAGGTCAGGAGTTATGCCCCTTTTAATATTAAAAAATTGCCATATTTCAAGTTGTTTACACTCTAGCATCTTCATATTTTGAGCAATCCTCTTTAAACTTTATGGCAATGCTTATGACCATAAGGTCTCGATTAAGTTCGATTATGGCTGAGATTCATCAATTAAGTCAGGAGTTATGCCCCTCTTAATATTCAAAAAATGCCATATTTCACTTTGTTTACACTCTAGCATCTTCATCTTTTGAGCAATCATCTTAAAACTTTATGACAATGCTTATGACCATAAGGTCTCGATTGAGTTGGATTACAGCTGAGATCCGTCAATTAGGTCAGGAGTTATGCCCCTTTTAATATAAAAAAGCCATATTTCACGTTGTTTACACTCTAGCATCTTCCTTTTTTTAGCAATCATCTTCAAAGTTTATGACAGTGTTAATGACCATAATGTCTCGATTGAGTTCAATTGTGGCTGAGATGGGTCATTTAGGTCAGGAGTTATGCCCCTTTTAATATTCAAAAAAATGCCAGAAATCACTTTGTTTACACTCTAGCATCTTCATCTTTTGAGCAATCATCTTCAAACTTTATTACAATTTTTATGACCATAAGGTCTCGATTGAGTTCGACTAATGCTGAGATCCGTCAATTAGTTCAGAGTTTCCCCTTTTAATATAAAAAAGCCAATCACTTGTTTACACTCTAGCATCTTCATCTTTTGAGCAATCATCTTCAAACTTTATGACAATGCTTATGACCATAAGGTCTCGATTGAGTTGGATTATGGCTGAGATCCGTCAATTAGGTCAGGAGTTTACCCCTTTTAATATAAAAAAGCCATATTTCACGTTGTTTACACTCTAGCATCTTCCTTTTTATAGCAATCATCTTCAAACTTTATGACAGTGTTAATGACCATAATGTCTCGATTGAGTTCAATTGTGGCTGAGATGGGTCATTTAGGTCAGGAGTTATGCCCCTTTTAATACAAAAAATGCAAGATTTCACTTTGTTTATTCTCTACCAACTTCATTTTTTTAACAATCATTTTTAAACTTTAAGACAATGTTTATGCCCATAATCTCACAATCGGGTTCAATTATAACTGATATTGACTGGTTAATTTAGGAGTTATGCCCATTTCACCATAAAAAATGCCAGATTTCACTTTTACACTCAAGCATCTTTATTTCTTAAGCAATCATCTTTCTCAGGTGAGCGACCAAGGGCCATGTTGGCCCACTTGTTATATTTAAGGGAGGCCTTATTTTTAAAGAGGTGCACATTCATTAATGGAGAAATCATTAAAGACATAACCCAATCTTAACTTTTCTTATTGTTGTTCATATGAAATCAAGACTGCATGAAGATCCATGATCAGCAGCCATACCATCATTGAGACAACATAGTTGTTAAATTTCATCTGAAGATGATATAAGAAAGTGGAGGTTTAAGGAATGTAACTAAAGTGTTATACCTGCCAGTTGGAAACTCCTATATTTCTATTTTTAACGTTAAAACAGAACAAATCCTTTGTAAAATTTAAAAGTTTATTAGATTTGTATACTTTTAAGAAATAAATTTGATTAATTGTTCCTTGACAAATTTTAAGAATTTAGTTTTCTCATGTTTTATTCCAATACGTATTAGAAAGAGACGACTTTACGACAGATGAAATCTGCAAGGTCCAGGTTAGTTTCTATCTTTACAGACCTACTTTAAAGTAATCAAGTACAGTAAAACCTGTCTTATCTGAAACCCACTGGGACCAACTGATAATGTCAGATAATGCAGGTCATTTTAGACCGTACCTTTAAAATTGATATTTGCTATATATGACATTTAACTTAAAAAAAAAATCCGAAAATAATGTTAAAATACATGTATACACGTGTTAACAAACACATGAGCGAAGTTTATCCTCAAAGTAAATTAACATAATAGTTAGTAATCGTAATTGCTTCAACACCAAAAAGTAAAGGTTTGCAGATGTGTCGGATAAAGCAGTGTAATTATAGTGCAATTTTCACTAACTTGACCAAAATCGTATTTCGGATTACAGGAAAGACGGAGTGTCATTATGGTCAGGTTATTTAAGGAATTTCAATAGGAAAAACGACGGGACCGACGAAAAATGTCGGATAATATATGATGTCGTTATGAACAGGTGTCGTTATGGACAGTTTGCACTGTATCATGGAATTAGGAGAAGCTTTTCAGGATTTTGGGTGTCGGAGTAAATTTGAATATTAAAAATGGTAACATTTGCCTATACATGTATCGGGTTATACTTTTTAAGCTGCGAAACTTGGTTGATAAGATTACGAAACCTTTGAGACAAACATTGCTTCTTGCGGGAAAGAAATCAAATCCGGTGCATATTATCACTATGAACTGTATTTTTTTTTTTCGTGACATTTAATTTTCTTCAGCTATTCATTATAGGCACCTCGTAATCAATCGATTTATCTTGGCGTGATATTTGCTTGTAAATATTCAGTATAAGAATTAATGCATACATAATACCGGTATATATTTTTTATAACTGAGAAATTTTATGCAAAAACAAAAATTGTGACAAAGTTAGGGCGGGGAAGAAGTTTGGACATATAATCGGACATGTTTATTATTTTACTGTTATTATTACCATTAAACAAGGAACTATAAGCAATGAAAAACAAACAACAACAAAAAACTATCAGTTACATCATGTAATTTTTGCATCATCCCTATATGTTGTTGCTTCTATCTCAAAAGCCTCTCCTAACTCCGTGACACATACTTATTTCAAAAGTAAGTAGACATTGACTACAACAACTGCTATAAGTACTTTATACTTACCGGGATCTTGCAGATTTTAATCGTCTGCTTTTTTATGAAAGACGTTTGTCTAACAACGTTGTCCATATTTATTATACTTTTCAATTCAAATTAATTGAATTCAAATTATGCCCGCTCCGTGCATCCACACATTCAGTAGAAGGTTATACATTACACACAAACACATTCACACACAGGAGGGACTAATAGATTTTTGTTGTTGTTGCTTTTTGTTGTTGTTTTTTCGTTATAACAAGCGAAAACGGAAAAGGGTTCGATTTTGTGTTTGTGTGTGCATGTGTGTGTGGTGTGTGTTTTAATTGAAAAACGAAAATGGGTTTGTGGGTTGTTTTTCGTTTTCTTACCTACAATTGAAATCACGTTATATTCACGGACCGTCGGACCGTTTATAGTCTAAGATATTCTTTTTCTCAATATATCAGAACGACACACATAACCTGATACAGTGGTGTTATCGTAGCAGTTGTCAAAAATTACGATTATAAACGATTGAAATACGATAAAATAGTATGCGATGTGCGAATTTAACACGATCTGCGATTCACGTTATGCTATATACGTTGCACGGTAAGCACGGTTTACATGACATTTTTCATACCTTCAAGCTTAATTTGACTACAAGTTCAGGAATATGCAAAAACTTCATGTTGTTAACAATATTTATCGTCACCTCTAACTGGTAAACCGTTTGTTCATCTGAAATAAACATAGCGTGCGATAGGAAATGGGGACAAGCTAAATTGCGGTCCCCCTGAAAAAGCGACGGACTTTGCGATCTCCATCGAGACCAACGTTAAGCACATGTAATGAGAGAAAGATTCTTTTGAATGAAGATTATCTAAAAATATAATTATTTTTATGATTAAGTGTAATGATAACAATCATAATAAAAACAAATGATAACAATAATTTACTGATATTTTATCTAGTACTCTGCCACATGTGTTGATTAACACATTATCTTTTGGAGCATTTTTTTCAAGATATACATTAACCTACCGAACTAAATAAAATATACACATGCCACAAACGATATCTAAGGTATTAAGAAAGTATCTAACGAGAGAGAGAGAGAGAAAAAAAAATATCGTATATATTTTTCTCATTAACAAATCTGCGTAAGCTTTGATTTTTTTTATTGTATTTCCAATATATATTAAGTGACTGGCAAAGTTATTTATTGAATATATGAATTAATTTATGAACTTTAATGAGGAACTCGGATAATCAGCTGCTATTTAAAAAAATAGTATTTTCTTCGCCTGTAAACGATTTTTATTTCTGATTTGCATGCATGTCAAACAATCCAAAAAGCTCTGATAAAGTATTATTAGACAGACTAAATCTTATCCATACTGGACAAAAATCAATGTTTATGGTTTAAATTTCGTGCGTGTGATTTTTGTCCTGTCCCCTTTATTGGACAGGTCCTTAAAAAGTTTGAACTTCAATTCCGTGCAGGAAACCATTAAATGAATAATGCAATCTTACGAGCATCGTCTAGCGCTCGCGCTAATCTATGTGCTTATTGGTCCATGCCCTTTCATATAAGATCGCGACCGCTCAATGAGCGCTCGTGAACCAACAAATAGAAATATAGCATGTGCTAGACAACTGCTCGTTAACTGTTAAATAGCCGAAAAGAATGTAATGATGCATGCACAACTGCATGTAACATGCATCTTATGTATAGAGAGAAAGCGATACCCGTACTACCGCTACTTTAAACAATTAATAATAATAAAAAAAATATAAATGAAAAACACACACACAGGCCAGAAGGCCATCTCGTTCAAAAAGAAGAAATTAGTGAAGAGGTCGCCGAATCTTTCACAGCTTATACATAGTTCCCGATTTTAAGCACGTATACGTGCCCTATGCCATACGCAGTCATGTTTGTGATCAACACGCATTCTCAATAAGCAAGTGCATTTGCGTCGCTGCCAATTGATGTTTAAATTACAATGATAAAATATGAAAGAATTATATTATAATGATGATATGATGTAATTTGTTAAACTTCTAGTTCAATTAATTCATTTGTTTGGACTTGCTTTTGTTAATTGATTCTTTATTGCCATAGTTGACATGTTCGTTACTGTCGTCGCCAGGAATTATTAAAATAATAACCGCAATATCAGTTAATCAGATTGATTAATGCAAAAATGGAATTATTTACTTTTACAGACCAAACATGTAGCAGTATGTTGAAAACTAGAAAAGCACCCCGTTTTAAATAAATCTCTCAGAAAATCAACAGTTATCATTCAATTTTCACATGCCCATTGTAATTGACATGTTGGTTACCTTCATTGAGCTCGTTTTGGAAAACAGAGTAAATACTTAATTATACCCTTAATTGAGTTTAACATATAAAACAACATCTTCTAGATACAGAAATTAAATCAGTTTGTAATATATCATTGTTCTATCGAAACATATCCTATTAATATCTCCCTACCCTTTGTATTTAACTTGACTTAGACATGTTCGTTACATAGCATATACATAAAATATTAAAATTGCATTTGATTTATTTGTTGTTTATTTAAAAGTGATATCATTTTTAGTCAAATATTAAATTTTTATAGTCCATTTTACATCAAAATGACAGATTCCGTTACTTACATTTCGTTACTACACATTTGAAACTAACAGAATGTGGTGACTAGTTTTACATTTTGCGCATAACGTCATTCTATTCTATTCTATTGATGCGATTTTAAAGGGAAATGATGATGTTTACAGTCTGGCATGTTTTTTTTTGTTGTTGTTGTTTTTTTAATTTAAAAATTAAATTTTTTAGAAAAGACAAAAGGTAATCGTCAACATGTGCATTCACTATGACTTCACAACTAAGACATGTTCGTTACTATATGGTAACGAACATGTCACGTTAGTGTAAGTTTTTGTCTTTAAAATTGGCTTTAAAACATATTCTATTTGTAACATTCGTCAAGAAGTATTGCATATTGCCATTCAGTTAACTAGTCAAGGGTATACATGCACACATGATCTGTTAAAGATTTACATTGAAAAGAGTGTAAAGTATCGTAAGGTCCATAAAATGCCAAATGTGGTTTTGTACAGGCTCTTTTTACAAACATGGTGTACTTACTGACAAAAAATAAATTATTAGTTAACAACCTGACAATGGGGATATTTTTAAGTAATATAATATGGTTTATTTTAATTAATAATTACTTGCAAAAACTGTTGGTAACGAACATTTCATTTAAAGTATCAAACAGCTCAGTCACCTATTTTCGGGTTTTTATTGTTTATTTTTTTTAATTATACTTACTTTTCAGAAACAGCAAAATCAAGGTTCGAGACACAGTAGGCGTACAGACCAAAACTTATAGAAAATAATGCGGCCTACCTAGCAAAAGAATGTAAAAGTGAAAGACTTAGAAAAACATATGTGCCAAATAATCAGCTCTTTAGAATTCAAAGATCGCTTCGAAATACAAATAATAATAATAATAATAATAATAATAATAATAATGAAATGTTATCCAGTTTAACAGTTTAGTTGTTAGATTTGATTTAGGTTAATGTTCTTTAGTTTCTTAAGCCATAAATTGGTATAGTTTTTGTATCAACATACGCATTTTAGCTAATGTATGATTGGTAACAGACATATCATTAGTTTAAGTGTATATCATTATCGATAATACGCATCTCCATAATATTTAGTAGGTTAAGATGTCATGTAAAACAAACATTTTTCAGTGTATGCTCTCTAGTATGTTTGCACAAAGTTTTTGTATTTTTAATCATCTTCACAGCTTTAAGTATTCGTCTTACAAAAAACATAAAAAACATGTAAATTTAATAAAAATGCAAAATTGCTAGACGGTGTTCATTGAGTTATACAATGATGATATATATATATATATATATATATATATATATATATATATATATATATATATATTCTATTGATATGACATCCTTTAAATGTGCCTTTTCTTCCTTATTTAATGTACTATCAACCTTTTTCTTGAGGAAATTTATTTCAGTAACATGTCCGTCACTTTCTACCACTGTGTATCTTTATCATTGTAACTACTTATTAGCATTTACATCTGCCCTAAGTCTTGGATATTTTTGAAAAATGAATCTATGAGGTATGCATTTAAAAGTAAAATTGTTCATAATATGCTATTCATAAAAATATGTTTTTAATAGAATACCTTGTGAAGAAACATTTTTAGTAATAAAAATAGTTATGAACTTTTTGTTGATCAACAAAGACGCACAATATAGTAACAAAAATTGTATAATGACTTTAATTGTGAGGATACTTTCATAAATATGTCCTCTATCAAGATAATGTAATATTTTCATATTGGATTTGTTCTCCATACTTAAATGAGTTACGGTTTTACATAATCCTCCTTGGTAACGTACACGTCAATGGTTATTTTTATGTTAGTTTGGAGTAATCGCCAGAATATCTTAACAAGTTCGTTAAATGATCTTCAAATAATTTTGCAAAAATGAAGCTGATACATTAAAGTTAATTAGCGCATAGTTAAATAAACAATTAAAAAACACTGACATTTTATATTTTCATATGGGTCAAATGCACCTGCTTAATGAGAATGCGTGTCAAGTGTAAAGTTTTGCATAAACTAGAATGACATCTATACAGGGGGAAAGAATGAGAGAAATAAATCAGTAGCTAAGCAACTGTTAACGTACTTAAAAATAAATTCGTTTTTATGCCTTGTATGGCGTTTGACTTCAAATCCATTTTTTCTCCGAAGAAAATAGCAGAAAATCTAATTAATCTGCAAACAACTTCTAAACTGGTCCCATGCTTTCAACCTTAAGTACAAATTAGTTGTTCCTATAAAATAATTGTCGCTATATTTTACTCACTGTTTAAACAATAAAAATATTTTGCTTTATCTATCATAAGAATACTCTAAGACTTACTCTTATATGATAACTTTATTTTTTTTAAAAGTCCATTAGTCTTTAAGTTGTAAAGACCCCCCCCCCCCCCAAAAAAAAAAAAAAAAAAAAAATTACTAATAATATCATCATTACCGAATTCGATATAGAAAAATATCGATATATAAAATGTCTTCCTCTTCAGAATATAATATTTCTATGATGAATATTTAATTTCAAAATAATAATGTAAGAATGATACAATGTGCATAAAATAGAATAAATAGATATAAATCAATTAATGGCAGGAATTGGAAACCATGTTGTTGTCTGGTAGATTCCTCCGTTGTCTTCGGGACACTCCTTGGTAGGATCAAGAATTTTGAGGTTTTTTTATTAAGGGTCGCACTTTATGTTCACTCGCAATGTTGTGAATATATAATCTAAAACGCCCAATAGTGTATGTATGTATCACTGTATTTTTTTTTTTTTTCGTGTTTTAAATTTAAGTTGTGGTTTGTTTTTCTTACTTGAAATTGTAAAACGAAACACGAAATCACGTTATATACACGGAACGTCGGACCGTTTATAGTCTGAGATGTTCTTTTTCTCAATAGATCAGAACGACAGACATAACCTGGTACATGCTGCACCGACTCCAGGTAACAGCGAAGATGACACAATAGGCCAAAACGACACACTTACCCTGATAGCACCGACCTTTGGTAACTGCGGAGGGAAAACAGAGCTGAAATGTTTAAATATAGATTCAACCTGTCATGTGTGGCTATACGGAAAAGATGGCAGACGTATTTTTGATAATAATTCAACTGAATCAAAAAGATACGAAGGTACATCTTCAACATTGGTGATAAAAAACACAACATTGGATGACGCTGGTAAATACCAGTGCTACTGCAACAATGGATGGTCTAATAAAACGGAGCTGAAGTACGAATGTAAGTAATTATTTTTAATCTAATTATAAACATAAAGACACAAACAAAGGAAATAGTATTTCATAAATTTATCTCATACAAACATTAGGATTGTCGATCTATAAGAAAACATCCCGTCAACCGAACATTTACTTCACTGGTTAAACTGAAGGGATGAGGATAAACATACAGTTAAAATGTCAAGTAGTATAGTGGCTCATTTCTGCAACTATCTTACCAGGTCATCAGCATTTATAATGTGTTTATGTACGTTATGGTGTACGCTTGAGCATACGAGATGAAACATAGAGTAATCTCCCGAGAGTAAAAGGAAAATATCATGTAATAACTTGATTTAGAGATTTTAATATATTTGCTTTAGCAATGATAGGAAATGCAGACAAAAAGTTTCCCTTTACAGACAAAAAAATCCGCATAAATAAAACCCTTTTTAATGGCAAAACCGCAGAAACAATCCGCTATACGTTTTTAAACATATATATATGATTTACTGATGAGTATATATAAGTGTTTATTTCTGAAGTCTTTTTATGTTTCCAGTTTTTCCATTTCTACCCATTTCGTTAATGTGAAAATCAATATACTCTATGGTAATTGTGTGTATTAAAGGCTTTTAAACCAAATCATCAGAGTACATCGTGTACATATCTATATCAACATACATTGTCCTTCAAATATATTGTTGTCGCCATTTTGTTTTTATATTAAACCATCCCCTTCAATATTCGATAACATGGTTGTTTATACTAGTCTACGAATTCTTATTCTAGTCACTTGCTTAGAACACACAGAAATAAATAATATGTTTCCTGGATTTTTCTCCATTTTATTAACCCTATTTCGTCTCGATAACGTTCAGCGTATGTATATTTCAGGCAAACCTGAAAAAATCAAAACATCATTTGTAACACCATCAAAAAAGCTAGCACTCTCAGTAGACAAGATTTACCCCGAGCCAAAGAAGATCTCCGTGACACTGGTAAGTTATTGCAAGCACATACTATGATATGTAGAAAAGAAAAGTGAATCTACACAATATGAAGTAACATATATAAAAAAACAGATATTTACATACATCGCTATATGTAACATGTTTTTATTTTTCTAAATAGAAATAATGTTCATATATTAATTATTTGATTTGAATAACAAATTCATATATACTATAAGGGAATGCAAAATACCATGATCATATGTCACTGTACATTGGGTATTCCCTAGTAATGGCTTAACAATAGCATCATTTTTGTCAACGTACATATTTGATCTAATAAATGCATGTTCAGTGCTGTTTTTACAGTACTGTGCAGTTATGTTTTGCAACAACACTTTTCCGGTTCTGGTTGCCGCGTGTTAATTTGGTGAAATGGTTATTCTTCTCAGTTAATTGCACACGTTCTCCTCGGCTGGAACAAATTAATGTGTAAGGAGGTGGCGCGTGTTTAACATGCTTAAATATTATATGTCATTGTGCAATTCAATTTCTATTATTCGGAATTCTTGGGAAAAGTGTTTTATTTCCGAATACATGTGTTTAAATAGAATAAAGCCGAACAAAAAACACAAGACCATCGGATATCTCTATCGTTTCGACACCTGTCACTGATGTTTGACTTGTCACACGTATTACAGTCATTTATTCTGAAATAACTTTATCACAGAGTTTTTGTTGCAATAATTGAAATTTGAATAAAATACCCGTCTGATGTTAATTATGACTTTTCTCTATTTTTTTTCAAGAACAGATATTACGTGTATGTAAAATATTCGATTGTCATCTTTAATAAACCAATAACATAACAGCAATAGATTATAGATAAGCACAAACTGCAAACGGCGGTCTTATTTTAAACGGATTTTTGCCTTTTGTGTTCGTATCTCATCAGAAGTAGATTGTGTATATAGAAATAAACAGGACAAACTAATTATTTCTTGTTGAAATGCGGTCGTAGTGTAACTGAGGCTGAAATGTACTATTTTGATAGGGAGACCATGTCGGTCATTTTGTTTAGAATGCACTGCTTTGTAACTGGCGTATTAATATTAAGAAGACCTTTTTTGAAATACTCATGCGCAATTCTCTTTCAATAAAAAATGACATTGCTTGAAAATATTGTATTTATCAGCAAAATCGTATACAGAACAAAAACACCAATAGGACCAGTATGAAAATAAAAAAGTAAATATACTATTTTACTATCATACCCAGCACATTCGAAAAAGCAGTTGTGATCGTCCCACAGTGATAGTCGATTTCGGCATTGTTTTACAATTGTTCCATTCAAATTTAACATTTTGGAATCTGGTGATGTTTTGTTGAGAATAATAGACATTGGTTACTAACTCAACAATATGGGAACATCAACGATATCATTTATACGGACTGTCTTAAGAGAGTCTTAAGATAAACCTTTAAAATATTTATATCTTTGGACGATAATGGACTAGACAGAAGAAGAGATGTCGTCTAGTAAGGAAAGAATACAGTGGGGTGTGAATGTTTTCAAAGGTTTGTATGCATCTTTATTATAAAACAGCCTAATAGATCTAGTTATTTAAAGATATTAAAACTGAGAGTCTATTGTCATAATTTCCATTTAAAGCATTACGTTCTTGAATGTACTTCCTTGTCCACAAACTTTACTTATAAAAACAAAAAATGCAGTAGATGTATTAAAAAAATATGAAAAGGATGAAAATGAGGACCTAAAATGTCAAGAAAATGAAATCATTGATAGAAGACAACATGTATTTCAAATAACTATTATCACAAAATTTAAGATGGATGTAAAATAATATTATACAAATGTTCTTAACGTATCAATAAATTGCAAATGGGTATATTACAGTATTTCTATTTGGGTAACTCTGCCATAAATCAAAATTCCAAACTTCAGAAAACTAAGATAAACTATTTTTATAAACTTGCACAAAGAGACACATGACAAAGTTTCAGTTCCAGCTGTTGAAGAGAGAGAGCGTCTTCTGAGAGGCAAAGAAATCTGTAGTCCGAAAAAGGTATCGCACCGTCACAGGTTGGGGAATATCACCACAACACACATATTAGAAGCGCTTTGAAAATACCCTTGAATGACTATAACAGAGATAAAGATTCTGTGCGCAGTGAGACATTTATGAAGGCAAATAATGCATATAACGAATTCTGAACACAGAACTCTAAGTGGTACATTGCCATCATAAATATAAGTATGTAGTGGCCAAATCCGTTCTTGTGAAGACTGCAACATATCTGAAATATTGTGACGCCTCTCCAGTGGTACTACTGAAATGTGTGTGGTTCTTTATCAATGTGTCAACACCGGTCTGAAATCGCTCAAAGGATCATGGGTAAACCATGTCTGCGCCACTAAGATCAACTGCGTTGGAGATAGCATTGAAATGTATAAGGAATGGAAATAAATGTTTTAACACGCTATTCAGATACTTTTTTTCTTGTTGTTGTTGTTGTTGTTTTTCAGTGTATATGAAATTTAGAGATAAAAATACTTACATGCAAACCACACACACACCACAGCGTTTTCCAGAAATTCATGTGAAAGTGAAAGTAGAACAGTGATTCTTATTTATATGCATTGCTCAATCAAAACTAAAAGTGTTGAAATTACAATATAATTTGTCGACAATAATAAAGCATATTTAGTAATATCTAGGCATGCTCATGTCAGTAACCTTTGGTCATATTCTCATAATACTTCTATTTGCGCAGAAGCACAATTCGGAGTTTTGGGTGATTCCTATAATTTAGTATGGAGACTAGTGCAAGCTATTGACGTCACAGTCTCTTTTTATAAATTTTGTTCTTGACTTAAGGACTGTAAGTACACCAGAAACCTGGAGTTGTATCTTCATAAACTGCAAATGTGATATCCATAAATGGAGTATTCCAGATCTAGGATATTAAACAATATACTAGTTTTAGAGAGTAAGATGACGGAAACTTTTATTTCTTTTGATAATAAAATTATAATGTCTCTGCAATGATGATATTTTTGACATTGTAAACGTTTTCTTCTTGCTAAAAAATAGTTGCAAATATGAATGTTTGTTAAAATATTTTAAATGGGTTCAACTTATATTTTATTTTTTATTTATTTTTTTTTGTCTGCTCTTCCATAACAAAATATATTTTGATGTAATAAGAATTTATGAACAAAAGTTAAACAGAATGAAAATATGTTTTCGGTGTAAAACGATACCAATTTCTTTATCTGTAATATTCCGCAAAGATTGATACTTGAGATATTTTTAAATAACTCGCGTTAAAATTGAGTCACTAGTTTTCGCAAATTTACTTCTAATTAAGAATGAAATGCAAAAAAATAAAATAATACTTAAACAAGAGGCCCATGATGGCCCTAAATCGCTCACCTGAGATAAATAGGTTGACCAAAGGAACATCTGTACCAATTTATTTTAAAATCTGGCCAGTAGTTTTGAAGAAGATGATTTTTAAAGTTTTCATTTTTTTCTTCTTTTTGTTGCCATGGCAACCAGAGTTCTACATGGATCAAGTTTATTTTAGCAACTTTTGTGAAGGTTGACCCAAGGATCATCCCTGCCAAGTTTAATCAAATTCTGTTCAGTGGTTTCAGAGGAGATGTTGTTTAAAGGTTTCTCTATATACATATAAGGCAAATAAGCCCCGCCCCTGGCCGCCATGTTTTTTTACGGATTGGAATAATTTTAGCAACTTTGGTAGAGGTTGACCCAAGGAACATCTGTACCAATTTATTTTAAAATCTGGCCAGTAGTTTTGAAGAAGATGATTTTTAAAGTTTTCATTTTTTTTCTTTTTGTTGCCATGGCAACCAGAGTTCTACATGGATCAAGTTTATTTTAACAACTTTTGTGAAGGTTGACCAAAGGATTATCCCTGCCAAGTTTAATCAAATTCTGTCTCGTGGTTTCAGAGGAGATGTTGTTTAAAGTTTCTCTATATACATAAAAGGCAAATAGCCCCGCCCCTGGCCGCCATGTTTTTTTACGGATTGGAATTATTTTAGCAACTTTGGTAGAGGCTGACCCAAGGAACATCTGTACCAATTTATTTTAAAATCTGGCCAGTAGTTTTGAAGAAGATGATTTTTAAAGTTTTCATTTTTTTTCTTTTTGTTGCCATGGCAACCAGAGTTCTACATGGATCAAGTTTATTTTAGCAACTTTTGTGAAGGTTGACCCAAGGATTATCCCTGCCAAGTTTAATCAAATTCTGTCTGGTGGTTTCAGAGGAGATGTTGTTTAAAGGTTTCTCTATATACATATAAGGCAAATAAGCCCCGCCCCTGGCGGCCATGTTTTTTTACGGATAGGAAAAATTTTAGCAACTTTGGTAGAGGTTGACCCAAGGAACATCTGTACCAAATTATTTTGAAATCTGGCCAGTAGTTTTGAAGGAGATGATTTTTAAAGTTTTCAAATTATTTTTCTTTTTGTTGCCATGGCAACCAGAGTTCTTCATGGATCAACTTTATTTTAGCAACTTTTGTAGAGCCTCACCCAAGGAACATTCCTGCCAAGTTTCATTAAATTCTGTCCAGTGGTTTCAGAGGAGATGTCGTTTAAAGCAAATTGTTGACGACGGACGTTGCATGACGACGGACGCCGGGCGATCACAAAAGCTCACCTTGAGCACTTTGTGCTCAGGTGAGCTAAAAAAAACACAATATCTAAGATATCAAAAGATCCACTTTCAAATTTCTTTTTTATGAGCAATTAATTGTCATTTTGCAACGTCAAGTGTTGGTTATAAAAAGGATGTGACCTACTTATTTACGAGTTGCAATTAAAAATATGCTTGAAATAAGGAAAGTAATCAAAATTATCAAATAAAGCGAACTCGAGGGAAATCAACAACGCCAAAACCGAAACGTTTTTCTATCTACGCAACATACAAAGGCTGTCCAAAAATTACGTAGATATTTTAATGGACTCTTACTGACAAGTACAATTACAATTGAATAATTACTATCAGCAAATAAGAAGTATTTTCTGATACACTGTGAAAAGTTCATCAGTTTATTTTTTACCAAGTTTTTTTTATCGAAGTTTAAAAACGTCACGTGAAACCATCCCGGGGCAGAGCTGCAGTGTCGTTGACGTCACGGCGTTGCTTGTTGAATCTGAAACCCTCTTCTCTTTCTCAGAACTGCAAAGAAGACAAGGTACCAATCGAGCACATACTTTTGTCATTTTCAAATCATTTGTAAGATCTACATGTATATGAAAAGTTTAATGGCCGTATCCTGTCATCTCAGCAATAACACGAATTGTCAGACGCCTGTCTGCATCGATGACGTGTTACATATTACACCTAACTTAGTAATGTATACACAACACTGTAGAGGGAAATCCCTATTCTAAGAATAACTTGTTTACTAGTTTTGTTCTGGAGTGATCTATTAGGCGATCCCTGTTCTAAAAATAACTTGTTTACTGGTATATTTGTTTACTGGAACTTTCTTTCTTTCTACAGAAAATTCTAGAAATCTTATGTAACTTGTTTACACTTTAGTACATTCTTTTTTAAAGAATAGTATGGTTGTTTCTAGAATATTTTGCTCAAGTATATATAAGGAAGGGGGCTTTTAGGGAGAGCAGACTTGTAGACTTGTTGAAGAGACTTGTTTTAGCAGACTTGTTTTTGGCAGCAATTCATCAAGTGTGGGTCATTCAACAGTGTGGAAGTAATTTCGGACTTACATTTGGATAAAGGACATATTTATTGGATTACTTAGGTTATATTTAAATTTTATCAATCAGACAAGGATCAAACTAATTTGTTATAAAAAAGACACTCTATGTTGTGATATTCATATTGATATTTGTCACTTGTTAATAATTAAAATATATTTAGTTAACTAGTTTGTTGCTGGCTTTTCTTTGTTGCGCCATTTAATCAAATTGGCCGTAACAAATTGGGGGCTCGTCCGGGATAAAAACATTTTCGTCTAGAATTTTTGGTATATTTTTAAAGGGAAATACCTATTTTTCGGGGTATTTAATAAAAGGGACATACTTATATTTTAACTCAATATTTGAAATTGAACGTTGCTTTTGTTTTCTTGTGTAAAACCGGCAGCAAACTATCATGGTATTCAATTTGGAGAAATTCATTGCTTCGCCTTCCCAGGAGGAAATTCTTTTGGCAAAAAAGTCTGATTTGCTTGATATTGTTGATCATTACAAAGTGTCTGGTATAAAACCGGCTATGCGCAAGCATGAAATTTTTAACATTTTAATTCAAACATTAGTTGATGAAGACACGTTGTCTTATGATTTTTTATCTTTAGTAAAAGAAAGTTTTAGAATTAAAAATTCAGTTAGAGAAAATGAGGTTAGAAAAAGAAGAAAGAGAACATGAAACACAGCGTCAATTAGATTAGAAAAATTGAGATTAGAACTAGAGGAAAGAAGAGAAGAAAGAGAATTTAAATTAAGAATATAAAAGAATTTGAACAGGCAAATCAGACTAACAATTTTAACAAACAAACCTTTTGATGTAACTAAAAATATAAGACTTGTTCCTCCATTTCAAGAAAAAGATGTTGACAAATATTTCTTACATTTTGAAAAAAGTTGTAGAAAATTTAAAGTGGCCAAAAGAACATTGGACTTTACTTTTACAAAGTGTACTGACAGGAAAGGCTCGTGAAATTTACACACAATTAAGTATTGAACAGTGTTCTGATTATGACAACGTTAAAGAGCTAATTCTAAAAAGTTATGAGCTTGTTCCTGAAGCATACAGACAGAAATTTAGAAATTGTAAAAAAGAAACTAGTCAAACACATGTTGAGTTTGCTAGAACAAAAGAACAATTATTTGATCGCTGGTGTTTATCTAAGAAAATAGAACAAAGTCATGAAAAATTACGTCAGCTCATGCTCGTTGAAGAATTTAAACATTGTATTCAACCTGATGATAAGTCCTTTCTCGATGAAAAACTAGTCGAAACTTTAGAAGAAGCTGCCCGATTGGCTGATGACTATTCTCTGACTCATAAAGTCTCATTTATAAACAAACCTAGGCCCACTCTCACACAGAGTAATACTAGAAGTACTAGTTCTTATCAATTTGCCAATTCTCAAAACGGCAATTCTACTTACGGTTCAAATCAGTTCAAATTTCATCACAAGCCAAAACCAGCTTCTGAAAATAAACCCTTATCTCATTTTGTTTGCAATTATTGCAAAAAGACTGGTCATCTTATTTCAGACTGTTTTAAACTTAAAAGGAAGTAGTCTGGTGATGATGTTAAACCCACCGGTCTTACCACTTTAAAATCAAGGCCACATATTTGTGTCAAAATTAACACTTTTAATAAGGTCATTGAACCTGTTTCATTTGTTCAGGCAAAAGAGCCTATTCATAATGTTTTGGTTTCAGAACCTAGATCGGATTCTGTCATGGAAGTTTATGAGCCATTCATTTCTGATGGTTTTGTGTCACTTGAAAGTGATTTATGCCAACCTACCCCTATTAAGATTTTGAGGGACACAGGAGCTTCTCAATCCCTTATTTTAAAATATGTCCTACCTTTTTCTGAGAAGACTTCTTCTGGGGAAAGTGTCCTTGTTCAGGGTGTAGAGTGCGGATTTTTAAATGTACCCCTCCATAAAGTTTATTTATCATCCGCCTTGGTTACTGGATCTGTGTCTGTTGGTCTTCATTACCATTTAAAGGTATTCATTTGTTGCTAGGCAATGACTTAGCTGGGGATAAGGTTGTGGTTAATCCACTTGTAACTGACACACCTATCATGGACAGTATACCTGATCCTATTGAGCAGGAAATTCCTGATCTTTATCCTTCATGTGCAGTTACTCGAGCTATGGCAAGAAAAGCCATTAGTGACACGGTTAATAAAGCCCTCAATAGTGACGAAAATGTCACTTCTGATGGTGACTTGGCTGACTCTTTCATAGGTCAGATTTATAATGAGGCAAATAGCCCATTTTTGAACCATGTGAGTACATCGTATCCTAATGAGTCAACATTGTCTTTAGGTGACCATGCTTCAAAATTGCAAAGTCATGATTTAAGGTCAAGGTCACAACTTATTCAGGATCAAAATAATGGCCCTGATATTTCATGCTTGTTCGAAAAGGTTTTACCTGAGAACGAGATTTCACGTGTTCCAGTTATGAAAGGGACGTTGTCCTTATGAGAAAATGGAGACCACCTGCTGTTTCAGCCGATGATGAATGGATGGTTAACCATCAGATTGTAGTTCCAAAGCAATATCGCCAGGAAATACTTAGTCTGGCTCATGAAACACCCATGTCAGGTCACTTAGGTATAAACAAGACTTATAACAAAATCTTGAATCACTTCTTCTGGCCTTGTTTAAAATCAGATGTGTCTCATTACTGTAACTCTTGTCATACATGTCAAATGGTGGGTAAGCCAAATCAAACAATTCCCAAAGCAGAGTTACATCCTATTCCTGCATTTGAGGAACCGTTTAGTAGAGTTCTTATTGACTGTGTTGGACCTCTGCCCAAAACAAAATCAGGGAATGAGTATCTTTTGACCATAATGTGTGCTTTGACTCGTTTTCCTGAAGCAGTGCCTTTGCGAAATATAATGTCCAAGACCATTGTTAAAGCCCTTGTGAAGTTTTTTACTTTTGTTGATCTTCCTAAATCAGTTCAGTCCGATCAAGGCTCAAATTTCATGTCAGGCATATTTCAACAAGTCATGCATGAATTAGGTATTCATTAATATAGGTCTTCTGCTTATCACCCTGAAAGTCAATGTGCTTTAGAAAGATTTCATCAGACATTAAAAAACATGATTAGGACATACTGTTTTCACACAGAGAAGAACTGGGATGAAGGTATCCCTTTGCTTCTGTTTGCTGTTAGAGAGTCTGTTCAAGAGTCACTTGGCTTTAGTCCATTTGAACTTGTGTTTGGTCACACTGTACGTGGACCATTAAAAATGCTTAAAGACAAATTCTTGTCCGATGATAACTCATCTTTGAATTTATTACAGTATGTTTCTAACTTTCGTGATAGATTGATAAAAGCTTGCGAAATGGCAAGATCTAATCTTCATCTAGCTCAGGACAAAATGAAGCAGAAATATGAAATTAAAACTCAAAACAGAAATTTCAAACCAGGTGATCAGGTCCTTGCTTTGTTGCCAATTCCAGGTAAACCATTACAAGCGAGATATTTTGGTCCATATCTAATTGACAAGAAAATCAGTGATCTTAATTATGTCATCCTGACTCCTGGGAGGCGAAAACAAAAACAAATGTGCTATGTTAATATGTTAAAAAAATACATTGATAGAAATAACAAAAATATTGTTAAACCTGTGTCAGTTACTAAACCTGTCCCACTTGAACCAGATAACCTTAGTACTTGTGATGTTAATGTTGATCCTGGTCCGCTTAAATTAAATAACTCTGACATTTTGAAGAACATCAACAAGAAATTAATTCATCTGGAGTCATTACAACAGACACAACTCAAAGAACTTGTTCTAGAATATGAACATTTGTTTCCGGATATTCCCACACGAACTGATAAAATATATCATGATGTAATTGTCGAAAGTGATGGATCAGTCAAACAACATCCATACAGAATGAATCCGGCGAAACGAAATTATTTGAAAAATGAAGTTAAGTATCTTCTTGAAAATGACTTCATCGAACCAAGTCAAATGAACTACAGTTCCCCATGTATTCTTGTACCAAAACCAGATGGCACGTATCGGATGTGCACTGATTACCGTAAAATCTATGCTATCACTAAAACAGACTCATACTCAATACCCAGAATTGACGACTGCATCGATAAAGTTGGAAAAGCCAGATATGTCACAAAGTTTGACTTATTGAAAGGATTCTGGCAGGTCCCACTTAAAGATCGTGCCAAAGAACTGTCATCATTTGTTACACCCGATGGGCTGTTTCAGTACAAAGTAATGCCTTTTGGTATGAAAATTCACCGGCCACCTTTCAACGGCTCATAAATAGTGTTATATCCTGCCTTGACGGTTGTGATGCTTACATCGATGATGTCATCATCTATTCCGACACATTTGAGGAACATCTGAGGATCATCAGAGAATTCTTCAACAGATTAAGTGATGCAAAGTTGACCATCAATCTGGCTAAAAGTGAATTTTGTCATGCATCATTAATATTTTTAGGACATGTTGTGGGACAGGATCAAGTTAAACCTGTGAATGCAAAAGTTGAATCAATTTCAGTATTTCCAATACCTTTATGTAAAAGACAGCTGATGCGATTTCTTGGTATGGCTGGATATTAAAGAAAATTCTGTAAAAACTTTTCAGAAATTTCTGAGCCTTTGACAAATCTGCTTAAAAAAGGTAAAACTTTTGTTTGGAATTATGACTGTCAAATAGCATTTGAAAATTTAAAAGCCATACTCAAGAGCGCACCAGTTCTATTAGCACCAGATTTTAATAAATGTTTTAAGCTAGCTGTGGATGCTAGTGATGTTGGTGCTGGTGCTGTTCTGTTACAAGAAGACAATAATGGAGTTGACCACCCTGTTTGTTATTTTTCAAAGAAATTTAACAAACATCAAAGAAATTACTCTACAATAGAAAAAGAGTGTTTTGCTCTTGTACCTGCTGTTCAACATTTTGAAGCTTATTTGACTTCATCACAAAAACCCATTGTTGTCTTTAGTGATCACAATCCTTTAAGTTTCTTGCACAAGTTAAAGAGCAAAAATCAAAAATTGTTAAGGTGGAGTTTAATGTTGCAAGAATTTGACCTTGATGTTAAACATATTAAAGGAAAGAACAATATCATTCCAGATGCTTTGTCACGTGTGTAATGTGCATTTAAATTATGTTTGAAATGACATCTTATCTAGGCATGTTTAATTTCTCTTGTTTACTGAATACTGTAATTTAATTTGTGTTTATTGTATTTTATATTCAGAGTTCCAGATAACGTGCGTATCAGCGTAATTTACCCTTTAAAATTACCTAGGAACGCATACGATATATTTTTTATGCGTACGCTAACGCACGCTCCTCTTCAATTTCGCAAGGAAAGAAATATCACAGCGTATGTTCATTTGCGGCTCGGATTATCAGCATCTGTTTATTTTAAGAAACCGAAACTAACCTACAATGCATGATGTATGCATCCTATAGGCGCTTGGTAAATACCATTTATCGATTTTGCAATTCTTGTAGCAAGCGTTTGTCTACTAGTCTGGAGTTCCTTCCCCTTATTCACTCTCTCGCAGAGGGCCGGGAACCAGACGAGCACTTGCCTTAAAACGAAAGGGAAACTGCAATCATGGATTGTTCAAAACCCAAACAAAGAAGAAACGACAATTTCTTTGTCACAATGTCATTACCGACGAAGACCTTAGTCAGTCCAATCATTGACGAAATCATAAACGCAGTGTTTATGAAGAAAAAGGCACACACAAATGTGAATCGTTCTACTTTAGAAAATTGGCAAAAGGCATTCCCGTGGTTACGCATCATTGAGAGTGAAAACGAAGTGCGAATGAAATGTGCGATATGCGAGAAGTTTAAGGCCGGTGCTGTCTGGGCCAACGAAGGAGCTTCAAATATTCAAAAATCGGCAATTGACAGGTACGTTGAAAAGAGAAAAAAAAAATCGTATTGCAATAAGATTGATAACTAAGTCTCTTTAATGAAGCTGTTTCAAATCATAATTCCCATGTAATGTCATAGACAGATAAGACTCTTTTTGGCCGTCATCTTTAAAGGTATATAGATTACTGCTGACTGAAAGTTTAGAAAAGTGACAAACTTGCTATTCTGAAATCATTTTGGTTCTTCTATCTTTCAAGCAATGTTATTGAAATGAATGTCGAAATGCTTTAATAAATGCGTTTCGATATGAAAATAATATTTTTATAATTCCAAAGATAATAATTTTGTAAAAAAAAAAAATAATATTGTGAGGTTGGACCAATACTTTTTTCTTTACTGTTGTGTATTTATTTTATTCTGAATCCATAAATACCCCCCCCCCCCTTAAAAAAATTAAATATTTTTTTTAGCTTATTAATGGTGTAATAAAATTTGATTTTTGGAGGAGAAATTACAAATAATGGAAATTTTATGTCATTTATATAAAAATCCCTTGAATTTAATTTGCCTTAAAAAATGGGAAAATACACTGAAACGAGAACTATGTTTTAATATATATGTATTAGTTACTGAAGTAATTCTCATTCTACTATCCCAAGGGGGATTTGGGAAGCTGCTAAATTAATCTCAGTGAAATAGATGAGTTTGCTTATATTAACTTTTCAAATCTAGCAATATTATCCTTGCAATGAAATTATGTTTTCATTAAAAAAAATAATACAAATCAATTTACAATGCATAAACAAACAAAACAATAAAATCATAAAAAAATATTGGAGAGTATTTTGTATTTATTTCAGACACAGTGTTAGTAAGGACCACATTGAGGCACAAGGGAAAGATATCAGAAGTGCATCTCTTGAAGACATAGACAGTGACAATGATGATGACCAAGAAGACTTGGAAAAACCAGACGTTTCACTATTCCGTTCTGTGTACTCATTAATGAAAAATGAAATACCACTTAATCAGTTAAATGCTATTTTAGAATTGCAGAGACTAAATGGTGCTGAAATGCCTTATCAAAACCTAAGTTGGACAACAATAAAAGAGATTCAGAATATAATAGCTGAGAATTATAAGAAAGATCTGGTCAGTGATATCAACAGTTCAATTTTTTTTGCATTGCTTCTTGATGAAAGTACTGACATAACTGTTAGTAAAAGGTTGTCAATTTGTGTTCGATATGTTAAAACTGGTGAAGCAATAACTTCCTTCTTAGCAAGTGCTGAAATCCCAGATGGATGTGCATACACTATTGTTGAAGCAGTTCATAACATCATCACTTCTCTAGGTTTAGACCTGACAAAATGTGTCTCCCTTGCTACGGATGGAGCCAGTGTTATGATGGGCAGAAAAAGTGGTGTTGGTGTGCAGTTGAAGTCTAAATTTAGCCCATTTATGATTCAAACACACTGCATAGCCCATAGGTTCAATTTAGCTATAACTGATGCCATGAAAAATGACACTATGAAAAAATTCAAAGAAATGTTCCAAAGCTTATATAACTTTATGTCTGCATCAACAGTTAGGATAAATAAACTTAAGGCTATGCAGGATTTGTTAAATGAACCAGACATTACAATCAAAGAACCCCATGCTATACGTTGGCTTGGACTGAAGAGATCAGTTGAGGCTGTATATGACTGTTTTGCATCCATACTTGCAACTCTCTCAAATCTGGCAAGAGAAAATACTTCAGCCAAGGGTTTATTTAAGTATTTTACACATTATAAAACAGCACTTCTTGTTGGATTTATGCTTGACATTCACACAGAATTGGGAATATTGTCATGCTCTCTTCAGGAGAAGAGCCTTGTTTTCTCTGATGTTTTCCCATTGATTGAAGGTACTGTTGGAAAACTTGAATACATGAAGTCACATGAAGGCAATGGTTTACAGGAAATGAGACAAAACATTCAAATTTCTGAAAGCTTTGAGGCCTCATACAAAGGAGAGATTCTGAAACATTACAGTAAGGATCAGTCTGACAAGGAATTTGAAATGGTTAAATTATCTTACATTGACAGTTTGATAAGCAATATCAGGAAACGAATTAGGAAAAATGACTCTGAGGTCTTGGCTAGCCTAGGTGCTTTGTTAGAGCCTGTATCATACACACCAGATAACCAGGATGCCTTTAAGTGTATTACAAGTCTGTATTGTGAGCCAAAAGTTACAAAGAAAACTGTGGATGACATAGTACATGAAACACCTGTGCCTGTTTTAATTGATAGTGTTGAACTCAATAAAGAATGGCAGGGTGCAAAGGCCATGTCACAAGGATGTTACAGACAACTTTCCCTCCAGGAATACTGCAAGAAAATTATTCTGAAACACCAGACTGCATATCCAAACTTTGCCAAACTTGCAGAAATTGGTCTGTGTATGGAGGTCTCCAGTGTTGAGTGTGAGCGTTCCTTTAGTGCTCAAAACAGATTGAAGACCAAATACAGGTATGATAAATGTAATAATCATAGAAATATATGATATTGATAAAAAAAATGATGTAGAAAAAATGAATTTCAAAATTGATTTGTTTTAATATTTACATCTTCTCTCATTATCTCATGTTGCAATGCATTCCAAGCTTTAACTTTTCACTCATAACAGATGACAATTTGTCTGGGATACTGTTGTTCTTGGACTTAATTTAGGAAACATAATGTTTCAGATCTGCTCTCAAGGATGAGTCCTTAGAAGCCCTGATGACCGTCTTTCTTCTTGGACCACCAGTGCAGAATTACAACCCAGCAAAGTCTGTCAGGTCATGGCTAAGAAGAAAAGACAGGAGGAAGAAGAGACTAATGGATGCATACAAACAAAGGGCCACTGTCTCAGTTCATAAGAAGTTGTGTTAGTGACTGTATTGAATACAAACTGTAAATGTTCATTTCTTATGTAGACAGTGACTTAATAAAATGTAAAGTAATAAAGCTCTTATTCCTTTTTGTCATAATGTAATCAAATGTCCACATCAATAATCAAAATGGTAAGTTTTGTATTTTACCCTTTATGTGATTTACATATCACCATTTACCCTCATACTTTAAAAAGTGGGGGTAATTATCCCAAGGGTAAAAAAATTATCTGGAACTCTGATATTGTAATCATAATAATCTAAAAAGATTTATTACATAAATATTTTATCTTTAGGAGGGGAGGTGTTACATATTACACCTAACTTAGTTATGTATACACAACACTGTAGAGGGAAATCCCTATTCTAAGAATAACTTGTTTACTAGTTTTGTTCTGGAGTGATCTATTAGGCGATCCCTGTTCTAAAGATAACTTGTTTACTGGTCTATTTGTTTACTGGAACTTTCTTTCTTTCTACAGAAAATTTAGAAATCTTATGTAACTTGTTTACACTTTAGACAATTCTTTTTTGAAGAATAGTATGGTTGTTTCTAGAATATTTTGCTCAAGTATATATAAGGAAGGGGGGTTAAGGGAGAGCAGACTTGTAGACTTGTTGAGGAGACTTGTTTTAGCAGACTTGTTTTTGGCAGCAATTCATCAAGTGTGGGTCATTCAACAGTGTGGAATTAATTTCGGACTTACATTTGGATAAAGGACATATTTATTGGATTACTCAGGTTATACTTAAATTTTATCAATCAGACAAGAATCAAACTAATTTGTTATAATAATTTTAAGACACTCTATGTTGTGATATTCATACTGATATTTGTCACTTGTTAATAATTAAAATATATTTAGTTAACTAGTTTGTTGCTGGCTTTTCTTTGTTGCGCCATTTCATCAAATTGGCCGTAACATACGCCCTTTATTTTATTGATGACGGCGTTATCAACAATGTGTTTCCTGCCACGCCCTAAATTGTCTTTAGGTGTATTTCTTCCTTCCTTCCAAACGTTTATGCAACACAAGCACAAGCGCTCTTGGTACATGTTTGTACATTCACTGTTTCATTAACTTCAGCGTTTGTGTAGGCGTTTTCCCTAAGTCTGTACAAAATTATATGACTGATCTGACTTCTTTTCGTTCAAGAGACGTCATGACGATAAAAAACTGTAAATCGCCTTCCTTTAAAATTCTTTTGCTTATTTGAATTACAACTGTCCAATTTTTTGCCATGATGTCACTTAAATTGATTATGTTTCCCCTTATTTAATAGTTTGAATATATTTAATAGTTGTGCATTGGAATTGAACCCTGTACAAGGGAAGCTGGAATGCGTTTAATAGCAACACGGTACAAATATACTTATTGTACAGTAAGGGTCAGAAGTGGTTTATAAAGCAAGAAAAATGTTTTAACCGCCAACTTGTACATTTTTGTGTTTGGAAAGTATGGAAGTTGCAAGAAATGTCTATATACTTGTATTTTTGGATAACCCTCGTACAATTCGATTCAAAGAAGCGGTACTAAGCTGTTACAATTAATGTAGTGCTGAATTGAGTTGTTTCTCCCTTTTATTTAAAAGAAAAGTATGTAACTAATTTCACCTCAGAAAATGATATAAATTGTTGACAAAATATGTCAATTTATGGATTGAAATTAATTATAGGAGCTTCCAAGCGATGTAGAATGCACTGGTCAAACAGGCAGGTCAGAGCCATGAAGCGATTATTTGACTGAAATGATTTCAAACCATAGATAAAGGTTTTAGTTTAAACATAGTTTATTGCCATGCATACATACATACAGAAAGAAACCAGGTAAAAGAAGGCATATGGGTCAAGCTACAAGTTCAAAAACTTAAGTTACGGCTCTCCCACATTAAACCCATAATAACAAGCAAAAATATATGGCAGATAACAAAACAA
>CM037791.1:30341483-30353559 GCA_021229015.1 Solen grandis | reverse complement strand
TTTTTTATAACTGAGAAATTTTATGCAAAAACAAAAATTGTGACAAAGTTAGGGCGGGGAAGAAGTTTGGACATATAATCGGACATGTTTATTATTTTACTGTTATTATTACCATTAAACAAGGAACTATAAGCAATGAAAAACAAACAACAACAAAAAACTATCAGTTACATCATGTAATTTTTGCATCATCCCTATATGTTGTTGCTTCTATCTCAAAAGCCTCTCCTAACTCCGTGACACATACTTATTTCAAAAGTAAGTAGACATTGACTACAACAACTGCTATAAGTACTTTATACTTACCGGGATCTTGCAGATTTTAATCGTCTGCTTTTTTATGAAAGACGTTTGTCTAACAACGTTGTCCATATTTATTATACTTTTCAATTCAAATTAATTGAATTCAAATTATGCCCGCTCCGTGCATCCACACATTCAGTAGAAGGTTATACATTACACACAAACACATTCACACACAGGAGGGACTAATAGATTTTTGTTGTTGTTGCTTTTTGTTGTTGTTTTTTCGTTATAACAAGCGAAAACGGAAAAGGGTTCGATTTTGTGTTTGTGTGTGCATGTGTGTGTGTGTGTGTGTTTTAAATTGAAAAACGAAAATGGGTTTGTGGGTTGTTTTTCGTTTTCTTACCTACAATTGAAATCACGTTATATTCACGGACCGTCGGACCGTTTATAGTCTAAGATATTCTTTTCTCAATATATCAGAACGACACACATAACCTGATACAGTGGTGTTATCGTAGCAGTTGTCAAAAATTACGATTGATATACGATTGAAATACGAACGATATAAGATAAGCGATATACGATCTGCGATATGCGATGTGCGATAGCAAGTTTGATTAAACTGTACGATTCGATACGATACGATGCGATACGTTTATAATCTGATACCATACGATATACGATCCACGATCTGCGATTCACGTTATGCTATATACGTTGCACGGTAAGCACGGTTTACATGACATTTTTCATACCTTCAAGCTTAATTTGACTACAAGTTCAGGAATATGCAAAAACTTCATGTTGTTAACAATATTTATCGTCACCTCTAACTGGTAAACCGTTTGTTCATCTGAAATGAACATAGCGTGCGATAGGAAATGGGGACAAGCTAAATTGCGGTCCCCCTGAAAAAGCGACGGACTTTGCGATCTCCATCGAGACCAACGTTAAGCACATGTAATGAGAGAAAGATTCTTTTGAATGAAGATTATCTAAAAATATAATTATTTTTATGATTAAGTGTAATGATAACAATCATAATAAAAACAAATGATAACAATAATTTACTGATATTTTATCTAGTACTCTGCCACATGTGTTGATGAACACATTATCTTTTGGAGCATTTTTTTCAAGATATACATTAACCCACCTAACTAAATAAAATATACACATGCTACAAACGATATCTAAGGTATTAAGAAAGTATCTAACGAGAGAGAGAGAGAGAGAGAGGGAGAAAATATCGTATATATTTTTCTCATTAACAAATCTGCGTAAGCTTTGATTTTTTTTATTGTATTTCCAATATATATTAAGTGACTGGCAAAGTTATTGATTGAATATATGAATTAATTTATGAACTGTAAAGAGGAACTCGGATAACCAGCTGCTGTTTTAAAAAAAAACAAATAGTATTTTCTTAGCATGTAAACGTTTTTTTTCTGATTTGCATGCATGTCAAACAATCCAAAAAGCTCTGATAAATTATTATTATTTAGACAGACTAAATCTTATCCATATTGGACAATATTCAATGTTTATGGTTTAAATTTCGTGCGTGTGACTTTGTCCTGTCTCCTTTATTGGACAGGTCCTTAAAAAATTTGAACTCCAATTCCGTGCAGGAAATCAGTAAATGAATAATGCAGTCTTACGAACATCGTCTAGAGTTCGCGCTAATCTATGTGTTAATTGGTCCATTGCCTTTCATATAAGATCGCGACCGCTCAAGTATAGCACGTGCTAGAGAACTGCTCGTTAACTGTCTAATAGCCGAAAAGAATGTAATGATGCATGCACAACTGCATGTAACATGCATCTTATGTATAGAGAGAAAGAGATACCCTTACTGCCGCTTCTTTAAACACTTAATAATAATAAAAAAAGAAATAAAATAACGCACACACACAGGCCGGAAGGCCATCTCGTTCGAAAAGAAGTAATTAGTGAAGAGGTCGCCGAATCTTTCGCAGCTTATACATAGTTCCCAACTTTAAGCAGTTATTCGTGCCCAATGCCATACGCCGTCATGTTTGTGGTCAAGCGTAAAGTTTTGCATAAAATTTGGCATGAAATATAAGTTGCTGAATTGACAACTATACAGGGGGAAATAATGAGAGAAATAAATCAGTAGCTAAGCAACTGTTAACGTACTTACAAAATAAATTCGTTTCTATGTCTTGTGTGGCGTTTGACCTCAAATCCATTTTTGTCCGAAGAAGATAGCAGAAAATCTAATTAATCTGCAAACAACTTCTAAACTGGTCCCATGCTTTCAGCCTTAAGTACAAATTATTTGTTTCTATAAAATAATTGTCGCTATATGTTACTCACTGTTTTAACAATCAAATATTTTTATTTGTTTTATCTATCATAAGAAAACTCTTAGACTGGCTTGTATATGATAACTATATTTTTTTAGTCTTTTAGTTTTAAAGACCCCCCCCCCCCCCCCCCCCCCCCTAAAAAAAAAAAAAAAAACTTTTACAATTAATATCATCATCAACGAGATTCGATATAGAAATATACTGATATATAAAATGTCTTCCTCTTCAGAATATAATATTTCTATGATGAATATTGAATTTCAAAATAATAATGTAATAATGATATAATGTGTATAAAATAAAATAAATAGATATAAATCAATTAATGGCAGGAATTGGAAACCATGTTGTTAGTAGTAGCAAAGTAGCTCTTACTTTGCTACTACTGTTGTTGTTGTCTGGTAGATTCCTCCGTTGTCTTCGTGACACTCCTTGGTAGGATGAAGAATTTTGAGTTTTCTTTATTAAGGGTCGCACTTTATGTTCACTCGCAATGTTGTGAATATGTACTCTAAAACGCCCTATAGTGTATGTATGTATATACTCATATTTATTCTAAGTTATTCTAATTTATTGTATTAATATTAATTAGTTTTTGACTAAGTTACCCTGATTATTTCTTTGATTAAGTTCTCACAATAGGCCTTCGACCATCTTTCATGTTTTCTGTCATGTTAGTACCGGTAATAACATTCATGTCGTGTAAACGTTGATTATCCCTTCCTCGCCTTAGGGTGGGGTTTGTGGTGGGAAGTGAGTGACGGTATACTGGTACCGGCGATACATAAAGGTGACATATCCGGTCAAAATAAACACATGCTGTGCCCGCTGATAAGAATGTATGGCACGCGTCTGGTGTTATGAAATACAATTTCATTGGTTAAATATACACATTCATGCAAAATCAAAGATATATTTTAAGCGAACTTAATTTTAAACATGTAACAATAAATAGGTTATTTAACTTTTACCATGTAGTGAACTTTGTGTTTTCACGGATAAGGTGAGATCGGTAAAACCGCATGACTCTATTTCCAAAGGCAGTATGTTAATTTTCTATTGAAGGGGTCCTGTTTTTTGTGTTTTTGTTGTTGTTGTTGTTGTTGTTTTTGTGTTTTAAATTAAAAAACGCGAATGGGGTTGTGGTTTGTTTTTCTTACTTGAAATTGGAAAACGAAAAAACGAAATCACGTTATATACGGACCGTCGGACCGTTTATAGTCTGAGATGTTCTTTTTCTCAATAGATCAGAACGACAGACATAACCTGATACATGATGCACCGACTGCAGGTAACTGCAAAGATGACACAAAATGCCAGAACGACACACTTACCCTGATAGCACCGACTGCAGGTAACTGCGAAGATGACACAACATGCCAGAACGACACACTTACCCTGATAGCACCGACCGCAGGTAACTGCGGAGGGAAAACAGAGCTGCAATGTTTAAATATAGATTCAACCTGTCATGTGTGGCTATACGGAAAAGATAGCAGACATATTTTCGGTTATAATTCAACTGAATCAAAAAGGTACGAAGGTACATCTTCAACACTGGTGATAAAGAACACAACATTGGATGACGCTGGTAAATACCAGTGCTATTGCAACAATAGATGGTCTAATAAAACGGAGCTGAAGTACGAATGTAAGTAATTATTTTTAAATAAACAGAATCTAATTATAAACATAAAAATACAAACAAAGGAAATAGTATTTCGTAAATCTATCTCATACAAACATTAGGATTGTCGATCTATAAGAAAACATTCCGTCAACCGAACATTTACTTCACCGGTTAAGCTGAAGGAATGAGGATAAACATACAGTTAAAATGTCAAGTAGTATAGTGACTCATTGCTGCAACTGTCTTACCAGGATATCAGCTGTTTAATTGTTTAAATACGGTATGGTGTACGCTTGAGCATACGAGATGTTACGAGTGAAAGAAAAATATCGGGTAAAAAATTGATTTAGAGATTTTAATATATTTGCTTTAGCAAGGATAGAAAGAGCAGACATAAATGTTTCCCCTTTACAGAAAATAATCCGCATAAAAAAACAACCTTTTTTATGGCAAAACCGCAGAAACGTTTTTAAACATATATATTTCGTTTAATGATGATATCTAAATTGTTTTGCATTTCCACCCATTTCTTTATAGTGAAAATTAATAACTCTATGTTAATTATGTACATTGAAGGTATTTGAACCAAATCATCAGAATGCAGCGTGTATAAATCATGATTAACACATTTCAAATATATTGTTGTCGCCATTTTGTTCTTAATTACTCATATTAACCATCCCCTTCAATACTAGATTACACGGCCGTCTCATACTAGTCTACGAATACATATTCTAGTCACTTGCTTAGAAAACAAAGAAATGAATAATATGTTTTCTTGATATTTCACCATTTTATTAACCGTATTTCGTCTCGATATCGTCTCGACAGCGTTTTTATATTACAGGCAAACCTAAAAGTATCAAAACTTCATTTGTAACACCATCGAAAAGGCTATCACTCTCAGTAGACAAGATTTACCCCGAGCCAAAGAATATTTCCGTGACACTGGTAAGTTATTGAAAGCACTTGTGTATGGTATGTAGAAAAGAAAAGTGATTATACACCAAATGAATTAACATTAAATAAAACAGACATTTACATTTGGTGAAAAGGTTATTGCACACGTTCTCCCCGGCTGGAACAAATGAATGTGTAAAAGGGGGTGTTTATTTAATATGCTTAAATAGTGTATGTCATTGTGCAATTCAATGTCCATTATTCGGAATTTTTGGGACAATTGGTTTATTTCGATTACACGTGTTTAAATAGAATAAAAGGACAAAAAACACAAGAACATCGGATATCACTATCGTTTCGACACCTGTCACTGATTTTTGACTTGTCACTCACGTAAATCAGTCATTTAAAAGAACTTTATCACAGAGTATTTGTTGCAATAATTGAATTTTTTAAGTTCAAATGATAAAATACTAGTCTGATGTTAATTATGATCTTTCTCTCTTTTTTTCAATAACAAATATTACGTACATGTAAAATCATCGATTATCATCTTTAATAGAACAATAACATAACTGCAATAGATTATAGATAAACACAAACTGCAAACGGCAGTCTCACTATAAACGGACTTTTGCCTCCGGTGATCATATCTCAACCGAAGTAACTTGTTTATATAGAAATAAACAGGAATGGGATCAGGACTACCTACATATTTTTGTTAGATATGTGGCCTTTGAGTAACTGAGTTTGAAATATATTATTTTAATTTATTTTAATTTTAATGTTTGTTTATAAAACTCACGTGCATATATTTTGATAGGGAGGCCGTGTCGTTCATTTTGTTTAGAATGCAAATGGCGTATTAATATTAAGATGACTTTCTTTTAAATGCACATGCACACATCTCTTTTCGGAAAAAAAAATACATTGCTTGAAAATATTGTATTTACCAGCAATATCGTTTACTGAACAGAAAACACCAGTGAGATCAATATGAGATCAATGTGACACAAAAAGTAAATATACGATTTTAACTGTCATACCACTAAACACCGTGGTTGGGATCGCCCACAGTTATAGCCGATTTCTACATCGTTTTACAATCGATCCATTCGCTTTACACATTTTTGGAATCAAATTATCGACAATATGGAAACAAGCTTGAACAATTTTTTAATATACACAACCTTCTGCGACATCAACTTTATCATTTATACAGACTGTCTGAAGTGAGTCTTAAGATTAACCTTTAAAACATTTATATCGTCGTCTACTAAGAAAAGCATACAGTGGGTGTGGATGTTTTCAAAGGTTTGTATAAATATTTACTTATGAAAAACCTAATAGATCTAGATATTTAAAGATAAAGTCGTTTAAATCTATATATTAAAACTAAGAGTCTAGTGTCTTTATTTCCATATAAATCATTACGTTCTGTAATTTACTTCCTTGTCTTCAAACTTCACTTATAAAAACAAATATGCAGTGGATCTATTCCCAGAAAGATATGACAATGGATGAAAACTTAAATGTCAATTTGAAATCATTGATAGAACACAACATAAATTCCAAATAGCCATTATCATAATACTTCAGATGGAAGTACAATAATATACAAATGTTTTCAACGTATCAATAAATTGCAACTGGGTATATTTCAGTTTTTCTATTTGGTTAACACTACCATAAATTAAAATCCATACTTCAGAAAACTAAGATAAACTACTTTTTTCATAGACTTGCACAAAGAGACACATGACAAAGTTTTTTAGTTCCAGCTGTTGAGGAGAGTAAGCTTCTTCTGAGAGGCCACACCAAAGAAAACAGTGGCCCGAAAAAAAGGTCTCGAACCGTCACAGGTTGGGGGGAATATAATCTAATAGAGATGTAGATACTGTGCGCACTGAGACATTTATGAGTGCAAATAATGCATTTAAATAGGTGCTGAAGCACAGAACTCTAAGTGGTACATCGCCATCATAAAATATATTAAGAAGCCTGCAACATATTTGAAATATGTTGACGCCTGTCCAGATGTACTACTATAATATGTGAGGTTCTTTGTCACTGTGTCAACACCGGTCTGAATGACCTGTGTGAGTGCGCTCAAAGTGTCATGGTTAAACCATATCTGCGCCACTAAGATCTCCTGCGTTGGAGATTGCATTAAAATGAATAAGTAACGTAAATAGAATGGTTTAACACGTTATTAAGATATATTGTGGGTTAGTTGTTTTCCAGTGTATATGACATTTAGAGAGAAAAATGTGCAAATTACACACACGACAGCGTTTTCCAATAATTCATGTGAAAGTGAGTGTAGGATAGTTATTCTTATTTATATGCATTCCACAATCATAACTTAAAGTGTTGAAATTACAATACAATGTGTCGACAATAATAAAGCACATTTAGTAGTTTCTAGGCATGCTCATGTCACTAACCTTTGGTCATATTCATGTAATACTGCTTTAACTACGTGGGTCTATAAGCGCGGAAGTTTGGGCGAATCCTACGGTTTAGTATAGAGACTAGTGCAAGCTAGTGATGTAACAATCTTTTTAGCTCACCTGAGCACTTGTAGACTGACCTTAATGTAACTTGGTCAGAATGTTTGTTTACATCAAATCTCGGATGAATTCAAAACTGGGCAACATAGGGTCAAAAAGTAGGTCACCATGGCAAATTTTAGTAAAAGTCCCAGTCTTCATTAAAATGATATGAATGATGACTGCATGAATTCCCAGTTGAGTGCAAATTCAGGTAGGATCAAAATGTAGGTCACTTAGTCAAATGTTAGAAAAACACTTTAATTCCAGATATTTTGTCAGTATGCCTAACACAGCCATCTTACTCAGATGAGCGACACACGGCCATCTTGGCCCTCTTGTTTATAAATTGGTTCCTGGTAGTTATGCATTTTTGACTTGAGGACTGTAAGTACATCAGTGGCCTTGGGTTGTATCTGTAAATGTGATATCAATAAATGGAGTATTCCAGATCTAGAACGGATGTCATTCGAGATATTTGATAAGTTGAATAATTAACCTTACTGAACAATATACTAGTTTTAGATAGTAAGATGACAGAAACTTTCATTTGTTTTGATAAAACAATCATAATGTCTATACAATGATGATACTTTTGACACTGTAAACGTTTCCTTCATGTTAAAAATTGGTGAAAATAGGAATGTTTGTTAAAGTATGTTTTAAAAGTGATTCAACTTGTATTTTCTATTATTTTCTTTTTGCCCGCTCTTCCATAACAAAAGTTTTCAGATATAGTTAAAAATTATGAACAAAAGTTAAACGGAATGAAAATGTATTTTCGGTGTAACATGATATCAAACTTCTTATATGTTATTTTCTTCTCAAATATTAATACTTAGGATATTTTTAGCTCACATGAGCACAACGTGCTCAAGGTGAGCTTTTCTGATCGCCTTTTGTCCGGCGTCCGTCGTCCGTCGTCCGTGCGTGCGTGCGTCCGTGCGTCAGTGCGTCCGTGCGTCCGGCGTCAACAATTGCTTCAAACAACATCTCCTCCTAAACGGCTTGGCCAATTTGAAAAATATTTTGCAGGAATGTTCCTTGGATGAAGCTCTACTAAAGTTGTATAAATGGTTCTGGTCCATCGCATAATTAGGTCACAGGAGCTAAAAATAGATTTTAAAAATGAAAATTTAAAAAATCTTCTTCTCTGAAACCACAAGGCCTAGCCTTTTGATTTTTGGTATGTAGCATGATCTTATGACTCTCTACCAGGATTGTACAAATTATGACCCTGGGGTCAAAATTGGCCCCGCCCCAGGGGTTTTTTAGCATCATCTTATGGGCCACTACCAAGATTGTACAAATCATAGCCCTATGGTGATAAATGACCCCGCACCAGGGGTCACTTGTTTTACATAGAGTTATATAGAAAGATCTTAAAAAATCTTCTTCTATGAATCCATAAGGCCTAGAGCTTAGATATTTGGTATGAAGCATCATCTTATGGGCCACTACCAAGATTGTACAAATCATAGCCCTATGGTGATAAATGACCCCGCACCAGGGGTCACTTGTTTTACACAGAGTTATATAGGAAAATCTTAAAAAATCTTCTTCTATGAATCCATAAGGCCTAGAGCTTAGATATTTGGTATGAAGCATCATCTTATGGGCCACTACCAAGATTGTACAAATCATAGCCCATGGTGATAAATGACCCCGCACCAGGGGTCACTTGTTTTACACAGAGTTAAATAGGAAAATCTTAAAAAATCTTCTTCTATGAATCCATAAGGCCTAGAGCTTAGATATTTGGTATGTAGCATCATCTTATGGGCCACTACCAAGATTGTACAAATCATAGCCCAATGGTGATAAATGACCCCACACCAGGGGTCACTTGTTTTACATAGAGTTAAATAGGAAAATCTTAAAAAATCTTCTTCTATGAATCAATAAGGCCTAGAGCTAAGATTTTTGGTATGTAGTAGCATCTAATGGTTCATTACAAAGATTTTCAAAGTCTTGGCCCTACGGTGATAAATGACCCTGCGCCCAAGTCTTCTCTGAAACCATATGGCCCATTGCTTAGATATTTGGTGTGTAGTATTGTCAGGGGTAAAATGTTTTAGATTAAGTTATATCAGAATCCTTGGTTTTTTTTAAAAACCTTGACATCAGTTGAAGCAATGGTACTCAGGTGAGCGATTCAGGGCCATCATGGCCCTCTTGTTTATATAATTAACGTTAAAATTGAGTCACTAGTTTTCGCAAATTTATTGCTATTTAAGAATCAAATGCAAATAAATACTACATAAAACACAATAATTACGACTGCTCCAAAAAGATCCACTGCTAAATTTCTATTTTATGAGCATTTAAATGTCCGTCTTTTGCAATGTCAAGTGACGGTTATAAAGACTCTTTATTTACGAGTTGCAATTTAAAATAATCTTGAAATAAGGAAAGTAAACAAAATTATCAAATAAAGCGTACTCGAAGGAAATCAACAACGCCAAAACCACTGAAACGTTTTTTCTATCTACGTAACATACGAGGGCGGCCCAAAAATACGTAGACTAATCCAATGTACTGTCATTGACATATACAACTGCAATTGAATAAATTACTATCAGAAAAAAAATAATTTCTGATACAATGTGAAAATTTTATTACTTTATCTTTCACCCAAATTTTTATATAAGTTTAAAAACGTCACGAGACACCATCCCGGGACAGGTCTGCAGGGTCGTTGTCGTCACGACGTTGCTTGTTGAATCTACAACCCTCTTCTCTTTCTCAGAACTGCTAAGAAGACAAGGTACCAATCAAGCACATACTTTTGTCATTTTCAAATCATTTGTAAGAACTCTATGAATAGTTCACTATGTTTCATTAACTTCAGCGTTTGTGTAGGAGTTTTCCCTAAGTCTGTACACAATTTTATAACTTATCTGACTTCTTTTATTTCAAGAGACTTCATGGCGTTAAAAACTGTAAATCACCTACCTTAAAAATTCTTTTGCTTATTTGAATAACAACTGCCCAAACGACGGCATATTTTGCCATGACATCACTAATTTAATATTTTTTCCACAATAGGAAGGCATTTTGCTTGATATGTAATAGAGTTGAGCACTGAAATTGAACCCTGTCCCGGGGAAGCTTGAATGCGTTTCTATAGCAACACGGTACAAGTATACTTATTGTACAGTACAGGTCAGTAGTGGTTTATAAAGCAAAGAAAGAAGTGTTTTTTTACCGCCAACTTGTACATTTTTGTGTATGGAAACTATGGAAATGTCTACATATTTTTGGATAACCCTCGTACAATATTCGGTTTAAAAGAGGCGGTACTAGGCTGTTACAATTAATGAAATGCTGAATTGAGTTGTTTCTCTTTTATTTAAATGTATTGTATGTAACTAATTTCACCTCAGAAAATGATATAAATTATTGACAAAATATGTCAATTCATGGATTGAAATGAATTCTAGGAGCGTCCAAGTGATGAATGCACTTGTCAAATAGTCAGGTCAGCAGCCATGAAGCGATTATGCGACTGAAATGAATTTCAATCAAGAGATAAAGGTTTTAGTTTAAACATATTTTTGCCATACATACATACATACATACATACATACAAACAATACATATACAGAAAGAAAGAAACCAGGTAGCAGAAGGCAAATGGGTCAAGCCACAAGTTCAAAAACTTAGTTACGGCTCTCCCCTATTAAACCCATAATGACAAGCAAAATATATGGCAGATAACAAAACAATGGAATGGGCAATAGAATGCAAAAAAAAGAAGTAGTAATTAAACAAGAGGGCCAAGATGACCCTTGATCGCTCACCTGAGAAAGATGATTGCTTAAGAAATAAAGATGCTAGAGTGTAAAAGTGAAATCTGGCTTTTTTTATGGTGAAAAGGGCATAACTCCTAAATTAACTAGTCAATATCAGTTATAATCGAACCCGATTGCGAGATTATGGGCATAAACATTGTCTTAAAGTTTAAAAAACGTTGCTAAAAAAATGAAGATGCTAGAGTGTAATCAAAGTGAAATCTGGCATTTTTTTTATATTTAAAGGGGCATAACTCCTGATCTAATCAGCAGATCTCAGCTTTTATCAAACTCAATCGAGACATTATGGTCATAAGCATTGCCAGAAAGTTTGAAGATGATTGCTCCAAAGATGAAAATGCTAGAGTGTAAACAAAGTGAAACTGGATTTTTGATATTAAAGGGCTTAACTCCTGCCTATTGACCGATCTCACCATAATAACTCAATCGAGCCATTATGGTCATAAGCATTGCCATAAAGTTTGAAGATGATTGCTCAAAAGATGAAGATGCTAGTGTGTAAACAAAGTGAAAACTGGCATTTTTTGATTATTAAAAGGGGCTTAACTCCTGGCCTAATTGACCGATCTCACCCATAATTAAACTCAATCGAGACAT
>CM037791.1:30319284-30341383 GCA_021229015.1 Solen grandis | reverse complement strand
AGATCATTGAAGTATAATGAAGACGTTGACCGCGAAGAAATAAAAGACATGCAGAAAGTAAAACGGAAACAAAAGGTTGATCCTCAGTCATGAAAAATATCCATGATTCTGAGATAGTCTGAAAACAGAATTAGGATAACAAACATCCCAAGAATTTTTCAAAGAGATAATAACAATAAATGTGAATGAACATGATATAATTAATAAATAGCAAAATTAATTAAAATTTCATTATACATTCATTTATACAACACTATATAGTTTGATTAAAAAAAACATGCATATAAAATAATTGACACCATCTTATTCCTTGAATAATCGAAATTACCAATAATTAACTTACAATAAATGATTCCAAGGAGGGTAAGAATGAGACACTAGTAGATCTGATCAGACCATGATCTGCTTACCACATCTGTACAGGGGATCTATTTCAAACAAGTGCACGAGACACAAGTATTTGCAGAAAATGAAACCAGCCATCGAGTTTGATGTTCGGGGTTTTTGAGATAAATCACTCTATAACTGGACCTGTTCGATAAGACAATGACGTCTTGTTGGGTAAATAAATTATTATTTCTGTTTCATCTAAGTTGGATTGCCGAAGCAGGGTTTTTGGAATTAAAAGACACACACTCAAAGTTATCCGTCATTGTTGGATACGAAGTATAATGCAAGTATAATGCAAACACTTGACTGGACACTTATTGACGTTGATTCTAATTGGCGATGACAAGAGTTGATAAAGTTGTTTCAACAATAACCTAGCAGAAATACATGACATAAAAAATATGTTTTGCTGGAAATATAACCGGTCATTTAAGTTACATCTAGAGTTTAAAAGGTCTAACGAAGGACACCCAAACCTATTGCAACTCCCTAAAATTCTAACTTTTAAACTAAAAAAATCTCAACGTTTCATTTGCGTGATATATTCTTGTGACGTAAAATAATTGCATGTATTTCAAAATTAAACACAACTCGTTTGAGAAAAAGAAAGAGATGGTTGGGATATTTTATTGAAAAAAGTTACAGCCATGTATGTATGGTTCGATTACATTTTTGTAACATGTGACAATAAGCTTAGTAAAATATTGGAAAGGTTTATTAACCCTTTCCCTCATAGAGGACACCATGAAAAGACCTATGTGAACAGCATAAAACCAGATCAGCCTGCGAGTAACTCGCAGGCTGATCAGGTTTTATGCTGTTCGCTGCTCCTCAGTGGTCTGGAAATGAGGATTTTGTAATTATATTTGGTAAGGTTTAACTGTGGTTTTCTGCAGTCAGGCTTTATGTGGTACCTATTGAGTACGTCAAAATGAGTCTATATGAGGGAAAGGGTTAACACGCATCGTCTTAAACATAAGAGGTAAAGGAAGTTATTAAACAGAAGAGTGTATATCGTAGACCATAATTTTAATGATAACTTGATTTCATTCGTTAGTACTTCTGCTAGCTTTGTCAAACGTAAACAATCTGAAAAAAAAAGAGAAAAGAGAAAAGATTTTCCATGAAGACAAATTAGAACTCTTAAACCTACTATGACGTCCACCAGGTCTCTCAGAAGCGGTCATGAACCTAGTTGAAAAGAAATATATTCTGTGCAAATTTAAACATTCTTGCTTACACTGGCTTTTAAGCAACTCATTTTAATTAAAAATAACTAAATAACGTACATTACATTGTTAAAAAAGGGGGTACAAGAAGGTAAAAATTGTTCAATTCATCTCTTTACCGATAAATTAAAGTTGTATTTATTCAGCTCTTCAAATTATCTATGAGCAAAGTAATAATCCACATTTATGATACAACTGTACTTCAAAATTGAGAACTTAAGGGCGGTGTGAAGATGGCACGACATATGACATACAACATACGGCATTCAACTTTTGCTGTAAACGACATTTTGACATTTTGAATTTGAATGTTGCATTGACATCACGTTTTTTTTATGCACGAGATTGGATATTTAGATTTTGAATGTTGCATTATGACATTCACGAGATTGGATATTTAGATTTTGAATGTCGCATTATGACATTCACGAGATTGGATGTTTAGATTTTGAATGTTGCATTATGACATTCACGAGATTGGATATTTAGATTTTGAATGTCGCAAACGACATTCACGACATTGGACATTCAGATTTTGAATGTCGCATCACTACATAGGACACTAAAATTTTGAAAGTCGCAGCAAGACATTAACGACATTAAACTTTCAAATTTGAATGTCACATAAGACATTCAAGACATTGGACATTCATATTTTGAATGTCGTAGCACGACTTTCAAGACATTGGACATTCATATTTGAATGTCGCATACGACATTCACGACATTGGACATTCAGATTAAAAAGTATTAAAAGGGGAAAAGAAATGATAAGATTTGAACTTGCATCTTTCATCTTGGCAGTTCGTTGCCATGATAATCGACCGATTGTTCACTTCTAATTATTGGTTGACATAGCACTCCGGCCGCTGATTTCCTTCCCCTAAAAATTACAAAGCGCTGAAAATAAACGTAATCTGTAAAATGACAGTAGAACAGTTTAAATAATTTATGTAATAATGTTACATTTATTTCGTATATTTTTTCATTACAGTAAAAAGGAATTTTTATAAATAAATTTCCGTACATGTTCTTACAAAATATCTTTTAAATACCATTATATGAGTCAGGTTTTTTATATAATTAGTGATAGAAAAAATGAACTAAAAAAGTAAAATGCTAAAGGATTTACTTTGAGTTTGTTTGTTTGTTTTATTGGGGTTTACCGTCACTGCGATAGTATTTCAATCATATAGCGACGTCCAGCTAATTACAAGCGGAGGAAGACCCCGAGAACACAGAGGTAACCGGGTAGAACCACCGACCTACCACAAGCCAGCTGGAAGGCTTTACTTTGAGTTATTCAGGAAGGTAACAAATAGTATGGTGATGCCAATCAATTGTTTTTTCGAACTTAAAAAAGCATATCTTTCCTGTTGTGTTCTCCAGATATTAAAAAAGATATTTTTATCCCGTTCTTTATCTCTCCATCGTACTGTTAATCGCATTGTTTTAACTGTATGTGTGTGATCTGTTTGTCACAACAAAGAATATGTCACACCTGAAATATTCGTGCGAATATAACGCTAAGGGTTGCGACGTCTCCGATTATGAAACAAATCTCTTGTTTATTTTAGACAGTGAATATGTCATTTACAAAAAACAACGAATATGTCACAGATTTATCTATAAAAAATGATAGACTCGGCTTTAGGGTATACGATTTTATGACTTCACCCAGCCTGACATACCAAAGTCGTAAATAATGGTACTGTTATAGCTCCCTTGCTTGGCGCTCAGCATATAAGGGTAGTTGCAGGACTGGTTGGCCTGGTGTCAGGATAATGTGACTAGGTGTGGTATTATGCCATATGTCTACGGCGTGATACTGCAATTTGGCAGCACTATATCTGTCTCAAGTAGACATCGTCTCCAAATGACTGAAATACTGTCGGTGGGACGTTAAATCCAACAAACAAACAAACAAATGGCTCCAAGTGGTCATACGATTCACCCCCCTTCCAACCCCGCGGAACATGAAAACGTTTCTAAATCCTTCCCCGGAATTTGAAAACGTTCTTTTTTTCCAGGGTACGGTATAACGGGAACGTTTTCAGACCCCACCAACCATTTTCGTTTAAAAATCGTAAGTGAATACAAATGACTGCCATATTCAGTCTTTTCCCCGGGAACATAAACAGGTTCCTACCCAAAACCACACACCAACACACAGGCTCAAATTTGAAAACGTGTTTCATATTCCCGGTTAGAGCATATTTTAAGCGTTTTGAGATTTATTGTTATACCATATTAATACTTTTGATATACGGAATACGTTTTTAATTCCCGGGTGATATTGCATAACACTGATTAGGCAACAACTGGCAGCTTACACGTCATTTCCTACATCTGTAAATTATTCTGAGTTCTTCACCAATATTTATAAGCTGCCGCTGTTGAGCCGCAAATTTCTCACGAACGCATTTTTCTTCTGATGAGAAAAATGCGCGCGCAATTTACTCATTTTGCTGCTTAGAAAAAATACGTTCGTGTGTTCCCCTGGGGCTGTAGATACGAACGCATTTTCCGATTTAAAATGCGGGTAAGATGATTCTCTTTTAATATGTTAATACTGTGACCAATTGTGAAGATAATTCTAGTGCAGATTGCGGTTGCCTTTTTGCCGAAATAGCTTATCAACTATGAAACTGTCTTAAATTGACCTTTGTTGAGGTATAGTTCTACTACTACTACAACGACTGCTTGTGCTACTGTTACAACAAAAACAACTACTACTACTATTACAACAACAACTACTACTACACATCAACAACAACAACAACTACTACTACTATTACAACAACAACTACTACTACACATCAACAACAACAACTACTACTACTACAACAACAACAGCAACAACTACTACTACTATTACAACAACAACAACTACTACTACTATTACAACAACAACTACTACACATCAACAACAACAACAACTACTACAACAACAACAACTACTACTACTATTACAACAACAACTACTACTACACATCAACAACAACAACAACTACTACTACTACAACAACAACAACAACTACTACAACAACAACAACTACTACTACTACTACTATTACAACAGCAACAACTACTACTACTACTACAACAACAACTACTACTACACATCAACAACAACAACAACTACTACTACTACTACTATTACAACAACAACAACTACTATTACAACAACAACTACTACTACACATCAACAACAACAACAACAACTACTACTACTACTACTATTACAACAACAACAACAACTACTATTACAACAACAACTACTACTACACATCAACAACAACAACAACTACTATTACTACAACAACAACAGCAACAACTACTACAACAACAACAACTACTACTACTACTACTATTACAACAACAACAACTATTACAACAACAGCAACAACAACAATTACTACTACTACTGCTACTACTTATTCTTTTACTATTTCTACTTCTACTACTTATAATATTGCTCCTGCAGCTTCTGCTCATAATGATACTAATATTATGAGTTGCTTTGTATTTTCTGAATGAATAATTGAAATAATTCGACGATAACCGTTTCATTGCTATATATATGTATATCTAACATCACCAAACTTATTTGACAACGCACAATTGGGAAAATAGTCTTAAACAAATAAATAAAGGATGAAATGAAGTCTTTAGCAAAACTCACAAAGTCAAGAGTATATAATTTAATTATCAGTGCATAGTTATACATACAGTCATTCTTTACTTTCACGCTATTTTTATACACTGCTATGTGTATTTTTTCTTTTTGAAACGTTAAAACAAGAATACAAATTTCATGCACGCATATTCATTTTGTACATGTGATAACACTGTATGAATTACCTATATTCTTGGTCAAATTAACTGATATTATGTTTTGTAGCATAATAACTCAAAACCCACAAGCTTAAAGGAACAAACTACCATGACACAAACTCGAATGACATTTACATATAACAGTTATCGTATTTTTTGTATGCGGCTTTTTAAGGAATGACAGCCTTGTCAGTTTTCTTTAAATTAACTATTGTTGTTTTTGTATAAAAATGCAGTACTTAATTAAAGCTCCGTGAAAATACAACTGTTGCATGGTAACATGACAGATTTGTCCGTCTTGGATTTAGTCAGTAACTTTAACTTTAAATTCCTATCATGATAATGCTGTAAGACCAACAACACTCAAGACGACACGATAATAGCATAACTGACATTGTCCACCCGGTATCATAAATATTGAACATAATTATTCGTATACAAAATGTATCTTCGGCTTCATAAGCCCTATTAGTTCAGAATGAAAAGCGGTTTGTCAACAGCCGACTTCCTCAGGAATAACGAATTGTATCCAGCTACATGTACTGCCTACAAAGTTTTAGATATTAAGTGATACTTTTTTATTATCCTGGAATCCTGGAATAGTTACCTGTCATCATCTGTTTCCTTGCCTGCTAAGCCACAATATGACATTGTGATCTATGAGAGACACACATTTATGTATCGGTGAAGGTATTAAATAATATTTAACCGTTCAAGTCAATGATGCGACAAAATTACAAAAAAAAATCAAAAAAAAATCTTTTACCATTTTACAAATAACTTAAATTTCATATTAGGTATACAAGGGGAGGAGGCTGGATTGAAGTTGGAGATAAGCTTCACGTCGAAAATTTTGCGATTTACATGCAATTATTATGAATTTCAACATTTCAAACAAGTGAGAAAATTTCATTCCGATGCTAGGTCCCACCATGTGGTCCGAGGGCCACATCTTCTTACTTTTTTAAGGGTATTGAGCGCGCATTTTTTTTTTTTTTTTTTAGATTCTTGAGAATTTTGCGACTCAACATTCCGCCCTATGCTAGCATGTTTCTTCCATTTTGTTTAGTAAATTCAAGAAAGGAATTTTTATCTCGATGATACCATAATTAAAAATACACATCATATTTGTCAACCTTTCAGTATGTATTATAATATGAAATATAAGCATTCATAAACAATTTAAAAACTAGGGAAGTAAGTCTTTAGAAATGTTTCCATGAATCAGAGGAGGAGAATTTGAAATCGTCCTTAAGTAACAGGCGGGAACTTAAAAGAGGTGTCCAATGTCGTGAATGTCGTGCTCGATACTCAAAATATGAATGTCCAATGTCGTGAATGTCGTGATGCGATATTCAAAATATAAATGTCCAATGTCGTGAATGTTGTGCTGCGACATTCAAAATATGAATGTCCAATGTCGTGAATGTCGTGCTGTGACATTCAAAATATGAATGTCTAATGTCGTGAATGTCGTGCTGTGACATTCAAAATATGAATGCCCGATGTCGTGCTGCGACATTTTATAAATGAATATCAAATGTTGTGAATGTCGTATGCGAAATTCATAATTGAAATGTTCAATGTCGTGTGGCGACATTCCAAATCTAAATGTCCAAAGTCGTAAATGTCGTAAGACGACATTCCAAATTTGAATGTCTAAATTTAGGTATGTTTCAGGTCTTTTTAGCGTTCCCCCCCCCCCCAGTAAAACGCACACACGAGCTGCTGTTCCTTCTTTTATAAGTTATAATGACAACGACAACGTCAAGACACTAATATCTCAACGTTGTAACATACAAACACATACAGTACTTAAACCTTTAAATTAATATAAACTTATAGTCAACTCATAAACTTTATTTACACTACTTAACATTTCAATGTTAACAATTCTTAAATATTTTACTGTATAACATATATATCTAATATATATCTTATATCCTTTACATTTTACTGTATAACATATACATCTAATATATTTCTTATGTCCTTTACATTTTACTGTATAACATATATATCTAATATATATCTTATGTTCTTTACATTTTACTGTATAACACATACATCTAATGTATATCTTATGTCCTTTACATTTTACTGTATGACATATACATGTAATATATATCTTATGTCCTTTACATTTTACTGTATAACACATACATCTAATGTATATCTTATGTCCTTTACATTTTACTGTATAACACATACATCTAATGTATATCTTATGTCCTTTACATTTTACTGTATAACACATACATCTAATGTATATCTTATATCCTTTACATTTTACTGTAAGTTATATTACACATTATGTACATGTAAACGCATGTATATACTCAATGGGCATATACTGTAGACATTTTCTTTTTTTTGTAGACTTCGAGTTACCACGTGACTCACACTTAACCTCAAGATGTTTATACTGATGCCCCCACCTATATGAAAACCACCTATTTTCCATGATCAGATAAACTTTCTGTTAGATTTTTTTTTCATTCATCACCATAATTGCACATTAGTTTAAAATTATTTATTTTACGTCGATTGGGAAACAAGTTCTATCAACTTATACAAATCCCTCTCAACGAGTTGAACCAGTACTTTGCCCCCAGGAAGGTCATGAAAAGTCCTCGCCTCCAACGGGGCTCGAACCCACAACCTTCGAATCAATGCTTTGTAGTTTATTTTGGATCATAGGCATAGATGTATTCACAAACAGCTGTATATGTCTATGATTTAGGTTATGTAGTGTTCACTTTCTTGTCTTTCTGCCTGTTTGTCCCTGTAATTTCATTAGAGTGACATGAAGGATGACTGAATTTCTGTGTTTTTTGTGTGTTTATGTTTATGCATTATGATAAATGTTTTGGTAGGTAATTATGCATAATGTATATGTATGGATATACATGTGTATTTTGTGCATGCGTATTATAAAATTACGTGTATTCATCCTAGAAAATATATGATGAGAATACGTATGTATTAGTTCTTAAATATAGTCACATCACTTATCATGTTACTTATATTTAGAACACTAGATTCGATGGAGGCATGGAATCTGAATTTTAATATGATTTTTGTGGCACCTATACGCAGTATAAATATGTTGTTTCTGTCTAATTGTTTTTTTTTCTCTCTCTCTCTCCCTTATTTCTATTGTATTTGTAAATTATATTTTTAATGTTCAGTTTGTTTTTGTGATTAACATTTTGCAATCGTCTACATTGAGGTGGAAAATAAGGACATACACACATACATACATACATACATACATACATACATACATACTGGCATTATATTGAGCCTTTAATTCTTCTCAAATTTGGAGTACCGCAAGGCCGAGTTCACTCTTGCTTTTAATGTGTAGAATCAGTAAACAGGATTCCTATTCTTTCTGGTCTTTCAAAGAACTTTATTGCTTAATCTATTGTTAGCAAAGGGTATATTTCTGTATCACATTTGCATATTTTATAACTATCTTCCACAGTTCTGAAAGGCGAAACTAGTTGTGGGTCTATATGCAAATGCACTAAATGAAAGGATTGAAGCTATTATTCATGTAACTTTCTTAAATTTTCAAAAGCTTGGCACCGTTAGAAAGGATATCAAATTTCCCACATTTCACCTCATATGGCAAAAGTAACTAAAATTAATTCTTTTTATAACTTTCTTTTTCCAATTTCCAAAAAAAAAAAAAAATTTTCTTTTAAAGATATAAGCTATTAAACCTTAAGAAGTATTGCAAAATCTCTTAAATATTGCATATCAAAATTCTTATTTTCAATGTAACTTTCTTAATGTTTAGCCAATTCAAAATAACTGTGTACCAAGTTAAAGGTCTTGAAGTCCTCTACATTTCACTTGCTTAGTGTATTGACTTATCCCAATGCATTTCATGATAAAAGCCGTTAAACCTGGAGATAACGGCAAAATTGCTGAAATCCTACATGTTTAAAGTCTTACATTTTTGGTGTAACTTCTTATACTTTAACCATTTTTTTAAAGTTAAGGTACCAAAATAATCGTCTTTAAAGTCTCTAAATTATATGTATAGGCTTATCTTTAGTGGCTTTCAAGATATAAAATGTTTAAACCTCCAGAAAACGTAAAACGCTTTAAATCTATATTCACGAATTAAGTATATTTTTGCCATGACACCATGAATCTTACGTCAATCGTAAAAATTAAAGCATCAGAAGAACGGCCAACATTCCTCAACAAATAATAATCATTATCTATTTTAAAAATCAATGGCAGAAAGTCCTAAAAACAGTACAACCCCGATAGGACATTCTGTCTGTTGGCAGAAAGTCCTAACTAGATTTCGTTTGTCCGATCAAACGATAAGGGCTTTCTGAAAACCATTTAAAACCTGGTCAGCTAAATATATTTTGTTCATATGCAATTTTACAACCCCCAATTTATGTTTTCTTGTGGCATAATACCTGCAGTTCAATAATGAAAAAAATGGTGATATACTGAACTCGTTTCACTTTACATGCATTGTTTTTTTTATATAAAACAATTCTTCCTTGTTTTCATTTAAAGGGACATAATATTATCTATTCATAAAATTCTTAATGAGCATTGAGCATTTTATAAAACCCATTTGATTCACTATTTTTCTAGTTTCTGTATGAAGTTAAGTAAAGAGAGGTTGTCTGTAATGGTCTGTGCGAACATGACAGGCACAGAAAAACTACCACTACTAGACATCGTGAGATTTGAGAAGCCGCGGTGTTTCAAAAACACAAAAACACCCCGACAGCTTACAAGGCAAAAAAAAGAGCCTGGATGACATCGGCACTCTTTCAGGAGTGGGCAATCAAGTTTGATGAAAAAATGGCAAGGAAAAAGCGCAAGGTTTGCGCTAGTTATTGACAACTGTCCGGCGCATCCAGACATCAAATTTCTGAAGGCCGTCACCCTTGTTTTCCTGCCTCCAAACACTACAAGCATTACGCAGCCGCTCGACCAGGGTGTGATAAGGAACCTTAAGGTTCAATACCGGAAGCAGGTCGTCAATAGGAATTTGACCTCAATCGAACACAACGCGGAGTTCAGCATCAATGTGCTTGACGCTCTTCGCATTCTGCGAATGGCCTGGTCGAACGTGACGGAAACTACGATTGCTAATTGTTTCCGTCATGCGGAATTCACAAACACATCCTCAGAATCAACGACAACTGAAGACGACGACCCAGATGACGACATCCCACTCGCCCGCCTAGCATCTATCATGGGACCAAACACATTCGAAGACTTCATCAACGTGTGTGCAGAGGTATGTGAGGAAGAAGTTTGTTAGTGGTGCTACCAAGGTTCAGACTGACCTCACAAAATTCATGAAACAGCAATAAACTGTAGTGGTCTAGTCTTTAAGAACTGAATATTTGTGTGTCTGTACATGTATTAAGTCCTATACTGTATATAGGATTATTGTACGCATTTATTATTCAATAAAATGATAAAATGTAATGAGTATGTTATTTTCTTTTAAATACCAACCAAATTACAATGAATAATTTGACACACAGGGGAGATACTTCAGAGATATGCACATGATTCTGATATCTCAAAATTCTCTTAACATAACTAGGTTCGACTCTGTATAATGAACCAAAGACAAACAAATATTAGCATAGGTAAACACGTTAACATTATTGCTTACACTGAGGCCCAGTAGAACTTTACATCTACTATATATATATATATATATATATATATATATATATATATATCCTTCATGTGGCATTCTGACTAATTCATACTGACATGTGAAATATCAGTTTACTTTCAGACTGATCTGGTCTATACTGGTTTCATTGCTCTGTTTACGTGCAGGCTGTATAAACCCAGATCAACAGGCATATAACATATTTTAATTACAACCTAATTTCGGTTTAAACTGGTTTTAGAAGTAAGTTAACTTCCAGGTTGATCTAGGTTAATACTTCTTGTATAAATGTTAGTTTGCCTTTCAATGAATAGATTTGTGTTAATACTGGTTGCATAGACATAACTTAACATACAGGTTGATCTAGTTTTATACTGAATGCATAGACGTCAGTTTACTTGTAGATTGATCTGGGTTATACTGATTGATTGGACGTTAGTTCACTTACAGTTGATCTGGGTTTACAGTATCTCCTAATTAAGACCTATTAGATAAGAATTATAATCTAGTATATTTTTGAAAGAAGCTCTAAAATGTTACAAACTGTGGCAGCAGGACACTCCCAAATATGTAATTATTCATTTTCATAGCAAAATTATGATAATAAATATCATTGAATTTTGGTTTTTAAGTTTAGATTTAAATAAACGTTTTAAATATTAAAACAAAGGTATCTGAAATGCGCATATTCCGTATTTTCCAAATCAGAGAGAGAGAGAGAGAGAGAGAAAGATGGTGGAGAATGTGAATTGAAACACTCTTTTATCGATATGAATATAAAATATGTGTTTTATCCAAGTGTATATTACTCATTTCATATGGAATTAATACAAACTCTCTTTGGAATATTAATATGATTGACGAGCATAAAGGCTCTGTCAGGAATCTAAAACTCTCAAGAAGGGACTGGGAAAAGTTACAGACATACAATTTACAAACAGAGCTAGCTTTTTATTTTCAAAATCGAATAAACAGAATGCGGTAAGTGGGTTGCAGTAAACGGAATGCATTGTAGTATTAACAAATTGCGAACACAACACATCCAAAGAATTGATTTTCTAAAAAAGTCAATAATCAAGTAGACATTTATAAAGTTCCACATTAATAACAATAATAATAATAATAATAATAATAAAACATTTATATACAGTATAACAAAATTAACAGCCAGAGAGTGATTACATTTGAAATTAAGTTTGTATTTAAGAACAACAGAATCAGTAACACGAGAAATAGAATATTGTCTTGGTTGCTCTTCCAAAGGATGGCAATGTATTCTTAAGGAGAGAGCGGATAGCTTCATTCACTTATGCTTTCTTTTTCTAGATTTCATGCTCGTTTTTTTACATTGTGTCTAAATCGGTGTAAAAATGACGTTAAACATCGTCATTACCATGCCAGTTGTAAGGACATTTACGTCACGACCAATTATTGCATCAGATCTTCGCCATACTACATGTACTTACGATAGGACCCATTTTATGGCGGTTACCGATGTAGGGAGGACAGGAAATAACCTTGTCGAATTTATGACGCTCTAGTTCATGGCCAAAACGATGTGTTATACACCAGTTGTATTTCAGCGAATGGGTAACTCGCTGGGACTGCTTTTTGATTTAATTTGGATTTCAGTTATGGACAAGGTCGGATATCAAAAGGATATGGGAAATCCTACAATCCAAAAATTGAGCGTCTAGAGCCAACATTCTGTGATCTTTTCCAGACTTGGAAACATTTTCAGAATAACTTGAAATACTTGCGGTAAACCCTCAAATTTTGACAGCTGTTGATGGAGAAGACAAGTAGGTATTTGCTACAAGGAATCTTTCAAATAACAACATCGCTATTGCAATACATGTTCGTCGTGGCGACAGACGTTAAACGAATTATCTATACGGCGTATCTAGTGACCAAGTCTCAGAAAAAAAAACTACGAACTTCCTTGTTGGTGATGACATGAAAAGGAATAAGGAACATATAAAGGGAGCCAATGTGTTTTTTACAGTAACCTGGTGTCCGCTGAGGAAGACTGCATTACAAGCCAGGTATAACCACACGATAATGACCGGGGGGAAGCTTCGGCTTGATGGGGGCGTTGTTTGCCGGAGTAAACATCGTCTTTCGGAAGGGGAATATACGGCCTGGTAGTCAGATGGATAAAACTATTGACAAAGGAGACTGTTATCTGCCTCACTCGGTTGGACTGTCTTGATACAGTGAAACCTCAATATCAAATATGACCTTCCTTTTCAATTGTCTTAAAAATATGGTTGCCTGATAAGCGAGTAACTTAACAGAGAAACTTTAGAAGAGTGTTCTAAATATAATGTCAGAATAGTGTGGTTGGTTTCTAAAATAACTCAGACGACATACTGGAGGTAATAGAGCGTTATGGAAAATTATAATTCTTTGTCAAAATAGCGACTGCAATTACACATTATATCTGATCAATTCTGTTCTCATTGAGATAAATATAGTGCTACTACATAAAAATTTAACCGCACATTTTGCATGATTTTAACATGGACAGTCTCAACTAAAATAATGTCATTATCAATGTACATTTAGCTTGAACTACATTAAACTTTTAATATAAAGCCTTTAAAATAAACATAGCTAAATGCAAAAAGATTTTAGGGATGTATTAAAAATATAAACGAAAGCATTGGGGTACTTTATATATACTTTTCAAACTTATAATGACAATGACCTTTGCGCAAGTTTTTATACAAAATGATATTCATTCTTTTTACTTAATACATGTTACAAAGTTTCATATCACTCCGCAAACATTAACATTTTTCTTATCATATTCAAATGGTGATCTATGCGATGCTTGTTTGTAAAGGCACCTCTGAGTTTGTCTTTTTAAATTTTTATATAAAATATTAAGGCTGTAAATGAAAATACGAATGCTGGTCTACTCGAATTAGATGATACTTCATTTTACATTGTATTGATTTTTTTAATCTATGCTAAGCAAAATAAAAAAAAAATAGTTTAATGTCTTTACTCTTTTGATCATACAAAACATCACTAAGCTTAAATTGCGTGATAAGTCTTTCAGCTTTTATTTTATTATTTAAGTCATGCTTTAGTATTACATAAAAATGTTTTATAAACGTAATTTCAAGTTATTTCAGATATTTTCCTAGAATCATACACGTGATGAACTTTCATGTTCGCTGAATAAAATTACGTACAATGACATATTGATTTAACCTGTTGTCGGTATACATTTTTATGAGTATATCATAACTTTCTTTTTGGCAGGCAATTTTTAATTCATTGTTTTATTTTCCAGATTGTATAATATACATTTGCATGATAGAACCCTGGGTTACAATCAGCGTTGTTCTTCATATTTCATGTTAGATATTCATCTAAGCTACTTTAATTTAAACCCTTTACTTCATAGAGACTCATTTTGACGCATAGGCAAACAGAGCAGAACCATAGGAGATGTCTGATCAGGATCTTCTCTGATTATTAAAATAATATTGTAGCTCAGTTTTGAATCAGTCTGTGTGAGAAAGAAAAATACATCATTTTATAAAACATCTGTTTAAAAGCTTGGTCTTAAAGTAGTTGTTTGTACAAATATCAATTGTTAACTTGATTAATTTGCATGATTATAACTTATTTTCACAAACATTATTAATAGATTAAGTAGATTAATATTTTCCGAGAAAGGCAAATCCTAATAAAAAGGGAAAAATCAGTAAACGGCAATACAATAGCCTGAAACTCACAAAACTATTTTTTTTCATATTTGATTTTCGTGCTAAAAAAATCAACAAAACAAAAAAAAATCAATTATAGCTTCCTTATTTATTTTTCGTCTATGACTGAGTGTAGAATAAATATAATCAAACTTAATCGTAAAAAAATATTTTTATATTTTTTTATGATTAGATGTTCATTTAATTAACTTATTCACCGATAATAAATTGTCAGCAACAATATAAGCAGTGTATACTTCATTTTAATACCAATCAAACAACTGAATAAATTTACTTCACTGTTGTGTATTTATTGATTGCAACTTTGTCCTGAAATTATTTCTAAAAAAACACGTAAAGTCAATTACTAGAATAAGAGAGGAACACACCCAAAATTGGTTTGATTGAAGAACATACCATTATTTATTTGCTTATCTATTTCACTTCATACTTTAGGTTTTAAAATAAATATACAAGTTCCTTTGTAGGTTTTGGAAGATATGCCTTCCTTCTACTGTCTCTCGTCTGTATAAGTACACTTTCAATTCTGACCTCTTGCTTCGTGGATAATCGAATACGTACTGACAGCATTGTGTCCTGTGTTTTTTTCTGAAAAAAAAAAGAAGTCAAATTCAGTAGTATTCAGGTTGCTACATTAAAACTTTACACAAACTACAAGGAATTACAAACAAATTTAATTACTGAGAAAATTGGTAAATGATTTTCTAAGAAAAATTACTTTGTTACTGCCACCTAGTTAAATTGTTGAATGAGTCACAAAACATAAACAGAAAATGTGATGAAACTGGTTTAAGTCACTCACTTGAATAAAGCATACCTAAAATAAATCTAAATCAAAATGTATGAGTATGAGTGAAAACAAATTTGACAGAAGAAAGATGACAAACTTGTATACCCTGCTTCTGTCAACATAATCTGGCGTATTACATTGGTCTTACTCTTGAAATCATTTTAATTTAAAATCCGTAATTACCCGCTTTCCTTGTCATGTCAGGAACTGCATACACATCACGGGAATGAGCATCTAAGTGTATGACAGCTTGAAAAATAAAATGACAGTCATGTTTATAAAATACACTGCCATCAGATCAATATTTAAACATTTTAGTTCTTAAAACATTAGTAAGTAATAGTATATAACTGCTAAATAAATTATCATAAAGAAAGTTAAGGAAAATAAATAAAACATATTTTCATCACCATTTTTAAGGCTTTAATAAATTATTAAGAAATACATAATACTATCAAATATATTGAAGTTAAAAATAATTTTGCTCCGAAAAACATTATATCGGTGATTTTAGGAATATTAATATGTGGACACCTTATCGGCATCGTCAACACTGTATCTACATCTTTGCGATTAATTAGACCTTCCTGATAAATACTGTTCGAGTTGGTAGTTAATCAAGCAATGCTTATGTTGAAAGGAATTGAAAACAGCAGGGCAAACAAATCATGTTAAGGTAGTGAACACTTTCGACGCATATTCTGGTATGCATGCGTAATATATTAAAAAAACAACAACATTAAATTGTAACCTTTCTTTGATTTATCTGGCACTGCATACAGATCACTGGACTCAGCTCCTATTGTAACAATTAAAAAACAACGAAAACATTTAAGAATCGTTTATCGTTCTTGAAAATCATACTTTATATTCGATCAACGTAGTGTACATCTGTTTCTTCTGGCATACTGCAGCAAAAGTGAAAACGTTGATATGTTTTTATTTCAATTTATATAAGACATTTAAGAGACTTTTGGAAATTATATTTTCCATCAGATTAATTAATCATATTTTGTCATTCGATGCAGATGCATGCTTTTAGTTGTCTCAATTTAATGGGATATTTTAATTTACTCGGTTCGAATCAGAAAAATACTTTCAGTAAATGCGAGGTTAGGGCAACTGAAACCTGGTTTAAGCGCCCGAGTTGTCCTTTAGCTGACTGACCGTTCCAATGCGGTAACTGTTGGTGTTTTTCTATTTTATGTAATGTCCTTTCTCTGTGTTTTTCTATTTTATGTAATGTCCTTTCTCTGTTTTTTTCTATTTTATGTAATGTCCTTTCTCTGTGTTTTTTCTATTTTATGTAATGTCTATTCTCTGTGTTTTTCTATTTTATGTAATGTCCTTTCTCTGTGTTTTTTGCTTGTATTTCCTTATATTGTTTTTGTTGGATGATCATGAAAATGTACAGAATTGGGAAAAAAATCAATGCTTACCAGCCTTATTGGATTTATCTGGAACTGCGTACAAATCACACGCATGAGCGCCTGTAGTAAAAGAAGGACGGGAAAATGCAGTTGAATGTTTTCTTTGTTTGTTGCGGAACTTTTTGAAGCTTTTATTTTAATATACGGTTAAAATTTATCATTTTAGATTTGCTGGTACAAAGGTACGTATTTTTTTTTTTTTTTTAAGAAAAATATTTTAATCGAGGGAAGCAAAATATCCCTGAAACCAATACCTGCTGTGTTCCCGTTCTCAGCAGCATCACTCTGTGTAGATGCACAGGCTGGCTGTTCCACCTCGTCCGCAGAAATATACATGGCATTTTCTGTGACTGTAAAAGGTGAATTAACATATATATGTACAAAACATTCTCAATTACTGAAAATATTGATCTTACAGATACAGGTCTTTCGAGGAATTAACACAAATATGTGCCTCGAATTGTTACTTATTGTATCATACGTTCTTTCTTGAATGATTATATTTTTTTTCGAATCAAATGTCAACAATTAAATGGTACTGTCATTAAAATTATAGTCTGTTTAATCTCGTGAATACATTCAGAATAAGGCATATTCATGTATACCTTAACACTAAACAATATATATGTATATGATCAATAATAATATGAAAAAAGAGTATTACTGGTAATAAACTATTATATGTAAATAGTTTGTTTTAATAGGCGTACACAATATGTCATAGAAATGTAATACTAATATAATTTTCTATATGTAATGTTTTGTCTCCGTGTTTATTGACCATTTGCATACACCTTCTTCTCGGGTTTCTGTTTTTTGATATATGCGGGATTGTTTTGTCTGCCATTAAAAAGGAATATTTTATGATATAAATAAAACTACAATCGAAGATTAAATGACATCCTCATTACGATTTTAAGACCATTTTAATGATGCGATTTAAAAGATAATGATGAGATAATAATTTGATTTGAATTCTTACATAATGTTCATCTAGGATTTATACTCAATATTAATTAAAAAGAAATGCACTTGAACGACGAAAAGATTTGACACGAAAGTATGCCAATTCTAGCATAAAAGCTTTGAAGGCAGTGGTTACAGCAGCAAAACCAGATAGATAATGCCGTAGATAAATATAAAGCATGTCTTGACAACCATACATTCAATTATGATCAGATATACTTAGTTAATGAATGATAAATATATGTTTGTTTTTTTCAAACCGTAATCGTAGCCTGCACTGTGCTCTGTTCTTCTGAAAATAGTATACATATTTTTGTGAATACTTAGGTAACACATTTAAACATATTTAACGTCATTAAGCCAATAAGTTATGTTAAATAAATACATATTTGATTGATTAAATCCATAACATAAGGCAAACTCATTATAAATACGGCACATGAACTTAATGAAATATGAAGTGGTCAAATGAAGAATAACCGCTTTCCACAGAATTTGCATAAATCACATATAATTTTAAACATATCAACTTAAACGTCAATGTAAGTTATGAAATCATTGATTATTTATTGTGAAAATAAGTTATTATTTACTTTTTTGTTTGTCCAGGTGTATCTTCTTCCTCTGATATAAAAAGAAACAGGAAGTAATGATTAGAATGTATACATTTACACATAAACACATAAATGTAAACATCATACATTTGGTCATTTTATGCGTTTTTAATATGCTGGTTTGAAACTTATTCAATTTTTTTTTATATAAATATATAGAGGTACTTTCAATGGTTTAACATAAGAAACATGCCCAATTTTTGTCTCTTTGAGGAAACATATAATTGTTATTGTTATTTCAAAGCAATATCTATACACTACTTGATGATTTCCTCCTTTGTATAATTATAATGGTCACTGCAACGACAGCAATGATGATGACAAATATAGCGATCCCGACGATACTGCCAGTTAACACATTTGATGAAAACTCCGTGTCGTCTGCTGTAGACAAATTCATTTATTTTTACATGTCGATTTTCAGTAATGATGATATTCAGCTTTTTTTTGTTGAAAATCCTACAAAGTGAAAAATCAAGTTAAAGATTTAATAATGTGATGTTGCAAGTTACCTAGGTACGTTAAATTTATAAACAAACTAGAAATATCCGAGATAAAGAAGAAGCTTTTCTATCGATATACTCACAAACGTCTATAGCCCTACAATTATTATCGAATAGTATGAAATCTTACTGAATTTTCATTAATTTTCATTAATATATCGGTTTCAACAACCTGTATAGCTTTAACAAGACAAGACTCGTTATCGAGCATTGCTTACATTGAAATGTTGAGAAATTCAAAACAGAAGAATAGTTCGAAATCCAGCCTTTATTGTCAAAGGCGAACATTCTAACGTAATGTTTAGTGGCTGGAGTTAGGCCCTGCAATGTTGTCCGAAGTGTTGTCGTCAGGCTCTGTCCTCCGGACACTGCTGTTTTGTTTGACCAAGTCACCTCGTCAAGACTGATTTGTATTACAAATGTCTGATCTAGACCGCCAAGTAAACCAGGGACCCACTCTACTATTGCCGTGTTGGAGCCGTAGGTTGCTATCTGGACTTCTGTGGGAGCATTGGAAGGGCCCACTATAGCAAATGATTAAGAATATATCCAAAACTTACCGGGATAAAAAAAGTATGGATTTCTTAAAATTATGAATCTAATTCAATGTTATTATTTTTTTTTTATGTAGATGCAAAACTATTTTAACTATATATTATGGTTGGTCAATGCCGTTTTCACTGCCAGGTTGCAATACTCGGCATACCAAATAACCACGTGAATCAGTAATGATACAACCCTAATAACATATACATGTATTTACATTATTTGTATTACACATATTAATCACAGGTGACACATACACATTCTAGAAAGATAAAAATGAATTTTTCACATGCTGAATATTCTACGTAGGCATGCAAGTAGGACGAAGTTTTTTTTATTCTTTGAAACAAACAATTGATATGACTCTATTTGTCCTATTTAGAGTAACCATGTACTGTCTAAATTAAAAGTAAAATTAATATCGTATAACATTATTATGCACTCGTGTGATTAACCGTTTTTGTTTTTTTTTTCAGTTTGATTTTAGCTGATATATGTATACATTAAAAGAATGATACCGCATATTAGCTGAATTTTAAGATGTATACTAATATTAAAAGATTGCTTTGCATCTAAACGTCAGAAAATTCAATTCGTAATACAATTGTTATGATATGTTTTGATTACTTACAACCGACGTTTATTTCCACATTTTTTGTTAACGCTGAATTCATGGCCATATGTCTCACGTTGCATATTGCTACTTTTCCGTCATCTTCCAAAGTAACCCGTCTGTGTAGTGTGGACACAACGCTGTAAGTCTCTGTTTCCGTGTCCATGGTAGTATTAACATGACCTTTTAAGGTATGTCCCCCGTACGTCCACTCGACTGAGGGTGCTGGTCTACCGCCGCTTGTCCTACACTCTAACGTAACATTTTGACCGGAGACGGGCTTGTTGGTTTGAACTACTTCAGGCTGGCAAGGTTTTACTGCAGGGAAAGATAAAGTGTTAACATTAGATAATAATTATGTGTATTGTAGTTAAAATATATTTCGATTTTTATCAAATCTGTTTCTGAATAGGCAAGATTTGATCTTCTTTAATAAAATCCGATACAGATTCGGTTGAATATTAAAAATATTTCACTTGGTATGAGTTTTTTTTAACGTAGCAACATTTTAGATACATGTAATTATATTCACAGATAAAAGATATAGATACACATTTTAAAATATAAGTCATTATGCATTTCGTAAATTTGAAATAGATTTTTATATGTTATTTTATAAATACCTTTTTAAATGTTTAAAAATATGTTTAATTATTATTTATCGTTAACATTAAATTTCTGATGAAAGATTTTGGTATAACGTCCCACCTACAATGCCTAAGACATTTGTGGTCATTTGACAAAATAAATGATACCACATTTAGCCACTGGGCTAATGCTGCATTTACACTATGTTCCCGGCAGCCACGACAGTCTCGTTTGAACGAAACGTAGTGCGCCGTGGCACTTTGGTGTTTTTTTCCCAAGTTTTCTCACGGTCTATCACGGTACATCCGTGACGAACCGTGGAGGGGAAAAGGACTGAGCCCCGATGTCAACAATGCGCACCACAATGCGGCCCGCGGTCTACCACGGATGCCAGTACATTCCCCCCCGGTCCGCCTCGTTCTGATGGGTTCTCTCGTTGTTTCTCACGTTCTGATCAATGTCTGGCACGTTTCTTACGTTCTGTCAAGGCTTTCTACGGATGAAACGTGGACGCCGGGCAACTTTGGGGCACGTAACCATGGTATAAATCAAAGCACCAATACCGCTTCTCACGTTCTGATCAAGGTCTGGAACGTTTCTTACTTTCTGTCAAGGCTTTCTACGAATGAAACATGGACGCCAGGCAGCTTTAGGGCATGTTCCTAATCAAAGCGCCAATACCGATGAGAGATCATGTTTTAAATGACTGAAGTTGCATTTATTCAAATTTTCAAACGATGCCATTTTCCCTGTGTCATAAAGATGTTTGTGTTAACATGGTCGTAACAAAATCAATAAGCACATTGTCCCACTTTCTATCTTTCTTACAGTCAATAAGGTTTATTAGATTTATGTTTTTAATTAAAAAATAAGCAAATATAATACAAGATTTTTAAAGAGAGGCCCCCGAAATTAATGCAATACTTCATTACAGCAATGTACTAAGGGAAACAAAAATGTCAATTATGCAACTACAATGATATATGAATGTATATATGAAAAAGGACCCTTGATAGCAATTTGACAAATTGCTAGTGCCCTACGTTTGGGGTTTAGACTAAAAAGTAATAAAGGTTAAAAATTCCACTAGATCATCCCGCCACACCCCGGGCAAAGCATTGCTAATTGCTTTGCATTATTTCCATTCTTTTATTTATTACATTTTTTTAT
>CM037791.1:30267824-30312809 GCA_021229015.1 Solen grandis | reverse complement strand
AAGCGGACATAGACTTTAAGTTTGTGCTGTCAGTTTCAACTCCGTTTAATGTAGCTTCGTGAGCATACGTAACTTAGTCCAAATTTACGGAATTCCGTTAGGGCCATCGCCGATAATTGAAATAATCTGAAAAAAAAAAGAAAACGCGAGAACACGATTACGAATATTCGAAAGTACGATGACGAAAACGCGAAAATGATGATGAAAGTGCGATATAATATCGCGTTTCGTCATCGTGTTTTCGCGTTTTCGTCATCGTACGTTCGCGCTTTCGTGTTTTCATGTTTTCGCTATCGTACATTCGCCTGTTCGTACTTTCACCTTCCGGTATGCATGCGCAGTGCCAGAACTTAGTAAGTCATTTTTCGGGGCTTTACCGAACAAAGAGTCTGTCTCTACCGGTGTGGTTATTCTATTCATTTTAAATAGATTTCAGCGAAAAGCGTACTGCTACTTAATAATAGACACTTTTAAAAAACGAAACTACCTCAGCGCTCACCAATGAAGTACTCGCTTACCCGTTTTCTAATTTTAGATATGTATCGTCTTAAGATTGTATATATGGACTCGTGTTGCAGATGAATCCTTTTTTTTATGTAAATGCATGTACTTCATAAGGCGAACAACTCCATATATCTCATTGGTAATTGTTAAGCAAGTTAAATGCATGTTCAAATTGAAGTTCATCACGTGTGCATTGCCGAACACATTCAATACAGGGTGCTTAACTCAAGACAGATATCATTTATCACTTTATATACCTAAATAGAATCCATATAATTATAAAAGATCTATCAGTGAATTATTGTAAATGAATGATTAAGATACTGAATAAAAGAAAAAAAACAAAATAACAACTAAAAAATGAACAAATAAAAAAAAATTTGTCACGATACCAATAACTCACAATGGGGGAGAATAAAATGTAAGCGGCCGGGAAGCTAAGTCTGTAGAGCATTCGATCTGTAAGCGAATAGCTTCGGTTCAAGTCCCGGTCAGGCTGTATATTTTTTCACCCTGTGACATTTGGCGCCAAACGTAGGACCGAAGCTGTATATGCTCTAAGATTATGTTGTTCACCTGTTCCCTGCACCCGTTTGGAAATTCAAGAACAAATTCCAAACAGGGGGGGGGGGGGGGGGGGCACATTTTCTCACCCTGTGACTCAGTATTTTTCTTTCTTTATATAAACAGTGTCTATCTATAACCCTAGTAGAAATGAGCTGACAGATGGGTTCAAATGGAATCAGTTTAAATAAAAAATACTTGACCATGCGGTCCGATTAGACGAGCATAAAAATGAGTTACCAAAGGCCACCCTTCACAGCACCTTCACACTTACTTACAGAACTGTGACCTGACGAACATTAATTATTGAATATAATTATTAAATAACTATCATAAGTGTTTATTCTCATCATAAGCTGCAAACACTATGAAAGAAAAGGGGTTTGGTAATTTATGTTTCAGGCAGAAATTTCCGCTGCACAACATGCATTTTATAAAATATGACATCTAGCTTGGGATTTGATTTATGCTATGTGTACACAGATAAATACCGGATAAGTATAATTGTTAACAATGATATAAATATTACTCAACACCAACAATGAACTATAAATTATACAACAACAAACAAAAACATGTGGCCGGTATTACAAGCATCTGTTTGGTAATACAAGCAGTCGGGTCCAACACATAGAATGTCATATCTCAGAATAAGATAGGTCTAGATAGGTGTATATTGCATGTAAATGTTGAAAAGATACTCATATTCGTCGTATCTGTTAGGGAGATCATGTATGCTGCTTGTATTACCGAATACTATAAATTTCAGCCTAAGAGTTCAGTAATACCCTCAACCCGATCATATACATGTATATTTAGTAGAAAATAATAACTGAATGTATAGAAGAACATTCTCTCATGGTAGTCCACGCAGAGAGAGAGAGAGAGAGAGCGATGGAGAGAGAGAGAGTTAATTGACTCTTTTTTCTTTTTTTTTAGTTTAGTTTAGCAAATTGACCCACCTTAAACCAGCTTGAAGGCTTCCTAGTATAAGAGAGAGAGAGAGAGAGAGAGAGAGAGAGAGGGAGAGAAAAGGAGAGAGAGAGAGAGAAAAGGAGAGAGAGAGAGAGAGAGAGAATTTATTTTTAAAGTTTTCAATGGGAAACAAAAATCTCTGAAAATTCCTTATGCATAATATAATCATGAGGGTGAAGCGTAAATACACTAAGATACACGCCGTTAGACCCTCGGTGTTCCGCATCTATACCCCCACCCTCTTAATTGCTATTTTTAGCGATACGTGCATTCTGTTGACGTAATCTTGAGTGGCATGTGTATTTTATATTTGTACTGTGTCCTCTTGTCTTTTTCAAAAATGTTGATTTTAATAACGATATTGTGTAGGGGTCGGGCTAATTGATTCGATATCAATGGTCATATAAGATGTTTAAACGGTCTGATGTGTTGTTAGCTAAAATTCCCGACACCTTTTAGCTGCAAAATACCTGAGAAAAAGAACACACTATGTTATAATGAATGGGTCAGTTGGTCGCTCGCCCTTTAGCCGAGAAGAAAAAACATAGTGAATATGATATTTTTTTAATCAGGTTTTTCTCCAAGATTACCATTTTTTTAGGATCTAGTTAAGCTGGTGCCATGAAAACAAGAACAAAAAGTTGAAAAAATATGACAGCCAATTCAGTGTTTCTAGCACAACAACAACTCGTTTTAAATGAGGTAGAACAGATCATAAAACTCACCAGAATGCACCATTGCACACCATTAAACTAAACAAGTTCGCGGGGGAGTTTCCCCGGATCTCTCTCCCTAACCTCACCCCCCCCCCCCCAAACGACTTAGAAAAGTGGCAATTAAGCAGCTTTCATTGTCACTGCCTAAGTTTTTAATATTCAACCTCCCTCTCATCCAAACGTGAATGAATTCCTTAGTCCGTTCCTGGACACGTGTCATGATACAACACCACTCACATTATACTGACACCGGACCAACCTATACTTGTATTACCTTTTTATGTTGAACATCGAACTATTAGATCTAAATTTTAACGCAATTTGTATGTAGCGGTCGGTGATCGATCCCACGACCTACCGCTTCCGAGGCAGACGCTCTTATCCCTAGGTCAACTTAGCAGTGTTCTCGGGAAGAAGTTGTGTACAAGCCAGATCAGGCATTTGATCGAGGTTGGTCGGGGGATTTTAGTGATAATCGTTAACTGAATCGATCTGATAGAATTTGAGCACTTACCGGCAAATAAGAGAGGGCAAACAGGTCCAGTGAGATATCCAACAGACGATCGTTAGTTTTACTAATTTCTGAAAACATTAAAAAAACATTATTTGTATATCTATAACATTAAATATGAAGGAAAGAACTTGGGTCACCATGCTTATAAACTTTCTATATGTGTTTCTGGACGCTTGCTGTCATACCGTGTTCATCGAAAACATGAATAGACCATTTCACCAGAGGATCGGCAATGTGCGGTATATTTCGCTGATTCAGATTAACCAATCATTGACTGGGGGGATATCTCAAAATTAATGTATGTTTATCTACCATTGTTGTTATTTGTTGTTAATTGGGTTTAACATCCCACCGACAGTATTTCAGTCATTTGGAGACGATGTCTACTTGAGACAGATATCGTGCTGCCACACTGCAGTATCACGCCGTAGACATATGGCATGATACCACACCCAATCACATTATCCTGACACCGGGCCAACCAGTCCTGCAACTACCTTTATATGCTGAGCGCCAAGCAATATGTTCCATTGAACAATGTGTGAACTTTACACCAGCATGTAGATATGGTGTTCGCGAAGTACTCGTTGTTTTACGTAAGTTTACATCTCATTTCGGAATGAAATGGTCTATAACGCGTATGCGTTGCAGTTCCTTTTCATTTAATTATTTAAAATCTGCTTCTACAAACGTCCCGCAGTAGTTACTTCCCTTGGTAAGTGCAGAAACCACAGTCATCATGAGAATATTCGGCTGATCTAGGACGGATGTGTTTCCCTTTTCTTTATTTAAGGAGAGTTGTTTGAATGTCAAATCGGCACGTGAGTTATTTAGTGGCAGAGGATAAAATGACGTAATGTTGCGTAAAGATATACGAACGTTCAAAATGGGATTACCCAAGATCTAGAACTACCCTTAATTTATTTTAATTTTGTCATCTAACGGGTGGGGGAAACAGCTTAAAATACCTTATTTTATCATATGACATTGTTCTCAATCATGAGCTTCCGGTTTCGTATAACTATCACATATTTTGTTTCATATTTAACACGTTACATATAACTTTTAGGCCGAATTACATCACTCCGCACGTGTATATGTATAAACATGTATAATGTGTTGAACTCGAACAGCTGGATTGTGTTTGGTTCATTATTCATATGATGTTGAAATGCATAAGGAATGACTTAACTTGACTGTTTGAGTTTACCGTCGCTTTTACAGTACTTCAGCGATAAAGCGACGTCTAGTTAATTAACAGGCGGAGGAAGACCCCGAATGCATGGAGGCATCCGGGTAGAACCACCGACCTACCGCAAGCCAGTTGGAAGGCTTCCTCACATGAAAATCCGAATACCCCTGTTGGGATTCGAACCTACGCAGTGAGGGGCTGAGTGAGTGTTAAAGTCAGCGACTTTACCCTCTCGGCCACGGAGGCCCCGTATAAGGAATACACACATTAAATCATTATTTTCAGTTATTATTTGAAACTATTTTCTTGGTGTTAGATAACACAATGGTAATTCGTTTACAATCCGTACATTTATGTTATGATTGTTTGTTGTTATAATCGCTATTTATTGTCAGTATAGGTCATACGATAAATAGAATCTGAGATGAATTGTCATTTCATATCAAATTTTACTGATGTTGTAATAAAATACTTGTCCAAACAAAACTTCCTGTTGCAACATAAGTCGACTCATATCGAAAGTATCAATACACTTTAATGGGATAGATTGGAAATAGAGTCTTACCTAAATATTAATATCTTTTAATACTTATCTTTGAGAATGGTTATGATTTTGACAAACATTCTCATGTGTGAGAACGGTCTTCTCTCTACTTAACCATAAAGAAAGGTATCAATGATCTGCCAAACAGTTGCATTATATTGTATTCCTTAACTAAATTTATCAACCAAGTCCGCCCAATTAAACAATTACAACGCTTAGATTCCTACCTGTCTTTCCTTTCTTCTTTTATATATTTGCGTTTATATTTCACTTGCGGCTTGCCTGGAGGCTCGTTTAATAACATTTTCATAAACTCGTTTAAGTAAAATTTGATATGAAATAACAATTCATGTCAGATCCTATATACATGTAATGTATATTATATTTATCAATATTTTACACGTTTTATATAGAAGATACAAATTAAATTGAATATATTTCCAGAATAATCAGCGCGCGCGCGCGAGAGAGAGAGAGAGAGAGAGAGAGAGAGATCGAAGATTAAGTTTCACTTCATAGCCAGAAATCAAACCCCTGATCCTTGTTACGGGTTCAGACAGAAGGAATCGGTGTTACATCCCCCACGATAACTTTTAACTTTACTTTTAAACTGTTTTTATCAATTCAATGAAAAAGTGAGATAGATAGAGAGAGAGAGAGAAAGAAAGAGGGAACTTGTAATGGGAAAATAAATCTTTAAAATCCCTTACGCATAACAGATGATGGTGATAATGATGATGCGTAAATAGACCCTCAACATCCTCCTCGATACCCTCCCCTTTATTGCTATTTTAGCGGCACGGGCACATTTCCAGTGACGTTGTCCTGAGCGTGTCACTGTTATGCATGTGAATTAAATTTTTGTCGGCTAAAAAACCGGAGGTGCTATTTCTCTTCCAGCTTTATTAATATTAGACAATACAAGGACGTTTTCAAATGAAATGTTATCGGGTTCTGTTAATCTTATTTCATTTCTTAAGGTACCGGGGTCCTCATACATGACGTTTAATTTTAGGCATTCTAAATACCGTGATAAAAGTTCAAAATGTTTGCATGCATAAGAAATAACAAGATGTGTTTTATTGTTTATTTATCCTATCATCAGACTCACATCGTGGTATAAACTGCCTATCGAATAAACTTAGCTTTATACTCATTCGTGAAATTTTATATACTCTGACGTCATCGGAACTACTTTCTTGAGTTCAAATGTGTTTTGTGTATTGGGCTCAACCGTGTAAGATACTATTCTTTTTAAATATATTTTTTCTTGTCGAGTATTTGAAAGCTGAAAATGCTTAACGCATATGCTTAATAAAAAGTTTCGAAAAGTTCGTGAATTGTTATAACCGTTTTTTTAAATCCTGGGACTACTTAGGCGTGTACGCAGAACGGTTTGTTTGCTTGCACACGCGGAAGAATACTAAAGGGCAGATAGTTGGGAGAATCCAGATTTTTTTCTTTTATTTTCGTGTCTAATTTAAAATTATCAGATTATTAGTTAGAATGATAGGATAAATAGAATACTAGGTTAGTGTTGGATAAAGATAAGTTTATCCTGCTCGGCAAAGAAAAAATAAACCGCTCGCCAAGGCTCGCGGTTTGTATTTTCTTGGCCTCGCAGGATAAACTTATCTTTATCCAACACTAACCTAGTATTCTCTATTTAACCACATTTTGGAGTTCATGTGCATCATTTTATTGCAAATATAAACACAGTTTTCCCTTCTTTCTGTATAGAGAGAAAGATGCTTATTTTTTTAGAATAATGTGATGAAATATGAAATAGGCATATATTAGCGGTCATCTGCATTAAATTGCCACCTGCATTTAGCGGTCAATTTTAATATTACTAAATAAAAACATTTTTATATATTTGATCGCCATTTAGCGACAACCTCTGTTAAGCGATTACCTTCTCAATTTCCCTTGACTGACCACCTAACACAGGCTTGAAGGTAATATGTAAAAGGTAAAGCCTCGAAGCGAGCGCAGGATTATGCTTTCACTTGACTTGCCAAGGGTTTATTATTGGCTTTGGTAGATAGCCCCTTTCTATTTCTTCTTATGTGCCACTGAACTACTTTACACCAGGACCTTTATATCTATAGAATATCTCATATTTACACATAACGCTCACCAATAATTCATTGTCTCTTTATATTTGATAGTATAGAGACCTTGGTTAATTATGGGGTGGCTAGACAAAACTAGTAAGCTCCGACAAAAATGTCATGAAGTTTGCAGAATAGAGATGCATAAATTCAGTTTATCCTCAAATATATGGATATGTTTACACATCAAACCGGATAGAATAAGCCTTATGAAACAGTACTTGACAGCAATAGCAATTTTGTCCCCTTTTGCAAAATAACAACAATAAAAAAAAAAAAAAAAAAAAAAAAACACACGTTTTACAGTCGGAACCCTTGAGCCCTGTTAAGTAGCACACGTCGGGGGTAAACACGTTTGAAAAAATCACTTTGAAAAACAATCTGGAAAATCAACGGCGGGAGAAAAAGAAATAAGTAAGATAAAAAAAAATTACCTTTAATTATAAGCTGTTATCTCGTTTGCTTCCGCCCCGATACCGGACGGGATTTGTGGGTTCGATTACCGATAGGGTTATACCAAGTCGTTAAAATGGTAATTGGTACACCCCCTTGTGCTTGGCGCTCAGCATTTACATAAACTTATGCGACAAAGGCGCATGTCTGCGGCGAAATTTTAGTGTTTAGAAACTCACAAATGACTGAAATGTTAAACAAAACAAGAGTCAAAATGTACTGTCGATGGTACGTTAAACTTAAACAACTATTTTGGTTAGATAACGAGCTCTTAAATGTTTTACATCATCATGTTAAATCAAACTAATATTAAGCGTTAAGCTGGTGTATTTATAAATTCAATCACCGGAATTCTCAAGGAAATAATGCTAATAAAAAAAAACTGTGTTTAAAATATTTTTTTATAAATTCGTTATATATACATACGTGTGTTTCAAAGATTTTTTTGTTATTTCTTTCACGCATTGTAATAGAGAAACAACGTGTCACGAGTCGCGCAGAATATGAAAATAAAAAACTATTTTAGATATATTTTCAAGTACCATATTAATAACATACCGGTAAATTGATGAACGCTCCAACAACTTGACCACCACGACAGGAAATATTTGCTAATTCAACAATTGATAGTGTTGATGAAACCATATGTGGGCTATGAAAGGCCTTTCATGTCATGTCGGTTAACCACACACAGTAAAATTTCATTCCTCCAACTCGGAATCGTACTCGGAACACACTGGTCAAAACCGAGGCTCATAACCACTGAGGTATACAATTAATGCATTTTTGATGCTTTTTTTTTAAATGATATTAAATCAAAACATGTTCATTTTGATTTAGTCACGCTGCAAGATTTAAGAATGGCAGTTACAAGTAAATAAACACATCCTTTTCCCTGTGCTCTGGATATCTCATGTTATATTACGCAAGGTCACCTGGCTCAGTTTTAACTTTGGATTGCTATATGTATTTATTTTCAAAACAAACGAAAACTGCCCAGCAAAAATGAAGATATTGGTGATTATATTGAGAAAGGGATGCGGAAATCTTATGCCTGACTTTTCCGACACGGGTAAATCTACTGCCGGACAAGTAACTATTTAAGCTTAACTTGTCCGCGGACAAGTAAACATTTTCATTTTAAACTGATCTAAATGTTTAATTTCAAGCCATGATAACAATATCGTCAGAAAAACGTTAACATTCAAATGATGTCATCTTGGGAAGTATCCAATATCAACTCGCTGCAAACGGGAGCACTCGATTATCAAACAGAATACCTTTGTACTGAAATCGAGTTCTGGCTTTCGTATTTTCTTGGTTCAATATCGAATTGTTTGACAAAGGCATGCGTATAATATCGTATATTTGCTTTAAAAGGTTCTGAAAACGTATACGGTCTAGTATAAAGAAAGACAGCAGCATTCAAACGGTCTTTTTACACACAACTTACCTAGCCGAATCAAACGGAGTAAATCGAGCGCGTTAGTTGTACTTCGTAAGCGGCGATGTTTCTGTTTGTCTCATATTAAATGGACTGATTTGTAATTAGAACAGTAAGTCTGGGCAAGGCCAGCCCAGCAATATCCGAAATTAACGTAAATAAATCTAAGGCCGAACTAGATTCTGAATATGATCCTTTCAAACAAAATGGCTAATGCAGAGGACAAGGATGTCATTTTCTGTACGTTATGTAGGCAGCTGAACTTCCTCAACTTGCTGAACAGTCTTCAGCATTGTTCATCGAAAGGACAGATACCCGTATTACACATCAGCTTAACACATAGCGTGTTTATCAAAAGTTGAGATGAGATTCAAAACCCAACACTATGACTTGATATAATGGCAAACCTTTGCTTAAGTTGAACGCGCGTAGGTTGACAGATATGCTTAGCTTTTTAACACGGCACATGCTGTTGCCAAACAAAATTGGCCCTTTCCTGATTTCTCATTTTTTATGTTTAATCCAAGAAAAAAGGGTGTCAAAGTGGGCAGGCACCATCGTGGAAGGGATACATGTACTGACATCAATGTCATCAGTGTCATTGAATGATCTGAACCGTCAGCTATGAATTGACAAGAACAAATATGTAAAAACATTGTTTATTGTGGCATTATAAACGTTACTTTTTGCGTAAAAGTCAATTTAAACACAATTTTGTTGGGACAAATGAACATTGCCGGTGGACGAGTAGATTTTTTCAGTATACTTGTCCGGGGACAAGTAGAAAAAATGGAGATTTCCACAACCCTGTCAAATTGAGGTATCGCATAATAAAAAACGTAGGAATTTGAAAAGAAAAATGCAGCTTATCGGCTATGTTTGAGATAAATATGCAGACTGACTTTGTCCCAAACCCGTAGTTTTTCACTCACAGGGTAAATGCTTTACAGACGGAGATACCCAACCTCTTGCGCAATTAATATACCTTGACATAGGGTTTACAAATGAAATAGGTTTCGTCACATGATTTAAAATATATTGTAAGTCTAGGTATATTCGTTAGTATAGCGACAATCTGTGGTGCTACTACTCTTTCGTTACATGAGTTTAAATGTTTCATGAATTTACCAGATCTGGACAAATGTAACAGTACATGTTTATGTATAGTTTCCTTAAGTGTTCGTATTGCTCAGGAATGTAACTAAATGTAATTTGTCTTCATCATCGCCTTCTCATACAAACAACGCATTTACCTTCACTCCAGCTGTTTTCAATATTTAGCACATTGGATGATTTAAAATACAGCATTCGGCACTACATATTACATTTAAATATGGGCAAGTAAGTTTTGTCCCTAACCGAATGTATATACACATGACACACTCGTAAAAAATCAGATTTCATAAAATGTTGAGGTGTTTTTATACGTATTGTGTACAGATTAAGATAATCGTTCTACAACATATTTTTTGTAAAAAGTGTATATAAAAACAAACGGTACAGAAGGAATATGTGTGGGGGGAATTATATTATATATTATCTATAAACTTGTAAACGAGGCTTGTGGTCACTTATATTTGCCTATATATAGAGAGAGAAAGAGAGAGACAGAGAGAGAGAGAGAGAGAGACAGACAGACAGAGGGGGGGGGAGAGAAGAAAGAGAGAGAGGATAAATGATATTAACGATACTATCAAATTGCGTATTTAAAACATAAAGCGGAATCTTGTCTACCTACTTACTAATGATAAAATTGTTAACTTACGATATATCAGATATATCACATAGGCCTTTTCTGTTGCGTGCGCCTTGAATACAAATCCATACTCATATAATATCAATAGTTCCACCTGAACAGTTTTAAAATATTTTTATGACAAAAATATAAATGATAATATGTTTTTTCCATGACTCTTAACATCGTATTAATCACGGTTTGTGCCAACGTCAAAACAAAAGTGAGAATGTCATGAGCTGGGCTTTTATTTATAAGTTTACATGTTGTCAAGACTACATCCGGACCTTGCCTCTTCATTGGACAGGTATTTTTAGAGACACATTATTCGGGTGCAGAATTGACGTGAACAAAGTTCGTAGTATTGTTTATTGATGATTGCCTTTTTTTTAATTCATGTAATCAAATATCTTATCTATTGAACATTAGTCTCGAGACGGTTTCATTCTCGGGAAATCGATTTATGCATTCCGAAAATAAACACAAATCATGTATTTGAAAACTGTCCTTGATAATATTGACATTGCTTTAGACCCGTTATCGTTTTCTGCAAAGCAAGTGCAGCGAATGATCTATGTGCATTGTATGTATGTAATAGAATTGAGAGTGAAATGTTACATAATATTAAGTGTAATGTTTGGCTGTTTATTGAATAAGAATTGAAACTTGGAAAAGTGCAACAGTCTTGCTGATCCAAAATAGGTTAACCTCTAAGGCAAAACAACAACTACTTAAAATACATCGAAATTTGCACCCGGATTTGTACAAAGGTAGACAGGAGTTGAATATCCCTTAATCTTGGTTTAATTACATATTTAATACTTATAAGATAAATTTCTTTCAGTTTCGAACTCGATTAGACACTGCATGTAATCTCATATCATTATTGACTAACTGAAACTTCCCATTACTTATTCTAATGTGCTGACAAAGAGGTGTCCTTGTCTGTTTCAATATATAGAGCTTAAGCATAAAATCCTGTAGCATGCATTAGTGCGGTTTTGATAAACAGGCTGTAAAATGTAATGAACGGACGGGACCGAAATCAATTTGAATAATATTTTCATTCAAGAAAATTCTTTTAAATATTATCATAAATGGTTATTTTGGCTTTCGTCCCATCATTTTTATTTCTCTTGTTTTCCCAAGCATATCGATATACAAACGTAAGATTACAACGGTTTTCTTTTGTTATGTATAAAGATAAGTTTTGAATACAAGATTGTATTAATTATGGTATTAAAACACACCCGGCAGTGCATAGCAGTTAACCCTGAAATTAATCAATGTTGAAATATATACACTAAGATATGTTCAAAAGTCTCGGGACTCGAAGATACACTCCTTTATCACGAGGATACCGTATAAGGATTTCATCAAAACTTTGCCTGTAAGACATTGAAACTACAGTTACAAAACTTATGCATACCCGGTTGATATATGGTATGCTCAATAAAGAAAACATGCAATTGCAGGCCTACATGTAAAAATGCAAGATCTATCACAACAGTGATTTATGCCGATATAAAAATACATCGCTTCAGGTGGTCGATTGTTTAAAGCGTCCGGCCGTATTCTGATATACCAACATGTCTGTTCCTCGGTATTTTAAAATTCCGCCGTTGTCTTGTGGTAGCTTAGATTAGTGTGGATCCGAAGGATGTGGGTTTGAACCACGTAAGGAACATTAATCGTTCATGCTTTTCTCTTTTGCAAAGTACTTGTGCAATGCAGGGAATAATCCAGATCTATCACTGAATGTTGAAAAAATAAAAATAGAAAACTTAATTGTCAAATGACAGGATACTATTACATTGCGTGGTATAATGACATTTTTAAGTATGTCGCAGTAAGGCAGCACTATACCAATAAAGCTATATATTTGACCTTGGACATTGCTTGGACGATTATTTTTAGATATTTTCGGGTACAGACAAGGACATTGTCATGCATATAATCTATGATAGATACATGTATACACCGAACACATTATCAACGTGAATATTTTGCAATGCTTTAACCAGCGTGGTGTGTAAACGGATAAAGAAACGTTTACAAACGAAGAGGTAGCTTATCGACTTTTTCTTCTGAGTATAAATATAGATTTTTCTTTTTCTAGGACAGGTAAAATGATAGCATTATGCACGGGATTATTAACTATAGAGTGATTTGTATACGTTGAATCGACTGATACTAAAACCCCGAACATGTGCATTCGATCATTTTACCGTCCAATTATTAGTTGTGTAAATACGATTATAATTAAATATGGGTGTAAAATCAATATGTACGTTTATAATTTGCTCAATGACATAAACATTATACATGTACGCTCATTGTTTTCTGTCCATCCGTCCATCGTTTGTTTGTTCGCTCTTTCTTTATTGTAGTTTTAGACAAGTAAATACAATGTGCTGTTAGGCGAATATACATCCATTTTATGATCTGCATTATATATATATATATATATTAAAACTATGAAAGTCAATATTGCACGTCCTAGTTTACATTAATTTTGCACGTGCATATGTTTTGCTACACACGGGATCAGGTATTCCTGTGCACGAGGAAAGGTTTATGGTGTACGTTGGCAGTTAAATTACTAATAATGAGAACACCTGTACATGACCTTAACTATACAAGTTCGTTATCAACCTCGGTTAAACATTGAAGTATTTGTATAAATTCATTTAACCCATTGTAACGGCTTAACGCCACAATAGCCCATGTTTTGAATCGTTGTTGTTTTTATTTCTGTTCTTGGGTTGTTGCGACATCAGTCATTTTGTTATTGGTAGAGGGAGACACTGAACACACAGAGGGACCATGGTAGAACGAATGACCTACCAGAAGCTAACAGGAAAACCGTCTCAGCCATATTATCTAAATGAGAAAGAATATTATCGAATCAACAACGTATGGGGTTTACCGTCATCCGATTTGCAATAATATTCTTCATAAGCTCGATTATCATCAATTGTTTAACATATAATATAATCTTAGATTGGTGGTATGTTCCAAGTTACCGAATAGTTAGAACGTCGGCCTAGTATGTGCAATCCCGGGCCGAGATATACTCAAGTCGTTAACAATGACGCTAGTATTATTCCCTGGTCGGTGCCCAAAATATACAGTACTGACTGAGGATCTGACCATGATATTATGTCACTTGTATTTCTCCTTATATCGCAATGAACCAGAACTGAATCGGTCTTGTTTAGACTAAAGTAGAACTACATGCAGGAATAATGTCAATAGTAAATAAAACGTGAGAAATAAAAAAAATATACACACACACAATTTGCCAATCTATTCAAACGCATGATAGTTTATATTTTGCGCTATCTTTTGAAATATTCTGACAGTGATAAATGGATAAAGCCAAATGTCATATGCTATTTTTACAAAGCGTTTGTCGTAAACATTTGATCAACCCAGGTAAACATTGAACAGCCAGCTCCACTGAATATGGAATAAGTTTCATGTAAATTGTTCACCGATCTTAAAACCAAGAACAGGGTGAATTATAATACTTAAGAATTTGCAAAGAACCAAATAAAGATATGCGGCAAGTGTGCACTGCACAGAGTGAAAAACGATAATTTTTATTACACTGAAACTCCCTATCTCTCTATCTCTTTATCTCCCTACTCTATTCTTATCTCTCTATATTTTCTCTCTATCAATATCTCTCTCTCCCTATATTTTCCCCTATCTCTCTCCCCTTAACCATGCTCATAAAATAAGGTAAAATGGCAAGATGAACAAATATACAACAAAACTCATCCTCCCCACAAAAAGCAACAACAAAATATGAAAAAATGCCCCCATATCTCTCTCTCTCCTACCGTTTTGAAGATTTACATAAACGAAGTTATGCATTTAAACCATAGATATTATAGTCTAACCTGTTAAATAGGTCTAAGATTTGATTCAACAGGAAGCAAATATAAACTAGAACCGCAAAGCGGCATCTCGGGTTTCGCTTTAAACCTGAAACTTGATCAGTTAGAACACTTTGTTTCATCTAAGACACAATTATCCAGGAGGAAAATAATGCAAAAACATATGACTTCACATTCTTGAGTTATAAGTAATAAAGCAATTGAAAAGCGCCCTTTTGTGGGTATTTATTAGTAAATTATACGTCATAACATGTTTTACGAACACATCTAGTTTTAAGTATATATTGCATTATAAAGAAAACAAGAATATCGTCGCTGTGACTGTATACGTGTCATATTTCATATTTGTATGATAATGATGATTTACGTATTAAATCATACATATTTATGCATCATTATTCCATTTGTTTGTATTAACTTCTTTATTCAATATCTTTGAAATAAGCAAACGGAAAGCCGCTTCGTTTGTATCTTAAACAAACGACTTCTAGTTTTCCTTGTGTTTTCTTGTTAGCAAGTTGCGTTATCGTCTTTAGTGTGTCATTATTTTCCTGCCACAGAGTAACTGTGTTGAGCTTAAGGTATGCTCCTCAATGCATCCACTTAGGTGAACCAGATTGCGACAGGGCGAAAACGAGTGAAATACATGATATGACATGATATACAGGCAAAGAGTTGGCATCTCAGTGCACCAACGTGACATATGTATCTGTGAAGTTTCATAAAAAGATAATACGTGTCACAATCTGTTATATCGTAATAAGTTCCATAAAAACCTGGGTGAAATACCTGTCACAAACTATCATATCGTAATAAGTTCCATAAAAAACTGGGTAAAATACTTGTCACAAACTGTTATATCGTAATTAGTTTCATAAAAAACTGGGTGAAATACCTGTCACAAACTATCATATCGTAATAAGTTTCATAAAAATCTGAGGAAAATACTTGTCACAAACTGTTATATCGTAATTAGTTTCACAAAAAAAAACAACAAAAAACTTGGAAACATACTAGTCAAAAACTATGATATCCTTATAAGTTTCATAATAGAAACTGCGAAAAATACTTGTCATAAACTGTTATATCCTTATTTTTAAAAAACAAAATGTCATATCGTAATAAGTTTCATAAAAAACAGGGAAAATACTTGTCACAAACTGTTATATCTTAATCGGTTTCATAAAAAACTGGGGAAGATACTTGTCACAAACTGTTATATCGTAATCAGTTAAAAAAAAAAATACTTGTCTCAAACTGTTATATCGTAATCTGTTTCATAAATGAACTGTGAAAATACTTGTCACAAACTGTTATTTCGTTACTGGACCGCACACACAAACCTTTCAATTAATAAACTGGACCTGCCACGTGACTTGTAGCGGTCGGTCATAGATTTAAAGCTTTGATAAAAATGTGATAAAACTGGATATTTGAATGAATTTTTTGGACTATTTTCATACAAGGAATTTCAAGAAGCCTATCTCTACATGCCTGCAAAGAAAAATCAAGGTAAAAACATTGATAACAGTAGTTTTTCACAACGTAAACGAAAAGTTATATCACCGATACATAAGAAGTACAACACAATACACAAAATGGTGGTATAGAATACACTGAAAATCCATGTAAACGTGTGCACGATTCCACGCACCTAGTGTATTTGACTACCCGCCTTGTTTTAACGGGTACGGGAATTCGACAGCAGCAATTATGTCTTTTCCAACATCGTTTGGGAGCCAATTTATGCCACCATCGCTACAGTATGGCAATATTGTACAAGCTACACCACAATGGGCAATTGAATTGCAAGAAGATATTAAAAGCATCAAAACATCGGTGTCAACAACTGCATCCTAGATAGACAAAATTGAACAAATGGTTGACAAAATTAACGAAAAAGTGGAAACACTTGAACTTAATGTTAAGAAAATGGATAGTAAAGTACAAGATATAGAAAGATCGAGCCATTTCATCAGTCAATAATTTGATGACACCAAAATACAACTGAAGTCTGAAAGAAGATGATATAAAGAAATTAAACAAATATTGCATGGAGATGAAATCAACCATGGAAAACCTGAAAGAAAAAAATCAAATCATGGAGGATAAAACAAATGATCTTGAATCTCGAAGCATGAGGGAGAACTTACTATTTCATGGGCTAGCTGAAAACGGAAATGAAGATTTCGAGACACTTAAACATTCAAAACGAGATAACAATAGACAGAGCACACAGAATTGAAAAAAAAAACAACAAAGATTAGTAAAACCAGACCAGTGGTTGCCAAATTCCATTACTACAAACAAAGAGAACTTGTGAGAAACAAGGCTTTCGAATTAACAACGACACTACGAAACTCAGAGTTCGGGGTCAGCGTGCAACAGACGAAAGCGACTTTACAGAAAAGACGCGAGATGAGCGACATCTACGACAGAGAGCGAAGGGCAGGAAGGACGGCCAAATGGTCAGGCGCGAAGCTGTTGGTACGAACGGAACCGAGTGGAAAATTCAGGGAAATCACAGAGTAGGAAGATATGGGTGAGGAGCTGCGTATAACATCTTGGAACATAAATGGGTTAAAACGAAAAATAACAGACATTGATTTTAAGAGTATTTGAAAACATCAGATATAATTGTTCTATGTGAAACATGAACAAAAGACAATGACGACATAAATAATTTAGATATTACAGGGTACGAAAGTGAACATACGTTATAAGATTGGCGAATGTCGGGCGGGCGGCGCCAAACTTTCGTTTCCGGAAGATAACTTGAGTCATACATGGCATATCAATACCAAACTTTTTGTACAGGTAGCGTATATGAAGAGGTTGCTTGGTATTGCATATGAAGTTGGCTTGGTCAAGGTCAAGGTCACTGAGTCTAAAAACGTTCGTTTCCAGATGATAACTTGAGTCAGAGATGACATAGCAAAACCAAACTTTATATACAACTAGCTTATATTAAGAACAACTGAACGATGGTGTCCCTTAATTAGTCACCTTTAGTACCATCGACATAAACTAAACCATACATGTTACTATAGGTTAAGCTTAAACATATCCCATGGTTAACAAGGACCTCTTACTACCTAAGCCCCTTAGTTCAATCAGTATTAAAATGCATGGCTTAACATGGACTTTGGGCTGCTGATGGTACATTATTTTATTTTAGAAAACTGAAATGTAGAAATAAGTTTTTCAAATCCTAAATAATGGTGTAATGACAAATAGATTAAAAAAAGTATCATATTACAGGGTTACTCTAAATCATTACAGGGATTTTAGAATGTAATCAAAACAAAGGATATATTTAAAACTCAATATTTGCATTGTAATCAATTAAAAAAGGACATGATAATGATTAGCATTATTACAATCTTTTAAAAAGTGCACAATCACTTAATATATACCGGTACAATAAAAGTTGTTCAAACTTTTTGATTTAGTCATATCTTACATATGTTATTAATCAGGAAATCAAAAAACATTTTGTCAATGAAGTCTATATACATTTGTTCATTATGCTTAATGAATATTCATTTATCCTTTTTATAAAATTATGCAAATGAATCTGTTATTCAAATGTTGTATTTTTCTGACAATTATAATCCAATTTATGAGAATGCTTAAGAAAATAAGAATGATACCATACTATTTTTAATGTTTGACAATATGATTATATCCATTTCATTATGCTTACAATTACAGAGGATGAGGCATTAGATATGACACATTAGCTGCAAGGCTTCAACTCCCAAGTCTACGAACATGTACAGGCAATTTTCTGCTGACCTCACATTTTATAATAATTATCATAGTCTTAATCCTAGATAACAAAGAGTGACACCAAAGGTTGATTGTTTCAAGAGTTCTTATTCATCATTCTGCTGAGGCTATATTTTAGACCAAGGATTTTTACAGTTGAAGTAATTAATTCCTTATCCTATTATAAATAAATTTATGAAAAGTATCTAATAACGTTTTCCTTAATTTCTTAAGAAATTTACGTATTTGATGTATTAACATAATGAGTAAAACAGTTATTTGAAATTTGACCTTCTTGTGTCTGAGTCTAAAATATAGACTTAACATGTTGATGAATTTGGGCTCTAATCTAACCTTTGACATCTTCGGTTCTCAGCAGTATTGTATTTCTTCAATGTGGGTTGAACTAACTTTGAAGTCTAAACATGTAAATTCTTAAATATACCATCTGATCAATCAACCACCATACCATTTATATCATGCTCTTCAGTAAGAAATAGTAATAAAAAAAACTTGACACGCCAAACAAGGGAAGAAATTAAGCACTGATATGGTATACCTGGCTGCAGTAATGTCCTCTTCTAAAGATCTTTCTCTCTCTCTTGCGCGCACACATGCACACATAAAAAAAACATGACTCAAAATAAAGTTGAGACAATGTCATTGGTCAGTCTCCGTAATGCAGTTTTGATCAGACCAAGTGTTTATCTGACCAGGCCAAAAACTGCTTCGTTCTTGTTATTCACACGTTCGTAATCTGCGTCTTCATGACAACTTCGCTTCAGTTTGAACATTTTCTTGACATATTTTCCTCTACCATTTACTTCTGAATTTTCCTTGCATCTTTCATTTACTTCTGAATTTTCCTTGCATCTTTCATTGTATGTAATAATGAAGAAATTGCTGACAACGATAATGATGAGAAGAGGAAACAATTCTAGCAATCTCAAGTCTTGCTGTGTGATTGCGTTTAAGTCTTTCATCAACCCTTCAAGGTTGGCCATCTCTGCTGTAAGCTCCTCAGTACTCAGAGACTTCTGAAAGAGAATCAACAATGCAACCACAATTACAACTTGTATTTGTTGTTGTTGTCTTACCTTTTGTGACTTTCTGGGGGTAAGTTAAATTATCAATGGAGGTGAATCCTATCCCAGCCAGTAGATGAAAAACAAAGTGATCTCACTAAATATGTATCTGGATTTTGTATAGAAAATTAGGAAATTTGGTATGTCACCTAATTATGTTTTTAATGTTAACCATGCATACTATCTACTAACATATAAATGACGTTTCCCTCCATTTCTCAGAAACATAGGCATTGAATCAGATGAGCATGATATGTTCGTGATTAAACATCATTTTGCAAATATTAGCTGTAAACATTAAATTCCGAAACCCATGTTACTAACGCCCAATACCTGTATCTCTGTCTCTTCTTTTCTGGTTTTAAGAACATCCTTAGCTGATTTTGGCGACACCATCATTGACCTCGGCTTGATAGGGCCGCATGATATGGGGGCTGATGCTTTCTTATAAGGTGGGGCCGACTAATGTGGCTTTACTGTAAAACAAGGACAAGACAGAGGGTCATACAGACGTGGAGTTAATGACTTATAAGGTATGGGTTAGAACACATGTTGGTAATGATGCTAAGTCCATGTCTGCGTTTCAAAAAATATCTCAAATTGAAATGTTTCTGTACTCGATAATTATAATTTCTCAATCACCAAAAATGCAAAGCTTTATAAAATATATAAACTACGTTCTAACAGGGCATGCCAGTATTAGTAAGCTGGCAAACATTCTAGTCTTTATGTCAATAAAAAAATGAGTTTAGACCTTCAATAGTTTGAGACATGGAAAATCTTAAACCGAGAATTGTTTCATGAGACACATTCCTGATAATTGATAAATATAAAGTCTATATATTTTTGAAAACTGTTTTATAGGAGCAAAATGTATTTAGATAAACGGTAATACAAGGGCATTATTCACAAAGTTTTTACTGAAGTCAAAAATCAGTTATATTTAATAAAAAATAATGTTATTTTATCATTCCCATATTTTGAAAAGAAAATGCCTATACAAAGACGAATTTGTTCCCATCATCTGGTAAATGAATTTTGCGTTTATTAGTTTAAACTTTCGGGAAACATAATATTCATAAAAGATTCCCAACCTTAACCGTTTACTTGATATAGACTCATTTTGATGCATTGACAAACAGAGCAGGGTCTTCTCTATTTACTTTTAGAAAACTGCAGCTCAGGTTCTTGTCGGCACAGCAAAGACAACTTTAAATGCCTTTTAAATTTCATCAGATTAATATTCATCAAGTCATAAATTTGTACATGATTTTTCACGCAGTAAAGGATAAAGATGTCGTCTGAATACATTTTTGTACAACAGTAGATGTGTTGCCGGCTGTATAACTATCTTAAAACAACTTATCAAGATCCCCATATCTTGCGTTGACTCATTTAACCAGAATAAACATATAAACATTGGGTCCTATATCATGATGGTTTTGCGGTACCCTGTTTAGATTCATCTGACAATTTTATGCCAAAACTACAAAGGTAGAGAGGACATCTAATTGTTGAGAACACAAACTATTTTGGACGTATAAGACTTGAGCAGTCAATTTCGTATACTAGTAACTGTGAAGTATAAGTGATATGTCTTAAGCAATTTAACGATTATTTTGAAGCTGACTTTGTCCATTATAACTATCTAGTCATGTTTAGAGAATGCATTTAACATTTAAAACTCATTTAAGGAAATTCAGTGAGTATTGCTACATTTAGACATTGATTTTAACAGTGCATTAATTGCGTACACATGTTCTTTTCAAATGAGCTCACAAACACAAGAGTGATCTGATATAAATCGATGGATGTACCTCTTCAACAGGTACTGTTAACGTCGAATATATACCCATTGTTATATACCTTGCTGCTTAGAAATTCAAACAGAAAACTATATTTCGCAATGATTTTTCATTGAACTAAAATTGCAGTAGATCTGATCAATAAGCTAAACTGATAGGTATTGTGTTCTTGTGTAAATCGTCAATTCAAATCATGCCTTGACATTCATTTACATGGGTATTGATAATTAAGCGTGTATGTTTCTTTGGTAAACTCTATCGAGTATGTACTTCTTGACCTGCACATGGAACTTCGCGTCAGTTGTGCAGCTGTCACCCTGCTGCTGTTTTCATAATTATTTAGCTGGAGTGTAAATTTTCAATTCATACGTCATTCATTACAAGTCCGTACTTAGTAATGAAAACAATGATATTAATTCATGTCATTTAATTTCCTTTGGCCTACTACATACTTTGGATTTAACTACAAATATACTTCTATAAAGGTGTTAAGATTAACAAAAGGATTTAAAATCTGATCCCTATATAGCAGCTGTATTTCCGAAAATAAAAAAAGAAAACGACACATGTATTATATGCATGGATACGATTTTTGAAGAAAACCTTCGGAAAGAAGTACAATTAATAAAGTAACATTACTCACTGCACACACGAAACATAGTATTAGTGATCATTTATCGACCACTTACGTATACAATTATGAATGGCTCAGTTGCATACCTCACCCAGCTTATTTCAATTACCTGTTATGAATGAAGTTTGATTTTACCCAATATACACATATAATAGACGCGTTAGCTGTAGTGTCTGGTGCATATAATCGAAACTTTTCAAATAGACAAATATGCTTGCATTGTTAATGGAGCGTGATCTATTATCCATTTTTGTACGTTGATGAATCTACATATATTTCATTTCTTAACATTTACGTGACTATCTGTGAGGATGTGTGAACAGCGGTATAAGTTGTGCCCAGTCTATTACCGAATTTGTTCAACATTTTTATAATGGATTCGTTCTCGCTATTTAGCGGATCTGGTCCATATTTCTCTATTAAAATTCATGTTTGCAACGTCGGCCTATATACAATACATATATACTGAACACTAATTATCTTTTTGTAAGGAAACTAGCCAACACTGCGTCATGATTTGAGCAAAGCTGGTAGAAAATATGTTGCTTAATTCTTGGATGGTCCTTCACCTCAAGCGTTGATATAAACCCATTTGATATTGTTAACATGTATTTTAGTTTAACGATCGTATTGTGGTACATTGTGTGAAAGCGGCAACTTAAAAATGTATGAAATGCTAAATATGAGTACATCATTTATGCTGAAAACAAAGTCTTTGTTTTGTGTAATAGGCTTCATTATGAATTGTAATAACAATTTAACATAATTAAGTTCAAGAGATCGCGTTGAAATTAGCCGATCTCTTCATTGTGACTTCATCGCAATGCAACATTTTGTAGAAATGATATAATTATATATGCAGAGAGTATTATGTAATAGAATTTGTGTTATTACTACGAATTGAGCAGCAAAAATAAATATAATAATTCAATACATAGCAAAAACATGCATACATATACATTTGCATTTATAAAAAAGATATTCTCAAGGCCCATTATAGTTATATCCAATAAAAAGGCTAACTTTGTTATAGATACTACTGGTTTAATTGATTTTAAGAAATGCAAACTAGCCTTAACGGGTAATCGAGTGCACAGTATTGATTTCCAATAATCGGCATTGTTCTGTATAGAAGAAATATCAAACCAATATAATCAATCATTTACACAGGTAAACTTAAGACTTTGATATTTCCCCTACATATTCCAGTAGAGTGCAAATCTCACAACATGTTGAATTAAGAAACTTGATGAAACTATGTCTTTATGTTATTTTGAATCCTTATTTAACAATGTTCACTACGAATGCACACTGTTAAGTCATTCGTCAATTTATATCAAAAGGGGAGATAATCTTATAAATACTTAGATTAAATATATTAACATAGAGGACATAGTACTGATAGATTGAACCGGTGACTTATCACATTTGTAGCATTTAAGGAAATGAACTTCTGTTCCCCATGTACACCAGATGATAAATTACATACTTTGGGTGTAATGGAAAATTATATTATTGCTTTACAGCATCGATTTACCGACATTTATACTTTTTTCCATTAAACCACTATTCCTTCAACCATATTGATTTATATATTTAAATTATCAACCCGGAAGAAATTCTTGTGAATATCAATCAAGGCTGTAACATAATACACCAGAGCAATCCTGCACCAGGACATAGAGTATATATATATATATTAAGTGGATATTATTTCAGGTGTAGCTTTTATGTGGACATATCACTTTGATAACATAAGACTTTACAATGTAGGCATACATATACCCAGACTTAGGATTCCTCCGAAAGTATGCATTCATCTATATATGGAATGCTAAGTAATACATATGAAGAGGTTATCTTGTACCATCTTATTAAGTTATTCAAATGACAACATGACATATTATGGGTGTATATCAAATTACAAGTTTTCATATTGTTGCAGTAGTTTGCTTTCAAATGAGAGAGAGAGGGGAGGGGACAAACAATATTAGCATGCATCACGGAAAGAAATTATGAGTCACTTTATTACCTGATTTGTATTTTGCTTTACAAAGTAGAGAGAGAGAGAGAGAGAGAGAGAGAGAGAAAGCATACACTATATAAGGCATTGAGGAAGGAAAATATCGGGCATCGCATTTAATCCATCCCCTTGCTTGGTACAACTGCATTTGAATTAAAACTACACTAGATTATGAAATGACTGTGGGCATGGCATTGACATATCGTTATTAGGTTCTCGATAAAATTGTGTAAACGCTGTATGTATAAACGTTATACGTTCTCTAAAAATCAAAATCACGAGGTGTGGCCTTGACCGATCCAGTAGAGATTATTCTAAATTTACCTATCACATTTTCTCCAGGACAACACGTGTTTTTTGTGGGTTTTTTTTTTCATAGAACTTTCCGAAATAGTTTATTTATGCATTTCCATTTTGGGTCCATTTATCTTGAAATGTAATATAGATTTGAAGAAAATAGATTTACGAAATATGTCTATATTTGACCTCCTCGCATACAAAACGGCATTACACTGAACGTGTCTCTAAAAATATCCACCCAATCAAGTCAAAGCTGTAGTCATAACAGTAAGGTAAACATGCATTTATATATTTAGAAACCCAAACCGCCGCAGTGTGCCCAGAAATTTATCATGTACCGAAGACATTCGCGAGTTTGACCTTCTTTGGAACGTAAATGTGTTACTTTAGTGACATTACTTAACTGAATTATGATTAAAGACAAGCGACAATTAATGTGATTCATCAACTTGACATATTTCGGTGTGTGCAGCAGCTGAACTTTGACCATTTGACATTTTATCAATACCGACAGTTTTATTCCAAACATAAAGGAAAGGAGGACACAGGTAATGTATCATACGTGTGTTTTAAATTGTAGACGTCTGGTGACAGCAGACATTTTTATTACATATAATAATCGTTAAATTGCATACTATAGTACGACAAACGAATAACATGATTTTTTTGTTGTATTTCTAGGTTCATGCTAATAACGCAGTGTATGTCTATTCTTAGCGCATACATTTGCGCGTTTAAACTTCCTAGCCAAACGGTGATTAAATCAAATGACTGATATATTACTGATATATTTATGCTAAAACAAGTAGAAATTTAAATTTTACATTGAGCCCTGTCGATAGCTTATTAAACGATATTCACCGAGCTCCCGGACTAATGGTATAGGTCCTCATTTTTATGTAAGAGAGGCTCCATACCAAACGGTACTATGTAGAAATGATAATTTTATATATTTTCAAAAACAAAAACTAAGTTATATGACATGTATTTACTCTTAAATAAAACCGAAAGCTTGGGTTAATACCCATTGCAGATTTATTTTTCGAATATAGACGTTAAGAAACAATTATCGTTCAAAACAAGTGGACATGATGCAGATAGCCATTCGTTGATAATTGAAATAGGGTTCACTGCAAATATCAAATTAATGTATGACTATAAATACTGAAGCTATAGAAGAATAGGGTCAAAACATTGCAAATTTGATGTATTCACTCACATACATCATCATTATCTTTTATGTGTTAGGGACTTCAGAGAATATATATCATATACCTTTAACATAGATATTCTCTCAACCTATTTCTATGCACCGCCCTTTCTCTCTCTGTATCTCTTCTGTTTCCTTTCTCGTTTACATTCACATTTCAAAGATTCTTTAAATCGATTGCTTACCTTGATATATAATTTACCAAGCCGTTGAACATGATACTCGTATATTGGCTCTTATTTACACCCTGTTTATTCGGGTACAGAGATTTAGCGTTTTCTTTTGATTAAGCACAACGTCACAATAAATGTAAAGGCCAAATGTCCATTGTCATCAATGTCGCCTTTAGCATCTTATTTTTTCGCCCTGAAATTTGAAGGTCGTGGTTTCGATCCCCGGTCATCATATATTGAAGTTATTAAATATTACACTTCCCTTTTTCCGGGGAGCTAGGTATATCATGGTATTTTCGGGACTGGTTGGTTAAAAGTCAGAAAAATGCGTTAAAGTGTAATTATGCCACCATGGCGGGATATAAAAATGAGGCCGTACTATATCAGTCACATGTAGACAAAAGTTCCTGAATGACTTCCTGTCATTTTTTTATGATTTTACATATATTAGTCGAGGAAAAGTATCTAATTGTATCAGTCATATTATAAAAACATCCACCGCTCGACATGATTTAGATGACGAATACGTACATATGTATTAAATGAAAAGTTTGGAAATATTTTCTAATCGTCATGTATGAGGACTCCGGTACCTTAAGAAATGAAATAAGATTAACAGAACCGATAACATTTCATTTGAAAACGTCCTTGTATTGTCAAAATTAACAAAGCTGGAAGAGAAATAGCAACTCTGGTTTTTTAGCCAACAAAAATTAAATTCACATGCGAAACAGTGACACGCTCAGGACAACGTCACTAGAAATGTGCGCGTGCCGCTAAAATAGCAATAAAGGTGAGAGTATCGAGGAGGATGTTGAGGGTCTATTTACGCATCATCATCATCATCATCATCATCATCATCATCATCTTCATCATCTGTTGTGCATAATGCATTTTAAAGATAAAATTTCCCATTACAAGCTCTCTCTCTCTATCTCACTTTTTCATTGATATGAGTAGTATGTGCATCTCTTTAGGTTCAAGACTGCGCATGCGCAGGAGTGACGTCATAGGATTTTTTCGCGCATGTGCGGCGGCCATATTGGTTTCTAACATGACATCTAATTTTAGAATGACATCATTGGTCTATATTTAGAACGACCACATCGGTAAACAACAGGATTTAAAAATAAATATGTACATCATATATACAAAAGTAACAGGCGGCCATTTTAAGTAAACAGAGGTGACTTGTATACTTGATCTAAGATCTACTCGCGGAAATTGAGGGTCACTTCCATTCGATCTCAGCCTGTGTCCTAGAGGGTATTCTACTACTACTTCTACTCAATAATAATATCAATAATTAAATATCTAGAACATCAATTATAACAATAATAGAATTCAACAGTAATAATGATGGTTACTATGAAATAATATATATCTGATAATATGTCTAAATACTGTAATAAAAAAACTCAGTCTACCTTTACGATGTGTTCTGTCCAACGTCCTACCTTCAAATGAATGCTAACTTTTTCATCAGTTCATACTCGTTTCCCAGGCCCAAGCCACCTGCGTTAACAATAGACGATCTATTTTTAGCGATGGGACAATAGTGATATTGATTTAGGGACGGAAATGCGAACAATGGCCTATTCACGTGTCCAAAGTTAATCCCTTTAAAGTCGCCCAAGTGTCTGGCGTCTGTTGATTCAAGGACGGATGTGCGAACAAAAGCTTTTCTTAGGCACAATTGGTGAGTCTATTGTAGTTAGCGTGTCGAAAATTCAATCAATCAGAAACCTCCTTTTTCCACCAATCAGGAACAAGTCCTCGACCAATCAAATGTTAACATTTTATTGACCAATCTAATCGCGTATTCAAAACGAGGCTCAGGGCTGATTCACATGTTAAGGCAAGTTTTCAGAAATTACAGGTGAATGTAGCATACAATATTATTATAATACATAAAGTGAACATTTTTCATAACAGCTTTTTAATAAAACGCATTTAAATTTCAGATTTTTCCCAGCCTAACATCTTTCGTGTACATATAATCAATTGACATAATAGAATGAAAAATTTTTTAGATATTCCCAATAATGATAATAGGAATATACTGAAAATACTATCACATTAGCGTCTGATCACTTTCATGAAAAATCGACTTACCAAATTGTTAACTTTCAAATTAAATCTTTCAGTCACAATTCCAATTAATTTTATATTGCTTTTTAGTATATTTTCTGCATGAAAGCTTTGTTGAAAAATCTTACCAAATTGGTAACTTCCAAATCCAACCTTCCAGTCACAATTCCAATATATATATGTTGCTTCTTAGTATTTTGCCCTGCGCTAGAGTGGACATGAATGTTCAAGTTTATACACGCCTTCGTTGCTCCAGTACCATTTATACGTCAATATTGGTTGACCTGAGATCGGATTAAGATAGCCCCATAAAGGCGGCTGGCCAATGTTTACGTTAATACTTAGCTTTACCTCGGTAACGGATTAAATTTTGTCAAAATTGCACAACTTTTAGAGGGATCAGTGTACACGTGTACACGTTTTAAAGCGATATAGGCATCAATATGTTCTATGTATATGACAATTGGTAACGTATCAAAACGGTAGGACTTATTCAAATTTTGTGTATATGACAATTGGTAACACATCATAAAGGTAGGATTTATTCAAATTTAAAAATGATAATTTAATAATTCTGCTTGAAATAATAGAAAAGCTTCCAATCAGTTTTTCCTGTCTAGTGCAACCGTTTACGATATCGAGTTTCACAATTTTGATATCAATTGATAGATTTAACAAAATACTTCAAAAGAAACCCTATGTTCTCTATGTTCTCGATTCGATTTTCAACCGTTATTGAGTTATGACGTAACAGCGATTTTTAAACCCAATTTTCAAATTCTCAAAAGATCGTGTTTCATTTACCGTTCGAAAGATATCCTCATGCCGATTTCAAAAATGTATACTTTTATAGGGTTATCTTTATTCGTTCGCGAGATATAAGTGTTTGAAAAATGTTACGTGACCGGAAAATGGCGTCAAATATTATAATATATTTAAGGCTATATCTCAGTCATTTCTTGACCGATTTGCGTGATCTTGGGATCGATAGAAAGGTCTCACTTCAAGCTATGTTTTGAATTCAATAAACCGGAAGTCTAATGGCTTAGAAACCGGGAAATGACGTCATCACATATAACATCTCTCTTCATAGACAACCGATTGACTCGTTATTGGTCGTTCTCTCTCTTATACATACTAGATTCGGTGGATTTGAAACACCCCCTCCTCCTCCCTCCACCTCCTCCTTCCTCCTCTCCCTCCTCCTTCCTCCCTCCTTTTCCTCCCACACTCCTTCCCTCGAAATATTGTTAGAATATGTGATATTATATCGTCTCTCTCTCTCTTAATCTCTCTCTCTCTCTCTCTAATAGAGATAAGAAAAACAGGTAATACTTTTGTCAATTTTATTTTCATATAAATATTCGACATACAAACACATTTACAATATAGTTTCAAGCAATTTAGCGACAAGTTTGTCATTATATGGCTTATTATTCACGTCAAAAGGCTTTACAATATCTTTCATTGATCTTTCGGCAAATCTATTAAGCACATAATGCACGCAATATAGCCCACACACATCTGAGTCACTGTCTTGTATTTGACTACAGTTCATAAAATAGGGCATTTTTTAACGTTTTTCAAAGTCCACGTGGTAAAATTCTGGATTACGTCCTAGAGAGTCGAAGAATTCGTCCGGTCCCCTTCGCGGGAAATAGAAAACCACCCAATGTTGTCCACGTTCCTCCTGTTTTAATCGTATTTGAAATAACAAAATTTCCTCTTTTTATTTCAACTTCATCGGCAAAACGCACACTCACTGGATATCCTTTCAGTAATTGGTCGAGCTCGATATTGTTCATCGTTTTTAGTATTTGTTTTTTCTCCAATCCTTCAGATAGTTCTTTGGTTTTTCATACGGTTTTTTCGTTTTAGGAAAATCGCGTGCTCGTTCTAGTTCGGACTTTGCTATTTCAATGGCTTGTGCCACGGGCGTCACTAGATTTACAGTGGGATTTCTTTTTTGTTTGTTCATTTCGGCTATTTGTCTATTAAATCTACCGCTTCCTATAAAATATCGTCCAAGGTGGTCGGGTTGAACGTACCCGTCCCTCACTTTATGAAACCTTAAGGAACCCATTTTTGTTGTTGCGCGTTATATACTTCTATCGAGCCCATGATTTTATTTAGTTTCAAACAGATATTCTTTTTTACGCATTCTCCTGATTACTTTCACTGTATTTTTGCTCTTCTTCACTTTCATCATCACTTTCATTTGTCACGTGATTAGGCCATATTTCCGTAAAAAGATTTTTTCTTAGTTTTACTGCTTGCCGTATTAATCGGGGAAATTCATGTTGTGTTCCCATCTAAGTTTATACGCTGATTGTAATATTTGTTGTTGCGTAACATCTTGTTGTAACCCATAAAAGTCTATCAAAAAATTTCCGTAGTCTCTTCTCAATTCTTTACGAAGCTGGAGCAATGAGTCATTAGCCGCACGAGATACGGCCTCGCTTTGCGAGTATCCTCTCTCCAAGTATTCGTTCACCTCTTTTTCGAACCGTTCTTGATTAGACTTCCTTAAAGGTTCCTTAAAGCGCCTGTCCCATATTCGTTTAAGCGATTGCTGCTCTTGAAGGTCTTCGCGAAATCTTTTACCGGGTGGTCCGTTAAAAGTGGCGATCTTTTTTTTACCATTTAGGTCATCATCTTCGTTATATATAGAACCAGAATCACTGTCACTGCCAAGTTCAGAGTCACTGTCACGTTCAGATTTTATATCTGACGGTAACAAATATGTTCTTTTAGGATCATTTTTCTTGAATATGTCGGTACGCAAACGGTCCTGTTCCGGCGTGTTCGCTTTCAGATCTATGACCAAGTAACCATATGGTTTAGAAGTCGCTTGTTTAAATTTCTTTATAAGTAGGTTACTGTTTGATGGATAAATTCTTCTAGCCAAGGTCGTCACTTGTTGTCTGTCTATTGGATTATTAAATAGGACCAAAGACTGCGTGTTAAGGGCGATATCTCGGCATGCTTTACCTTGAGGAAATAAGTTTTGGGTCAAAAAAATGACCGACAAATTTCGGTGATGGCTACCGCGCGTAAAGATATCAGCGATTCTTTGGTCGCATTTCGCTTCTGTAATCAGGTCATAAAAGACTATAAGGTTTCTTTTGTTAATGTCCAAATATCTTGGATTGTCGATATGGTCCGGTATACCTTGAACAAACTCGATGAATGGAAAACTATTTTCGAGTTCTTTGTACATAGATTGCCATTGTCCAAAACAAAATATTATCCTTTCTGGCCATGGTTCAATCAAATATGACAGAAAAAGTCTTCCTGTCCACTCGCTTTTACCACTATAAATGGGAGTGTGGAAGGAAGAGGAGGGAGGAGGAGGAGGAAGGAGGAGGAGGGAGAGGAGGAGGAGGAGATTGAGGAGAGAGGGAGGAGAGGAGAAGAGGGAGGGAGAGGAGAGAGAGGAGGAGGAGGAAGAGGGAGAGGAGGAGGAGGAGGGAGGAGGAAGAGGAGGAGTAGGGAGAGGAGGAGGGAGAGGAGGAGACGGAGGAGGGAGGAGGAGGAGGGAGAGGAGGAGGAGGAGGGAGGGAGGAGGAGGAGGGAGAGGAGGAGGAGGAGGAGGAGGGAGGGATCCAAGATCGATACCAAATCGGTCAAGAAATGACTGAGATATAGCCTTAAATATATTTTGTGGAAAATATTTGACGCCATTTTCCGGTCACGTGACATTTTTCAAACGCTTATATCTCGCGAACGAATAAAAATAACCCTATAAAAGTATACATTTTTGGCATTGTGGAGACGAGACCTTTCCAATGATGTATATATTGGGCAGGAAATGTTAAATTTTAAATTAAGGTTTAAAAATCGCTGTTACGTCATAACTCGGTAACGGTTGAAAATCGAATCGAGAACATAGGGTTTATTTTGAAGTATTTTGATAAATCTATCAATTGATATCAAAATTGTGAAAATCGATATCGTAAACGGTTGCAATAGACAGCTAAAACAGATTTTAAGTTGTTATTAGATTATTATTTTAAAATTTGAATAAATCATACCTTTATGATGCGTTACCAATTGTCATATACACAAAATTTGAATAAGTCCTACCTTTTTGATACGTTACCAATTGTCATATACACAGAACATATTGATGCCTATATCGCTTTAAAACGTGTACACTAACCACCTCTAAAAGTCGTGCAATTTGGAAATATTTAATCCGTTACCTAGGTAAAGCTAAGGATTAATGAAAACATTGGCCAGCCGCCTTTATGGGGCTATCTTAATCCGATCTCAAGTCAACCAATATTGACGTATAAATGGTACTGGAGCAACGAAGGCGTGTATGAACTTGACCATTCATGTCCACTCTAGCGCAGGGCAAAATACTAAGAAGCAACATATATATATTGGAATTGTGACTGGAAGGTTGGATTTGGAAGTTACCAATTTGGTAAGATTTTTCAACAAAGCTTTCATGCAGAAAATATACTAAAAAGCAACATAATATAAATTGGAATTGTGACTGAAAGATTTAATTTGAAAGTTACCAATTTGGAAAGTCGATTTTTCATCAAAGTGATCAGACGCTAATGTGATTGTATTTTCAGTAGATTCCTATTATCATTATTGGGAATATCTAAATTATTTTCATTCTATTATGTCAATTGATTATATGTACAAGAAAGATGTTAGGCTTGGAAAAATCTGAAATTTAAATGCGTTTTTATTAAAAAGCTGTTATGAAAAATGTTCACTTTATGTATTATAATAATATTTTATGCTACATTCACCTGTAATTTCTGAAAACTTGCCTTAACATGTGAATCAGCCCTGAGCCTCGTTTTGAATACGCGATTAGATTGGTCAATAAAATGTTAACATTTGATTGGTCGAGGAATTGTTCCTATTTGGTGGAAAAGGAGGTTTTTGATTGATTGAATTTTCGATCCGCTAATTACAATAGACTCACCAATAGTGCCTAACAAAAGCTTTTGTTCGCACATCCGTCCTTGAATCAACAGACGCCAGACACTGGGGCGACTTTAAAGGGATTAACTTTTGACACTTGAATAAGCCATTGTTCGCATTTCCGTCCCTAAATCAACAGACGCCAGACACTTGGGCGACTTTAAAGGGATTAACTTTGGACACGTGAATAGGCCATTATTCGCATTTCCGTCCCTAAATCAATATCGCTATTGTCCCATCGCTAAAAATAGATCGTCTTTTGTTAACGCAGGTGGCTTGGGCCTGGGAAACGAGTATGAACTGATGAAATAGTTAGCATTCATTTGAAGGTAGGACGTTGGACAGAACACATCGTAAAGGTAGACTGAGTATTTTTATTACAGTATTTAGACATATTATCAGATATATATTATTTCATAGTAACCATCATTATTACTGTTGAATTCTACTATTGTTATAATTGATGTTCTAGATATTTAATTATTGATATTATTATTGAGTAGAAGTAGTAGTAGAATACCCTCTAGGACACAGTCTGAGATCGAATGGAAGTGACCCTCAATTTCCGCGAGTAGATCTTAGATCAAGTATACAGGTCACCTCTCTATACTTAAAATGACTGCCTGTTACTTTTGTATATATGATGTACATATTTATTTTTAAATCCTGTTGTTTACCGATGTGGTCATTCTAAAATTAGATGTCATGTTAGAAACCAATATGGCCGCCGCACATGCGCGAAAAAATCCTATGACGTCACTCCTGCGCATGCGCAGTCTTGACCCTAAAGAGATGCACATACTACTGATATGATTATTAGAAAGAAATTTCGTAAATGATACTTAAACGTTATCAGGTTATCCTTTTTACCTCAATTTAGAAAATAAAAAGACCACATTTCAATAATTTATATATTTTCTTTACTATATTATAAAAAATATTCTCGACGAAAAGGCCGCAAAAATGGGGCGAGTCATTCCAAACCTTGTTTTAGGTTCCGGGGGAAGGAAAGGAGAGAGAGCATTTGAAAACGGGGGGTGGGGGTAGAATTGATAAAAAACAGTTTAAAAGTAAAGTTAAAAGTTATCGTGGGGGGTGTAACACCGGTTCCTTCTGTCTGAACCCACAACGAGGATCAGGGGATTGTTTTCTGGCTAGAAATTAAACTTGATCTTCGATCTTTCTCTCTCGTTCTCTCTCCCGCGCGCTGATTATTCCTGAAATGTATCAATATAATCATTATCTTCTTTATAAAACGTGTAAAACATTGATAAATAAAATATATATTACATGTATATACATGTAGGATCTGAAATGAATTGTTATTTCATATCAAATTTTACTTAAACGAATTTATGAAAATGTTATTAAACGAGCCTCCAGGCAAGCCGCAAGGGAAATATAAACGCGGATATATAAAAGAAGAAAAGAAAGACAAGTAGGAATCTAAGCGTTGTAACCGTTATAATGGGGTGTTGATAAATTATTTAAGGAATACAATATAATGCTATTGTTTGGCTGATAACTATAACTTTCTTTATGGATAAGTAGAGAGAAGACATTTCTCACACATGAGAATTTTTGTCAAAATCATATCCATTCTCAAGGAAAAGTATTAAAGGATATTAATATTTGAATAAGACTATATTTCCAATCTGTCCCATTAAAGTGTATTGATACTTTCGGTATGAGTCAACTTATGTTGCAACAGGAAGTTTAGTTTGACTAGTATTTTATTACAAAATCAGTAAACTTTGATATGAAATGACAATTCATCTCAGATTCATTTTACCGTATGACCTATACTGACAATAAATAGCGATTATAACAACAAACAATCATAACATAAATGTACGGATTGTAAACGAATTACCTTTTGTAATATAACACCAAGAAAATAATTTCAAATAATAACTGAAAAAAAAATTAATGTGTGTATTCCTTATACGGGGCCTCCGTGGCACTCAATCTGGCCCTCACCGCGTTGTTTCGAATCCCGACAGGGGCATTCGGATTTTCATTTGAAATATGTATCAAATAGTTAAGTCAAGTCATTCCTTATACATTTTCAACATCATATGAATAATGAATCAAACACATTTAATCCAGCTGTTCGAGTTCAACACATTATACAAGTTTATACATATACACGTGCGGAGTGATGTAATTCGGTCTAAAAGTTATATGTAACGTGTTAAATATGAGATAAATATGTGATGGTTATACGAAACCGGAAACAAATGTTTGAGAACAATGTCATATGATAAAATAAGGTAGACATGCTGTTTCTCCCACCCGTTCTATGACAAACTTAAAGTTGCTAATTTGCTCGCTGATGAACTTTTAGGAAAATAAATTGAGGATAGTTCTAGATTCTGAGTAATCCCATTTTGAACGGTCGTATTTTATAACGCATCATTATGTAATTTTATCCACTGCCACTAAATAACTCACGTTACGATTTGACATTAAAACAACTCTCCTTATATGTTCTTTTTATTTCGGTCAAAAGCTATATATAGCTTGTGTTTACATATAAAGTATTTTTTTGCGACAATAAAGAAATGTTGTAACGTTATTGTATTGTATGAAATATTCTTATTCGTTTTTATTATACACATATTCCAGTATTATGAATGTTATTTAAATGAAATACAATTGAACTGAAATAGAATACTCGCATTTGAAATAAAGAAAATGGAAACACATCTGTCGTCCTAGATCAGCCGAATTTTCTTGTGATGACAGTGGTTTCTGCACTTACCAAGGGATGTAACTGCTTCGGGACGTTTGTAGAAGCAGATTTAAACGTATTAAATGAAACAGAAACTGCAACGCATACGCGTTATAAACCATTTCATTCGGAAATGAGAGGTAAACATACGTAAAACAATGAGTACTTCGCGAACACCAAATCTACATGCCGGTGTAAAAGTTGACACATTGTTCAATGGAAAATAAAAATTAATTAATTTGATTTTGAGATTTCCCCCCCCCCCCCCAGTCACTGATTGGTTAATCAGAATCAGCAATATTCCTCTGGTGAAATGGTCTAATCATGTGTTCGATGACGGCATGGCAGCAAGCGTCTAGAAACACAAATAGAAAGTTTATAAGCATGGTGACCCAAGTTCTTTCTTTCATATTTAATGTAATAGATATACTAATAATGCTTTTTTAATGTTTTCAGAAATTAATGAAACTAACGATCGTCTGTTGAATATTTCACTGGACCTGTTTGACCTCTCTTTTTTGCCGGTAAGTGCCAAAATTCTATCAGATCGATTCAGTTAACGATTATCACTAAAATCCCCCGACCAACCTCGATCAAATGCCTGATCTGGCTTGTACATATTTTCTTACCGAGAACACTGTCCAAGTTGGCCGAGGGATAAGAGCGCCTGCCTCGGAAGCGGTAGGTCGTGGGATCGACCGCTACATACAAATGGCGTTAAAATTGTAGATCTAATAGTTCGATGTTCAACATAAAAAGGTAGTACAAGTATAGGTTGGTCTGGTGTCGGTATAATGTGAGTGGTGTTGTATCATGACACGTGTCCAGTGACGGATCCAGGAAATCATGTTTAGAAAGGGGGGGGGGGCTTATATTAAAAACGTAGACAGTGACAATGAAAGCTGCTTCATTGTCACTTTTCCAAGCCGCTGGTGGAGGGGTTGGGGGGAGGGGAGCGGGGTGGTAGGGAGTGGGATCCGGGGAAACTCCTCCGCGAACTTGTTTACTTTAATGGTGTGCAAAGGTGCATTCTTGTGAGTTTTTTTTTATCTGTTCTACCTCATTTTAAACGAGTTGTTGTTGTGCTAGAAACGCTGAATTGGCTATCATATTTCTTTAACCTTTTGTTCTTGTTTTCATGGCACCAGCTTAACTAGATCCTAAAAGATATGGTAGTCTTCCCAGACTCAGTCCCCAATATTTGAATTCCGAAGCTCTATTGATTGTGTTAGCCGGGAAAATCAGAAAAAACAATGATTAAAAAGCTCTTATACACTATAGTTTTTCTTCTAGGCTAAACAGCGAGTGACCAAGTGACCCAGTCATTATGTATGGAATAGAATTCGGGCAAAAATAAATGTTGCCTTATGACATATTTATTGCTTCATTTGTGACAAGCATCGTTTTTACTAGTACAATTCGGAATAATCGTTGTCTGAGTTATTTGTTTTTTTACATTAAACATTCATTATTCACTCACATCATAATTAACTACTGAAAATACATTTGCTTTTTTTTCCATTTCATCACCGTAAAGCACTGTGTAAAGCTGGACAGTCCAGTTTGCGCATTCGTATAAAATTTATTTCGTCGGCTTAACGAATCGATGAATGACACATGCAGCAAAGCAAAATAACACATGTACGCAAGCAGAATGACATATGCCAAAATGTGCACCTAGCATTATGACGTTGGAGGGCGCTATGCCGGTTTGACTTGGAGCGAGTTCAGTTTACCTACTAGACTTAACTAGATTTAACAAGAGTTGCAATAAAACGCGCGAAGTTTTTGCCCTACGAACTCTGTAGAGTTACGCGAGTACAACCCAGCGAGGTAGGAGGGTAGACTAGAAAGCAATATGGCGGACGGAAAGCATCTAGGCAATTTTTTTTTTTTTAACCTTTATTATCCCCGTCTTCTGATGGAAGTAGGTCGGGGAACCATCCTACTCACCACCTTACAATATCTAACTGCATATATATACATATATAAATTTAACATTAAATTTTCATCATATAAAAACCACTAGAAATACAATTTTCTTTATACAGATTAAGTTTAGGGTTAGTAAAGGTTAAAAAATATTCTTGAAAAATAAGAAAAAAAAAAATAAGAAATATCTACAGACAATCCCCTGAATGTTCTATTAATTTATAAATGTAAGTTAATCTTCCTGCACACAATACCTAACAATTGCCCATTTGTCACTTTCTTTTTTATTTACTTCTGTTAATTTAAAAATGTCCCAAGACAATCTTAGGTTCTTTTTTCAAAATATAATTTTCTTTAAATTTATATTATCATTTTTGGTTTTTTTAAGTTAAATTAAAGGTTTTTTTTTCACAATCATAAAAAAGATGAATTATAGTTTCCTCGCAAACTTTACAAAATGTATATAAATTATTATTAACAATGTTCATTTTAAAAAGCAGTGAATTAGTTGGAAAAATTCTGTGAACTGTTCTCGTTTGTAGCCATTGTAAATAAGTATCTTTCGTACATTTGTAAACATTTCTGTATGTTATATTCCAATTAATTTCACTACTGTCATATATAGATATCCATTTTTCTTTGCTTGTGGGAATTTCTTTTTTTTATTATATATATACTTATTTTCATCCGCTCTGGTTAGTATTGGATGCATATAACAATTTAGACAAGGATTATGACAGGTGAAATGTATGTTACTTTTTTCATTAATTTAAACTTAGTTACAAATCTTTTCACAACAATTATAAGACCAAAAAATTTCAAGTAATTTATTTTTTTCCCAATTATATTTTCTATATGTGTTACATCTTCAAAATCACCATTATTGTTCATAATATCCTTAACATATCGAAGCCCTTTTTCATATAAATCAGGCATATAAATATAATTTGAATTTATCATAAAACTTTCATTATAAAACAATGGCATATTTAACAATTGATCAAAATTTTCAATTTTGAACTTATCAATATACAATATATATGATTTCAGGACATCAATCCAAAATTTATTTTTGATAGATTTTATAACATGAACACAAAAATGTTTTCCATAGTTAAATATTTTACTCACATCAAACTTTTAAACCATTTTTTTTAATTTATATCAATCATTCTCAAACCACCTTCATTATAATCTTTAATAAAAACTGAATTCTTTATTTTTGTTTTACCATCCCATACAAATTTGTTTAACATATCACTGAGATATTTCATAAATGTTTTTGTTGGAGAGGGTAAACTAATGAAAAGATTTGTAAGAGTGGCACAAGTAAAGTTTTTTTTCCAATATAAATAATTTTCTTCATTTTTCTTCCTGCCTTTGATAATTTAATTGCTGTATTTTGTTTAGATCCACATCAAAATATATCCCTAGTAATTTAAATTGAGTTTCCCCCATGAAAGTTTCCATCTTGTTTTAATAGATCTCGTGCTATACTTTAAAGAACCTATCCAAATAACTTTTGTTTTATCAAAATTGACATTTAATCCAGATATAATTGAAAAATATCTTAAAACATCTAAAACTGTATTCAAGGATTCGTCTGAACCGTCTAGAAATAATGATGTATCATCAGCAAATTGTGACATAATATATTCTTCCCCTTTGATTTTTATCCCTCTAATACCATTTGAGTTTTTTTTTTATTGATAAAATCTCTGCACACAGTATAAAAATATATGCCGAAATAGGGTCCCCTTGTCTACAGCCTCTCTCTATAGTAAAAAAATCTGATAAAAAATCATTTAGTTGTACACATACTTCGGTATCATATAAAAACAAATGTACCCATTTTCTAAACATTTCACCAAAATTGAAAAAAGATAGGGTTTTCTCAATGAAATTAAACGATAAAGAATCAAATGCTTTTTCAAAATCAATAAGCATCACTAAACCAGGCATGTTATGGTCTTCACAGTACATGTATTTCATTATATCATAAACTAGTCTTGTATTTTCTCCTATAAATCTATCTTTTATAAAACCTGTTTGATCATTTGATATCAAGGAATTTAAAACTTTTTTTCAATCTATTTGCTATACTACCTGAAGCTAATTTGTACAACACGTTTAACAAGGTAATAGGTCGCCAGTTTTTTAGAAACTGTTTTGGTTTATTTTCTTTTGGTATACATGTAATAGAACCCAATTTAATATTCCTAGAAAAAGAGTTTGAAACAAAAGCATGGTTTAATGCTCTAACAACAAATTTTCCTATTTTATTCCAAAAACCTTTATAAAAATTACTAGTAAAACCATCACAGGCAGGACTTTTGTCATTCTTCATGTTTTTTAAAGTATTAGTTACTTCTGTACAACTTAACAATCATTCTAGATTATTAACTTGATCAATTTTTAATTTGTTGACAGTACAATGATTTAACTCCCTTTCAAGATCAAAATCTTGAGTTGTGTTTCTTTTACTAAATAATGATTTGTAAAAAACTGACGTTTCTTCTAATATGTCATTCTGGTTATAATTTTTTTTACCATCTTCTTTTTCAATATAAGGAATAGACTTGCTAGAAATATGTTGTTTTTCTAAATTACAGAAATAGGCAAATTTATAGAAAAAGTATAAATATCTATGATATACTGTATTTAAATAAGCCTGTAAGCTGGCAGCTACATTATTCAAGCCCACGCTCGAAAAAAGTCATAAATGAAAGATCTATTGTTTTAATAATATGTCTATTTACAAATAACGTCACAAGGGGTAAACCTCGAGCGTTCATTTGATTGCTAACTAGAGTGTATTTATATCGTCATCAATACGAGTTTACTCGAGTAGAGTTTGTTGGGTTTAACGTCCCACCGAAAGTATTTCAGTCATTTTGAGACGATGTCTACTTGAGACAGATATAGTGCTGCCACATTGCAGTATCACGCCGTGGACATGTGGCATGATACCACACCAAGTCACATTATCCTGACACCGGGCCAGCCAGTCCTGCAACCACCCTTATATGGTGAGCGCCAAGCAAAGGAGCTTTAACAGTACCATATGTTTTGGCGACTTTGGTATGTTGCGACCAGGAATCGATCCCACGACCTCCCGCACCCGAGGCGGACGCTCTATAACTCGAGTAGAACCATAGTTGGCCACCTGAACTCGCTGTCGGTAGTTCGGAGTAGTATATACAGAAATTTTGTCCTGCATAGAAAAGGTGGCGTACCTAAAATAAGTCACTTTATACTACTGTTCGGGAAGAATCGGCAAAATGAAGTACGAAACTGTGGCTGTTTTCCAAATTCGAAAAAGTTATTTCTTTTAAACAAATTGTTTGAAACAGAAAGCATAACCACTGCTTAAAGACATAATTGTATTGTGCATAATACTTTCCATTGCTTTTCTTAGTGCAGGCCAAACATTTCAGATATTAATATGAGCTCAGGCTTACAAAGATGTCTTGAATATTTAAAAATAATGTACGTCACGCAAAATTTTATATACGAGCACATCTCTTCGATCTACGTACTGTTAGTAGTTTCGTAATTAAGTCCCAGAGTCACCGGGCGGCTTAGGGGGCTCTAGCAACCTCCCCCTCCCCCGTCCCCAGCTGGCCTGATAATACAATTTCCTGATGACTGAAATTGCCTTGATTGAGTAAATGGAAATCCCAGTCGTGAGCTACTTACTGAAATAAATTTAGCCAAATACCAGTCACACAGACCGACCTTTGCTGAGAGAGCAATAACTGTCACTCATCTACGCTGTCATTATGGCAACGGAATTGTGTCTGCCTTAATCTGAATCAGGCAAACGCCTTTAGTATTGCTGAACATACATTTTATTTTCATTTTTTAAAATTATTATCAAGTTTTAATACATATAACAAAAACGTCCCAAGCTTGATTAGAACTCGCAACATAACTTGCAGCCAGTGCCATAAAATTCGTATTAATGTCACTATAAATCATGTAGAACAATATTTTCACGATCTATATATTGAATTAGCGGGCTGTGAGTTCGGGCCGCGGCTAACGACCATGGTTTTGTATGCGAGATATTTTACGGAGGATAGTACTGGTACTTCCTAAGAGCAATAATAGGTTAACTGCCCGCCTACTGCAACAACCTCCAAGCGTTGTCATTCGCCCCCATTACAATGACAAGAGGGTCGTGGGACAGGAATCTTGTCAAAACTAAAAAAAAAATCTACCAAATTTCCCCCAAATTTCCCCCAGATGCCCCTCAAAATGCATCTCCGTCCTCCTACAAAAAATATTTTCCAAGGGGATATGCAAACACACACACACCTAAAAATTACCCTAAGTGAGAATCAAACTACATTTACTTAGCCCAACGCTTAGATTTTAATATATAAAACATTTATCTAACTTAAAAAAGCAACCATATTTTCCTCACATAACACTCAGATTACATCCCCGTCTTATATCCAGGGTAGCAAGCACCAGGACCCCCTCCCCGACCCTCCCCCCCCCCCCTTAAAAATGTCAAACTGTCATACATTTATTATATTTCAACTCCTGCTAGATCATATTACTTTCCCAGAGTTTCGAGTATTCAGTTTCCTCTCCTGAGTAAAAACGAAACGCAGGATTTTGATTCTACGAATTAACTTCTCTTTGATAAACGCACTCAACATAATACAGCATACCACTTGTCAGTATAACAAAGGCGGAATGTCACGTGTAAACATGGACTTGTAAAACTGTGAGATGCAATTTTTGCCCTAATTCTGTTCCATAATAATAACATATTGTTTTCCTTTACGCAGGTATTTTGCAGCTAAAAGATGTCGGGAATTTTAGCTCACAACACATCAGACCGTTTAAACATCGTATATGACCATTGATATCTAATCGATTAGCCCGACCCGTACACGATATCGTTATTAAAATCAACATTTCTGAAAAAGACAAGAGGACACAAAACAAATATAAAATACACATGCCACTCAAGATTACGTCAACGGAATGCACGTGTCGCTAAAAATAGCAATAAAGCGGGATGAGGGTATAGATGCGGAACACTGAGGGTTTAAACGGCGTGTATCTGAGTGTATTTACATTTCACCCTCATGGTTATATTATGCATAAGGAATTTTCAGAGGTTTTTGTTTCCCATTTAAAACTTTAAAATAAATTCTCTCTCTCTCTCTCTTTCTCTCTTATACTAAGAAGCCTTCAAGATAGTTTGCGGTGGGTCAATAAATGAAAAAAAAACAGAAAAAAAAAAACAACAACAATAAATCACTCTCTCTCTCTCTCTCTCTCTCTACCCGTTTTCCGAAATTCAGTAACAAAAGGTCGTAGTTCTGATTTCCGGGGGTGAAGCAAACTACCGAAACCGTTAATAATATCATTTTAATTCATCTTTTTGCAAAAATCAGAAAAAAAATGATTTTTGGAAAATGGAAAAAAAATCTGAAACACTTTTAACTTTTTTACACTTCTGTTTTATAAAAATCCTTTAATTGAATTTTCTCATCTTGCTTGTAAGTATTATTAAATGATATTTGATGATCGAAACAATTAAAAAATGGATAGGTCACCGAGTTCATTAATGAGATACTAAGTAGTTTCTATGGTAAATGTATAACGCTAAACAAGGTTTAAAATCTTTTAAACATACTCATTTCATTTCAAATTAATAAACTTTTGAAAGGAAATTGTAGATACAACAGACTCCTTTATAAAAATTTGTAGTAGTGTTAACATTGTGGCAGCTTATATCTAAAGGTTTGGATCCAAAGTTATACTTTATTTGTCTGAAACATTGCGATGGTAGCGTACGTACGTAAGGGCTTTAAGGTCGCCGTGGTCCAGTGGTAACGTATCTGATTACGGATCCGAAAGTTGTGGGTTGGAACCCCATTGGAAGCAAGATTTCTTCATGAGCTTTCAAGGCGCAAAATACTGGTCCAACCCAGGAACCGTCGAGAGGGATTAGTATAAGTTGAAAGAACCTGTTTCCCAATCGACGTAAACTAAATGTGTTTAAACTTTCTGCATGAGATCTGTTGTTTCAAATTCAAAACTTTATTCTCTCTCTTTCTTATACTAGGGTTCCATTTGCCGGAACAGGGGGTTGTTGGCCGTTTAAATAATATCAGTTGGTATGTTTGAGACAGTTGGCGATTAGACTGCGAGTGTAGACTACTGGTGAGGCAGCACTTTGTCTTTTCAATGGTCCCCATATCACTTGAAAGCAATCTCTCTCTCATTCTTTTTCTCTCTTCGATGTCTAAGTCTAAACATTAAAAAAAAAAAAAAAAAAAAAAAAAAAAAAAAAAAAACAACCTCTATTTCTCTAATTCTTTCTTGCTCGCATGAACGCTAATTATTCAAAATAATGCTAATCACATAAATATTATCTAGATCTGCTATCAACTGAAATGGCATTTATATTTATATTAATTTAATGGTATGTTCGAAAAGACTGATTTATTTTGACAAATTAAGTTCCTTATTTAATTGTTATAAGTAGATGTTTAGATGTGAAATGTCACCTTAGGAACATACACACTATATATAGATATATAGAGATATATAAGGGTGATTATCCCATCTCCCTGTGATTATAGAATCTCTGATATTGCTGCCAATTTGCAAGCTGATGGACTGATTAGAAAAATAAACGGAGAGAAAGTTTAAGTTCTAAGTATGGGAATGTACTCGTCTGAATATGACTATGACTTGACTATTTGAGTTTACCGTCGCTTCAACAGTATTTCAGTCATAGAGCGACGTCCAACTAATTACAGGTGTAGGAAGATCCTAAATGCACGGAGGCATCCGGGTAGAACCACCAATCGACCTACCGCAAGCCAGCTAGAAGGCTTCCTCACATGAAAATCCAAATGAACCTGCCGGGATTCGAACCCACGCGATGAGGGTCTGGGTGAATGTTAAAGTCAGAGACTTTACCCTCTTGGCCACGGAGGTCCCTCATCGGAATATAATATTTCTATGTTAAATATTTAATTTTGAAATGACAATTTTAGGAATAATATGATGTATATAGAATAGAATAAAAATATATGAATCAAATTAATTAATTTGTAGTCATGTTAGTATCGGTAATAAAAGTCATGTTGTGTATACGTCTCGGCTTGGGGAGGGTAGGGGGTGTGGGTTGATGGTATACCTGTAATAAATTTCATGTTGAGTTCACGTCTCGCCTGGAGATTGGTTGGGGGTGGGTGGGTGGTGGGTAATGATATACCTGTAATAGATTTCATGTTGAGTACACGTCTCGCTCTGGGGTTGGGTGGGGCTGATGGTATACCAGTAATAGAATTCATATTGTGTTCACGTCTCGGCTCGGGGTGGGGTATGGTTGATGGTATACCGGTAATAGATTTCATGTTGTGTACACGTCTAGCTTGGGTGGGGTTGGGGTAGTGGTTGATGGTATACCGGTAATATATTTCATGTTGTGTACACGTCTGGGCTCGGGGTGGGGTTGGTGTTGATGGTATACCGGTAATAGATTTCATGTTGTGTACACGTCTCGGCTGGGGTGGGGGTTGTTTTTATGACGGTAATAGATTTCATGTTGTGCACACGTCTGGCATAGGGGTTGGAGGG
>CM037791.1:30217724-30267724 GCA_021229015.1 Solen grandis | reverse complement strand
TGACTTTGCCATCCTAGCCTCATCTTTCCTTTTAATGTGTTCATTGTATTCAACATCGTCAATGTTTCCCACTAAATACTCAAGCACTTATCGCACTGGTCCTTTCTAGGAACATACAGCGACAAGTTCATTTCATCAAACACCGTGTAAAATAGGCAGTCCGAAGCAGCGGGTATGTTATTTTCTGTGCAGTGCTCCTTATATGCCTTGAATAGATCTGTTTTAGTTGTAAATACTGGCTCTATGTAGTGTTTAGAACTTGTTGCCCTGCAGTAATGTGATTCCATTTTTGGTAGACGTGCCAGGAATTCGCGGCCACTGGTTTGGACCTCAGAATGTGGCTTCCTTACTCTTGTATCTCTGTTGTCAGTGTCTTCTGTACTTACTTTCTGTTCTGCCTGCTTCCATCCATACACCGTTTTCTCGCCGTGCCTAAAGTGCTCAAGAACATCACCTTGCAGACACATAATCATTCGCCCCTCACTTTGAGAAATTACGAGTAACTGTTGTTTTTCCTGGTGCTCTCTTTCACTTTTCTAGTCTTCACTTTCAACTCTGCAATAAGGCTCGTGACATACTTTCTTTTCATCCCAATTGAAGTCTTTCCAAAATTTCCGGAATCCGAATCTGACATCTTTTACCTTAAAATAAAGCAGAATTGTTTTCAGCATTATGGTTAAATTAAGCATCAAGGTATGACCACAGAATTTTGAAATATAAAGATTTTCTTTATAAAACACCCTGATCAAAATATCGTATAGTTCTCTGGTACGTATTAGTCACTCATAGTCTTTAAAGTCAAAATATCGTCAGGGTTCACCCTGGCTGAAAAAAAGTTTGCGCCAACAATTTCGCCAAATTGAAAAAATTGGAGCCAAATTTAAGAAGTTGGAGCCAAATTTCGCACCATTTTTTCTTTTTTAAATTATGTTTGTATGTATGTATGTATTGCACTCTCTCTCTGACTGCAGCCTCGCTCTTACCAACGGCAGCCTCCCTTGCAGATGCCATGTGCTGTGCTTGTTTGACTGATGCAACAGCATTGACATGATCTGAAAAACATATTTAAGAAATGAGGGTTTTATAGCAAATTTAAATCAAAATAGTCAAAATCAATTATTAATAGTTCTTTCTAACCCAGTTAACACTTCATAGTAAAAGTTCAGATTAAACTTAATCAAATAGATATCATCCTATAAAGAAAAACCAGGAATGATATTTACCCTTGTTTGCTGCATGTTTAGTGACTGATTCTTTTTTCATGACTGAGCAGCCAGTAGTGAAAGAGTTGGTTTTCTTTGCTTTGACACAAATGTCACAAAACATAGATTTTGAAGACGCCTCATAACGAAGCCAACTATTTCCAACTTTCCAATTATCTTTAAATGAGCATGAAGGAGAATTGAATGACAGTAGGTTTTTTGGAAGAAGGCGTCTGACAATTATTATCTAAAGTATCAAATGAACGTTTAGATGCCATTTTGAAGACTTGCGATCGTATTCGATATTCAATCCATTTAATATGCTTTTCTTCTTTTGATATGCCGCTGTTAATTGCATGTGAATATTTCTTTTCTATTAAAGTTATTATACCCCCCCGCAACGAAGTTAGGGGGGGGTATACTGGAATCAGGTTGTCCGTCCGTCCGTCCGTCCGTCTGTCCGTCCGTCTGTCCGTCCGTCTGTAGACACAAAATTCTGCGGACTACTCCTCCTAAACTTCTGGAAGGATTTTGATGAAACTTGCTGGCAATGATCCTTAGACATTGTATTAGCGCGTTATCTATATAGCATTGAGTTACCTCCCCTATTTACCAAGTTATGCCCCTTTGATGATTTTTGCATTACAAACTTCTGCGGACTACTCCGCCTAAACTACTGGAAGGATTTTAATGATACTTGCTGTCAATGATCCTTAGACATTGTAGCAGCGCGTTATCTATATAGCATTTAGTTACCTCCCCTATTTACCAATTTATGCCCCTTTGATGATTTTTGCATTACAAACTTCTGCGGACTACTCCTTCTAAACTACTGGAAGGATTTTGATGAAACTTGCTGGCAATGATCCTTAGACATTGTATAAGCGCGTTATCTATATATCATTTGGTTACCTCCCCTATTTACCAATTTATGCCCCTTTGATGATTTTTGCATTACAAACTTCTGCGGACTACTCCGCCTAAACTACTGGAAGGATTTTAATGATACTTGCTGTCAATGATCCTTAGACATTGTAGCAGCGCGTTATCTATATAGCATTGAGTTACCTCCCCTATTCACCAAGTTATGCCCCTTTGATGATTTTTGCATTACAAACTTCTGCGGACTACTCCGCCTAAACTACTGGAAGGATTTTAATGATACTTGCTGTCAATGATCCTTAGACATTGTAGCAGCGCGTTATCTATATAGCATTGAGTTACCTCCCCTATTTACCAAGTTATGCCCCTTTGATGATTTTTGCATTACAAACTTCTGCGGACTACTCCTTCTAAACTACTGGAAGGATTTTGATGAAACTTACTGGCAATGATCCTTAGACATCTATATAGCATTGAGTTACCTCCCCTATTTACCAAGTTATGCCCCTTTGATGATTTTTGCATTACAAACTTCTGCGGACTACTCCTTCTAAACTACTGGAAGGATTTTGATGAAACTTGCTGGCAGTGATCCTTAGACATTGTATAAGCATGTGTTAGTTATATAACATTGGATTACCTCCCTTTATTATAGTTATGCACTACTCCTCCCATTGGATTACCTCCCTTTTTTATAGTTATGCCCCTTTGATGATTTTTGCTTTACAATTTTCTGCAGACTACTCCTCCTAAACTACTGGAGGGATTTCAATGAAACTTGCTGTCATTCAACCTTAGACATTGTAGTAGCGCTTTTTCTATATAACATTGGGTTACCCCCCCCCCCCTCCCCCCTGTTTTAAAGATATGTCCCTTTGATGGTATTTGTTTTACAATTTTCTTCCATTGATAGATTTCAGTGAATCTTAATGATATTTATCCATAGACATAGGTATATCCATAGGTATGTGTTACAAAGGATCACTAGATTTCCATGTAGTTGGCACATATGTCCTCTATATACGTATTAAGATGGAGTGTTGCATACAAGAATTCTGATTTCATGCTCCAAAGCCATGTTTGACAAAAACACTTGCCGGGGGGTATTAGTAAGCCCTTAGGCGACAGTTCTAGTTTGTTTTGATTACCTTTACTTTAATTATCACGAAACATATAGTGTTTTGCACTGTTAATTAGCAGCCGACATCGTTATGTCAAAAATCGGTTTGACTTACCCTACCTCGCGATTTGCAGTTTTCCCTGGTAAATGATGCCCCTCGTCCTCTGGTCATTGGCGTGTAGCATGATTACGTAATCGATGAATGGATCATTAAAGAGAGTAAAGAAGAATCATTTGTCACCTGCTGTGACAAACACATTACTCGATAAGCGGAAGGCATGCTCGGGTAAACCGACTGGTTATCGATTTTTTCATTGCGTTTAACATGCGGTAAAGGAAAAATCGGGAACCAAGCAAAATACAAGTTTATATTGTGGTGCAAGTTCGGAAAAATACTGGCGACAAATACTTTCACCATTTCGATTTTTTTGGAGCCATTTTATTTTTTTTGGAGCCATTGGCGACAATGGCGATGGCCAGCGGGAATCCTGATCGTATATCGCACACAGTGCTGAAAAATGACACTTGCGATAGATATTTGTTCAAATTTCCTTCGTGATTGTTAGCTTTTTATACAAATTATTTTCACAAGCATTAACATTTCAATGATTTCAAAGATCTTTGCAAAAATCATCATTTAAAAAGCAATTTTCAAAATGACATGTTGCCAAGTTTTCCCCTTTCCTAAATAACTATCAAACAAAACGCATAAATATACACAGAACTATATAGTTTATAAGATAAACATGTAAGAAGGCTAAAAGTAATTGTTACCTTTCTTTATCATTCATATTCCATTAAATATCTTAAGAAAACTGTTCACTTTCATCTATTCGAAAATCGCCGGGCAAAACATTCTACTATATGATGTCTTGAACTTAAGAATAATGAACCAATCCAAATACGACAATTTAACACGTCACTAGTTTTGTACTTTCCCATTGGCGTAGATGTGCGAGCATTTGACAGAATGCGCGCTAGTTCAGTAGATTCCCGCCGTACCAAAAAGTGGATTTCTGAAAAAAATCAACTATACGAGGTTTTGATATTAAGCTGACGATATGCTACTTATGGATTATTATTTATTAATTAATATATTCTTCAAAAAATGTGTCATATTCTTCATGATATCGACACAATATTAATATAATGATACAGGTAAGATTTCTTGTTCACAAGTTGAAAATACCTCTTTTGGATTGGTCAAATTACGGACATCTCGAAGTCTTATTTTTGGTCCCATGAAATTCGAGATAATGAGTGCCGACTGTATATTAATAAGAAGTATTAAAGGCCCATTAATTATTTCATAACGATTCAATTTTCCTGAAAAAGGAAATATAAAATAACAATGACATATTGTAGACTAACACAAATGGTACATAATGTGCAAATATCTTCTGTAAAATATCAGTGGAATGCACTGAAAATGTTATTCAAATTACACAATTCAGTATTTTGAATGGATGTCAAAATACTGTCATAGTTTACATTTTGCATTGGTCTGTAATCAGAGATATATTGAATTTGAAAAACTGTCGTCAAATCACCATTTTGATTCGACATCAATTTATGCACTCATGATTAAATTACGGAGACATACGGAATGTCTCTGGAAAATTGATGAGGATATGCAGAATATGCAAATTAGTTATTTTTGTAAACAATGGAATGACCTGTAGTAAATGATTCTTCATATTTATGCATTGTAGTGACATTGTCGTCAACAAGTATGTACAGATTGCATCTCGTAACAAATCTGTAGCACACACTTGGCCTTTCTGTCCGAAGAATATACACTACTTTTGGAAACATATTTTATGGGCTTTTAAGGAATCATTCACAACACAACCTTCACTCACACTACACGAAGTTTATTAAATGTTGTTGGTAATGCCTTCACACTAGGAATAATGATTTATCATAGTAAAACCAATCAGCAGACAAGGGCAGATAACTGTGTCAAGGATTACTGCCCTTTTTGTGTTACCTGCTGTAAGCAGAAGTGACAGGGATCACTTCCTCATTGTCTGTCTGTCTGTCACACTTTGCCACACATTTTTCTGTCGAGCTTCTTTATTCTGCAGTAACTCTTTCTCTACTCATGCTATTGAAATGAAATTTCATTGATAGACAGAGCTTGACATGAAGAATTGTAAACCAACATGACTAATTATTTAAAATGAAAAATCTTATTATTGTTAATTTAATATTGTACTCATGAGATTACTCCAAAGTCCAAAATATCTGCAAAAGATTTCACAGTTATAATTACATGTATATACTTAGAACTTTGAATTACATATTTGCTCTTTTCAAAAAAGAATTGCCAATATCAACATTATTTTACAAAATTAATGCAGTTTGTTTACAGGAACAAAACTTGACAGAAAATATATCTCAGTTATTATTATTTATTATTATTATTACACCACATTTTTATAGCACATTTTTCATATATGTTATACGTTCAAAAGTGCTTTACAATCTGTTTAAACACAAAAAAGAAAATAGGAGATGTAAAATACATGCAATGAAACAATCCACTGAAACTAAATACACCTAAAATAAGGTAAGAATATCATGCGTAGAGTGTTTTAAAATATAAGTAACAACAGTGTCATAATATCAAATAGTATTAAAGTAAAGTAAAGGTTCCCTGATAAAATTTAAGAAGCAGACTGGGAAAATATCATTAAATAATAAACGTGTAAAAAACCAACATTAAAATGTTTAAATCCACAGTTAATTAAAAGTACAGTAATCAAGTAATTTCCATTTTAATGATCGCTATAGAAACGAACAAAGAAGTATGTTTTTAAAAGTTTCTTAAATGAGACGAAACTGCTGGACTGGCATATTAATACTGGCAATGAGTTCCAGAGTTTTGGAGCACTAAGAGTAAAGCATCTGTCCCCATATTTCGCTGTTTTGGTTCTTGGTTGGACTAGTGTCACTGAAACATCTTGGGATCTAAGTACACGGCTGGGTCTGTAAATTTCTAACATGAATTGAATATACTACGGTGATTGACCATGTAGTGCCTTGAACGTAAGAGTTAATATCTTAAACTGTATTCTGTCTTCTACAGGCAACCAATGCAGTTCTTTAAGGATGGGGTTTACATGACTGAAACGTGGGGTTTTTGTAATAATCCTAGCCGCCGTGTTTTGGACAGTCTGTAGCTTTTGGAGAGTGTTTTTTGGTAATCCATATAACAGAGAATTACAGTAGTCCAATCGAGATGTAACAAGACTGTTAACAAGTGATTTTGTTTGTCAGTGTTCAGATACTGTCTGATGTGGCTAATTCGGCAAAGTTGAGCATAACAAGATCGACACACTGAGTTTACGTGATCTTCTAAATCTAATCTAGAGTCTAAAAAAGCTCCCAGATTTCTAACAACAGTAGCCGGTTGTATTTTAGATGCTCCAATGGTTATTGAAATATCACCCACAAGCTTTTCATTTTGTTTGGAAGAGAAAAGAATTACTTCAGTCTTATTGGTGTTGAGTTTAAGCATGTTTTGATGCATCCATGAAACTATGTCTGCCAGGCAGGCCTTGACACGCTGAACAGCTTCTGCAACATTAACTTGGTCAGTAGGTTTGAAAGCTATGTAAAGTTGAGAATCGTCTGCGTAAAAATGATGAAGTAGTTCGTGGTTTCTGCAGATGGCTCCAACTGGTTTTGTATACAAAATGTAATTATTCGGACCTAAAACTGAGCCCTGCGGAACACTGTAATTCATCAAAACTCAGCTTCTGACAACTGGCCGTCCATACAAACTGTTTGGTACCGGTCACCTAAGTAAGACGTCATCCACTGAAGTGGTTTTCCCTCAATTCCAAAGTCATGTTTCAAACGATTCAAGAGTAAACTATGGTCGATGGTATCAAACGCAGCTGAGAGGTCAAGTAGGACAAGAATGGTGACTTTATTTTGATCTAAGGATTGCATGATGTCATTTTGGACTTTAATTAATGCTGTTTCTGTAGAATGGAACTTCCTATAGGCAGATTGATGTTGTTCATGTAGATTGTTCAGTGATAAATGACGCTCTAGTTGTGAGTCTACTGCTTTTTCTAAAACTTTTGAAACAAATGGTAAATTTGAAACTGGTCTATAGTTTTTAAGTTCATTTTGGTCGAGGCCGGGTTTTTTGAGTAGTGGTCGTATTCGTGAACATTTAAACAATTTTGGAGCATACACTGATTCTAATGATGTGTTATTGATTTTAGTCAATATCGGTGAAAGTTCATCGATGTAAGATTTCAACAGCCATGTAGGTATTGGATCAAGTTCACATGATTTGTTTGGTGATTTCACAATTATTTGCTTGATATCCTGTTCAGACAATGAAGAGAAAGCAGTCAGATTAGAAATTAAACATGGCCGAGATGGTTCTACAGCTTCAGGAACGCTCGTCGATGAGATGTCTGCCCTTATATCATTTCTAATGCCCTTGATTTTATCAATGAAAAAATCCTTCGATGATGTTGTAGAAGGTAAAACTGCTTCAGTTGTCGAGCCAAGAAGATTATTTGTTATTTTGAAAAGACATTTCTGATCTCGTCCTGAAGATTTTATTTTGTTCGTATAATAAGCAATTCTGGCTTGTTTTAGCAATTTATTTACCAGAGCACATTGTTCACGGTATATCTAATGATCTATTATTATAAGTTTTGACTGTCGCCATTTACGCTCTAGCTTTCGGCGATGGTGTTTGGCACCGTGAAGTTCGTCTGTGTACCAGTCACGTCCGGGCCTCAAAACTATAGTCTTAGTATATAATGGAGCATGTTTTTCTAGGAGAGAAGATAATTCATTTATGTATGTATTTACTAACTCATCAACATCTGAAGACCATGACTGAGAATTTTGTAGACCAGATGATACAATGTCCTCCTTAAAAGATTGTATATTAATAATACTTACTTTCCTAAACGAAATGGTTTTTCTTATAGGTGCTGGCTTAAATATCTTTGCTGTAAATGTCACAGCATAATGATCACGAGAAACCTTTCCGGTTGAGTCTGATAGTCTGGGATCGGAAACATCAATTTGAGAAACAATGTCTTCTGAATCCCTGGTGATTACTACATCAAGCGTATGTCCTCCTACTTGTGTAGGTTGGTTTACGTGCTGCCTCATACCACAAGACTTGAGGGTACTACTAAACTGCAAGGTGTCACAATTATTTGGGACGTCTAAGAGAAAATTTAAGTCGACAACTATAATGACACCTTTATCATCAGTAGCGTATCTTGAAAGGAACGTTGGCCATTCTTGTTCTAACAACTCATTTGTCTTAAAACCATTTGCTTTTGATGGAGGCGGTCTGTATATGACTGCAAAACGTACTGAGTAATTATTTAACTTTAGTTTGCAGTCTAGATATTCAAAAGTAGAAAACTCATAGTCAGCACTTGAAGAAATCAAATGGATATCAATAGGTGATTTGAATATAAGAGCAACTCCACCTCCACGTCTACCATCGCATGGCACATGTTTGATGCAATAACTTGTGGGAACCAGTTCAGCAATGCAGGATTTGTCAATTTTGCTTCCGAGCCATGTTTCAGTAACAGCAACAATGTCAAAATCATTTGATTGTATGAAATCACAAAGTGAAATAGTCTTGTTCTTGACTAATCTTGGATTTATACAACAGACTGAAAGAAAATTCTGTGATTTGGTTAATTCAGGCAATTCATATTTTATACTAATTAAATTCCTAGATACTGTTTTAGGCTTCTTGTGGAAAGAAGTAACTGACTTGTTTGAAATATTCGTGGTGGGAATCAACTGAGGCAATGTTCGTATGTTTTCAAGATTAACTCTATTGTTGTTAGTGTCCCAAACACGCAATACTCGTGAACGTCCAGCACAAGATCCCCTGTACTGTGACTGTATACCTAGATGTTTTAACCCGTTTAACAGCCCTGGGCTAGGTTTTGCTGTGTAAGACACGCCAACATTATGTAGTGTACCACTGTCGTACTGTATGAGATGATATTTGACAAGTGTTCACTCATTATCGAACAAGGTAAAACACACTGGGATAAAATGTTGGCGTTTCCTATTGATTTATTAATAATGAGTTTAAAAGCAAAATTTCCGAAAAACCACAATAAAATTCCAAATGAAAAAGTTGTATATACATTCACTATGCTTTTATACATAATCTTGATAATTTACAATTTTGTGCATACCATATATTTACTATAATTAAGCAAGTTTTTGAGAGCTCACAAAAATGCAGCCAACACCTGGGGCAGTCAACAAAGTATAATTAGTCAAAAGAGAGCTTGCAATTAGAGACTAAATTACCAATGTATAACTGGTTTACATTTTTACAATGGCTTTTCAGTCATCAAATTTCAAAGATATTAAAAGCAAATAATAGAGCAAATCTCTCAAAATCTTGTCCCTAGATAATCAGTGAACTGAAAACACTGCCAACACAGAAATTGGCACAAGCCACAAACCTGAGATGGACAATGCTCCTCCAGCAATATCACAAAATTTGGCATTTTGTAAATTTTACTTAATAATAGGAAAATATTTGTATTTAGACTTGTCATATCTGAATCTCAATCTAGATGAGTCGATGACTACATACAATTTTGAGATGCTGCCCTAGTTGATTAGCCAATGAGATGTCTTTATTTTGTTAAAACTAGAAATGAATAATTTACTTAGAAATCAGCCATTAAAAAGAGAGTTTTCTTTTTTTCTAAATATGAAGCACTCTGTATATACATACTATTTTGCACAATTTCCATGCCGAGCTTCAATGGATTGTCTTCTTTAAAGTTACAGAACAACAGTGGTTGCAAAGGAGATCACTGCTGGGAGTTTGTCAAATCCTTCGGCAGTATAGAAAACAGCTCTTTTGTTATCTCAGGTGGTTATGCAGACTATAAATGAAACTGATCTCATGGGAGCTATACTGATCTAGTTATGGAAACAGAAAAAAAAAAAACATTTTATTAAACTCACGTGTACAGTCATGGATATATTTGAGCGGTTGCATTAGAAATAGTATGATGTGACATTCAGTTTGATAATTTTTACTTCATGTGTGGGGCGGGGCCGCCGTGGCCTAGGGGTTACAGTCATGGACTACAAATCTCTCAGCCCCTCACCACTGTGGGTTCCAATCCCGGTAGGGACTTCGGATTTTTCATGTTAGGAAGCCTTCCAGCTGGCTTGCAGTAGGTCGGTGGTTCTACCCGGGTACCTCTGTGTACTCAGGGTCTTCCTCCACCTGTAATTAGCTGGACGTCGCTATATGATTGAAATACTATCGCAGCGACGGTAAACCCCAATACAACAACATCATGTGTGGGGCATCATCTGTAGGTTAGAACTCACATAGAAATTTTTTACTGGCATAGAAAATGTCTATATGAGTTTTATCCTACACGTGTGTTATTCCATACCAGGCATGGTTGAACGAGAAATTTGCACCGGAACTGCTGGAGACCAAGACAGAGCTGGTGGAGTGCATGATGGAACAGATAGCCGAGATGGAGCAGAACATCAAAAGAGCGAAGAGGGGAGATTTTAAAGTTAGTCTACACAGTATGGAGGTAAGTCTGAACCCTTTTGTCATCAGTTGGCTTGTATTAAAATTGAGAAAATGTTGTGACACATACAGGTGCTTGAATTCTTAGAAACTCTGCCAGTCTTCTCTTTTTTTGCCCATAAGATTTCTTTCATGGTTTTTTTTTCCCTTTTTCGTGTTGTTTGTTTTTTTGAAGCATCCTATTTTGAGGGGGAAAATAGTCGGAGATTTTACATTTTTTGGGAAGGGTGGAGGTGCACGGTTTTAAATGGCTGACAGCGACAAGCATGAATTTGACACAAGACCCAGAATATTTTGTGCGGTATATTGTGGTACATGCTGTGGTATTTACCAAAAAAACATGTTGTACCCTAGTACAGTTCTAACCCGTGGTTCTCAGCTCTTGTAAGAGGGGATGGGAAAAAGAAATCCAGGGGGGTAAATAGAGACTTTGTTGAAAAATGTATGAATTGTAAAAAGAAAAATTGAGCAGACATCTAGGTCTGACAGACCCTTTGCACCGTCAGACAGAAATGTTTTTCACTATGTCACATGGTATTATGCCATATATCTGTGGTGTGATACTGCATTGTGGCAGCACTATATTTGTCTCAAGTAGTTTCCAAATTACTGAAACACTGTTGGTGGGACATTAAACCCAACAAACCATCAATTTCATTTATGAGAGAACTATTGATTAATTTATATGCAAGTAAGAACTGATTATAAAGAATCAAGGGGAATAACTAAGCTTGGATATTTCTCAATCTAAGTTGTGTTCTCTCCCTTTCCATGATTCTTGAAAATTTATAATTACCCAGTAAGCATTGATTTTCTCTTCTTCTTCTTTTGTTCCAGATAGATAGAATTAGGTACATTCTCAGTAGTTACTTGAGATGTCGGCTACACAAGGTAAGTGTTACTCCTGTGTTGTGGTCTGAATCAGATAGAAACACCACGCTGGTCTGTCGGGATGGTCCAGACATTTATTGATCTTTATTAAGACTTTGCTGTAATAGTATACTGAACCTCATGCAAGATTTTGATGTGCAAAAGTACTGGTCCAACCTTATGACTGTTGAGAAGGTACAGGCCATATTATGTTGTTTTCTGTGGGGCCGCCATGGTCGAGCGGTTACAGTCGTGGTACAAATCTCTCAGCCCCTCACCGCTGTGGGTTCGAATCCCGGACTTTGGATTTTTCATGTGAGGAAGCCTTCCAGCTGGCTTGTGGTAGGTCGGTGGTTTTACCTGGGTACGTCTGTGTATTCGGGGTCTTCCTCCACCTGTAATTAGCTGGACGTCGCTATATGATTGAAATACTATCGCAGCGACGGTAAACCCCAATACAATACAACATGTTTTTTTTTTTTAATACTTTAATATTATGATAGAGACGTCACTCTTTCATAGAAATGACAATGTGATATTGTACTGTACAAACCCATGTCTGTCCTTTATTCATTTTAGATTGTACCATTAGTTGTTTATGGGGGTGCTTTGCAAATATTTATTATCTGAAAAGAGAGCAGTGGAGATAACGGTCTGACTGTACATATGTACAGGCTGATCTTGGTCTGCATTGGTTGGAAAGGCAATCAAAGGTACCCACAGCAGTAGTGTAAAGGCCTATTTTACAAATCATTGTACAAAATGATTTTCATATAATTAAGGAATTCACAGATGTGTAAAAGTAATGCCCATGTGATGTTTTCTTTGTAAAAAATGATGAGTTTGTATGACATGGTGAAGTGGGTCTACTTTCTTTATATTTTTTCATGCAAATAAGAGATCTGTAGGACAGAATTATTCTGAAAAGATGAAATTTGTAATGCTAAATGAAACTGGCTATTATTTTGTTCTACCAAATCCAGTTTATTTAATGTTACATCAATAGTAAATCAATAATAGAAAATGAAGGGGGAAAATCAGATTTCATAATAACATGTGTTACCTGTCCATTTTATGGACATGTTTACAGATTGAGAAATACACGGCCCATGTTTTAGAGGAAGAACAGCTGCGGAAAGATGACGATCCATCTAAACTGTCCCCGGAAGAGTTTGCCTTCGCCAGAGAGTGAGTGCAATCTCGATCTTTATATAGATCTGTGTTAAGAGTCATTTTTATGTCAATCAAATTAGATATATTTGCCCTTGAATTTAGTTCAGCTTAATAAGTAAATGACAATACTTCCATACACGGTGCCCGAGTGGTTAGAGCATCCGCCTTGGGAGCGGAAGGTAGTTGGTTCGATCCCCTGTCGCGACATACTAAAGTCGTAAAAAATGGTACTGGTATAGCTCTCCCTTGCTTGATGCTCAGCATATAAGGGTAGTTCCAAGACTGGTTGGCCTGGTGTCAGTATAATATGACTGGGTGTGGTACCATGACATATCTATGGCGTGATACTTCAGCACTATATCTGTCTCAAGTAGACTTTGTCTCCAAATGACTGAAATACTGTCGGAGGGACATTAAATCGATGCAGAATGCAGGAAATGAAGCCATCATTTTAAGGGGAAAAAATCCAGGGAAGTGGGGGGGCGGGGGGGGCTGTTATATCATCTCCTGAGTGAGAGACAAGTTCTTACAACCTTCACTTGTCCTTCAGTTACACATATTTAGGAGGCTTCTTTGATTGTTTATGTTTCACGTTTTTCCTCTTTGTGTTATGAAAAGGTATGGGGCCTATAGAATTGTGAAATTAGTGTATTGCATTAGTAAATTTTATGCTTGTGTAAAGGTTAAAACTAAGAGTCATTCTTATAAAAACATCTTGGATGTTGTAAGAGGTATTTTGTTATTCTTACTATGTACTAGGTATTTTGTTCTCAATAACTTGTAGATTAAAAGAATTGTGAGTCTGTCTTCATTCTATGAATAAAACATACTGTCTAGAATTTCAAAGTTTGTCACTATCTGTCTTCAGTATTAAAGAGTTCTGCCTACTGTAAAATTGATTTATCTCTCCTTTGCCTTTAAAATGAGGTGAAAAGATATACATGGCTTAATATCTAATTTAAATTGTATATTTATAAATTTTCTTTGTTGTTAGTGCTGTATCATTGAAATGCCAGATTAGACTAAAAGGTAAATTTAAAAAGGTTTTACAATGTTAACTTCTTATGTCATGGTACAAAAAGTGTTACAGCTTGATTACTTGCTGTCTGATCTGGTTTTACACTGGTCGTGTGATTATGCTATTTTCCTGTCTAGTGATGAAACATCATATGTAGTCAACTTTCACGATTTAAATAAAATGCCGAATATTAAATGAACATTTTCCCCACCTTGAGAGGATTGGAATCATGTCGTGTCAAAACTGACATCTTTCTTCAAGGTCAGTCAGGCTAAGGTCTTTTTCTAGTTTTTAAAAATTCATTCAGAAAAAGTTCTGAATGAAGGCCGTGTTTACCTTCAAGATAAGACCTGAAGTACCTACAACTCATTAAAAACCAGGTAACAGTGGATTGCAGTGATCAAATCACGTTTAGGATATGTTTTAGGAGTGTCATGCCTTATATACAGGGCTCATTGTAAATCAATTCTCTGATATCAGAGTTGCTTATGTCGCATTAAACTACGCAGTGTTTTGAAATTGTTATTCTCCAGTTTAGCAGAATCAGCGCTTTACTTATCAGCAAAGAAATTGCGTCGCACAGACATCAAAATTACAAAATATGATTGTTTGCTCCACTGTCAACTAAGTCCAATCAGATTTATAGCCATTGAGTCATGTTACTTCTTTGTTTTTATCTGGCAGCAAAGTGTGGATGGAATTTTTTTTTCTGAGCTAGTAGTGTCAAGGAAAGGAACATACAATTTAATGGCCAGGATCAGAAGAGTTTAACCTCTTGTAATGCATATCACTCGGATGGAAAAGTAGAAAATTAAATGTATATTTGACTTGATACATCCTCTTGACGATACACAGGGTGTATTGCAGGGTGTATTGCAGTAATGTGATATAGCTCTGTAGTGGGGGTATGGCTCATCTTCAGTGATAGCTCTTGTTTCATGTTTGGTCACTTATACTCACAGTTTTCTTTTGAGGAAACGTGGACAGATATTAAACCAGGGATGTGTGGTGAGATGCAGAGTGAGAGACCATGCAGCCTTTTGAAGGATAGTGAAGGGTTTATACTTTATACCTACTGTAAGATTCAGATTTTCAGGTAGTTTTATTGAAGGACAATTCTCCTTTATATATAGGAACTGGAGCTCAATATTGGTTGGTTGCTATCCAAAACCAACATTTCTAATAATCCCATTCTGCATTAATGTTCATCTTGGTTGTCTTTATTTTCTCAAGGTAAAATTTACTGATCACACCATTTGCTATTTTGTAATTATTTTTTATATCTCTTTCCAGAAATGGAAAAAATGAGTGAAAGATTTTTTTTTATTTACACAGTAGATCTATTGTTAAATGTTGACAAAAGCAAAATTTAAAAATTAGAAGCAAATCCTTATCCAGAGCCAAAGGAATATTTTGTATGTACATAGCTTACTGTGAGTGTATCTGTACTTGGAACAAAGGTTGAGCCAGAAATAAATTATCTATACTAAAAATAATTTCAGTTCACCTTTCACAGGTGTTAATCCCAGGTCTAATCAGTCTGTCTACCTAGCACCCTGTTATCAAGTTCAGGAGACCAGGTCTGGAGGTAATCAAAGTCATTTATAATATACTCAAATGTGTCCTGGCCTTTGTTGAAAGCCATAAAGCTTCATACATACATTAGAAGTGCAAGATAAGATTTAGGGAGACAATGACCTGTATAACCTTTCAGCCAACCCTTTAATCTGTTAAACTTTGCCATTTGGTTAAGTTTTACTCCATGTTACACAACTGGAAAGTGAAATCTGGCGTGCGTTCAGTATGGCAGTCGGTATGCAACCGGTGCTTACAGTCAGCTATGGACTTGTCTTAGGATCATATAGCATGCTGTTCTCGTGCTCCCTTATGCTGTACATGGGTATACATCAACATCGTGGTTTATGACACTGAGATAGTTTCATAGCTAACTATAAGAGTACGGTTGCATACGGTTTGTCACACTGAACGCACGCCAGACTGATAGCAGTTGTCAGCCTAGGAATCGGTTCAAAATGTATGATCGTTACAAGTGATTGGCAGACAGAATAAGGCCTTGCACATGGATTGTGTTGCATTTCAAATGTAGTTTCCTGAAACACTAGATATTCTTACATTATGAAAGGTTTAAACATGCTATTATTGTTTTAGCTTACCCTAGCAGATAGTACTGATGGTGTGTTAATGGGATTTATGAACTTATGTGACATCCAGAATTAATTTGTTTACTCTATATAAACTTCATTTCTTAACCCTTTCCCTCATAGAGGATACCATGAAAAGACCTATGCAAACAGGCTGATCAGGTTTTATGCTGTTCGCTGCTCCTCAGTGGTCTGGTAATGAGGATTTTACAATTAAATTTGGTAAGGTTTGAGTTTGGCTTTCTGCAGATCTTTTCATGGTCTGGAAATGAGGATTTGAATCACAGGTACAGTTTTGTATGTGGCATTGAACTTTGACCTTGGATGACTGTTACCATGACCCAGTGATCTACTTTTGTATTTTTTAGCTATTATGTTCTTCAAATATGGCCCAAAGGTACTGTTTGATGTCTGGAATTGAAATGGTCTCGCTGTATTACTCTATGGATATTGTGTTCAGTTTAACTATGCTACAGTATAGTAACTTGTGCAGACAAGGCAATTTTTCTGAGGTGAGCAACTTTAGAGCTATCATGGCCCTCTTGGTTTTTTTCTTGTCTGACCTTGATAAAGCCTGCACTGGAAGGTCTGGGTAAAACCTAAACATCAGATCCAGGTCAGAAACGTGCTTTCTAGCTATGCCCCTTTCCCTCTTGATTAATCACAGCACTACTGTGATATCAAATAGATTCAACAAACAATAAATTTCAAGAAGTAGAGACAGGTACTGTTTGGAGGAGGCCTGAATTTCAAGATAAGAAATCATGTGTCAGGAGACTTAGCCTGGCCTTGATCCGGGGGGTGGGGGGGGGGGATTAATTGAGTAAACGTGGGTAGACACAGATGCTATCACGTGGGACATGCATGCAGTCAAGGATCCGTAAAATGGGGTTCATGTCAGTGGTACTTTTTGGGACATAAATTTTTATACTTTACAAAACTTAAATTTAAAGTACAGTTGAATCCCAGATATATTCCATGTGCCATGGAACGGTGTTTTATTTCAAATAAGGTGTGTGTTTGAATAATCAAGACGATTGTTGAGTTAAGAACCCACCCCACCAGGGTTTTTAATGCAATACTCATGTTTTAATGATATATGAAAGAAAATGAAAATTGATAATGAGTATTCATTTTATAACTTCCTTCGCATAAATGGAAAATATAAGCAATGCACTTTATAATCTTAATCATTTAAGGGTTTGATGCCCTCCTTTAACCGTCAACAGATATCACATACGAGGTTTGTTAAAAATTTGTGTACACTAACACTGTATTTCTTTATATTTCTTAAACACTTAAATATTTGTAACTTCTGAATAATAAATTAAAGTTCTTTAATCCTTTCCCTCATAGAGGGAACTAATAATAATAACTCGCAGGCTGATCAGGTTTTATGCTGTTCGCTGCTCCTCAGTGGTCTGGAAATGAGGACTTTGTAATTAAATTTGGTAAGGTTTAACTGTGGTTTTCTGCAGATCAGGCTTTATGTGGTACCTATTGAGTGAATTTGTCTATATTAGAACAGTATACGATAATAATTAGTATAACTATCTGATGCACAAAATATTTCAAACTCCACTTAAACCTTTAATAATGGAACATGATATCAGGAGTGATCTTTACAATATTCAGCCATTGCTGTTACAGATAAACATTTGAACAAATACTGTCACTTAAGATACATTATAAGAATGTGGAATAAAGAAAGTTTAGACATCCAAGAGAATCTTAAAGTTTTTACCGATCTCTAACAAACTCAACACTTACATTCAAGTACTTAAAAAAAAAAAATCTTCATTTCATCTTCATTTCTATGCAGAGCAGGCAATGAAGGCAGTGTGCCTGGCAGTGGTCATGTTTATGTTATAGCCTGACGTTTGTCATTACTGATTTCTGTGGAGACATATGCTAGTTCTGTAATAATTTTATCAGCAGCAAATTTTATCAACAGCAATTGCTTGTATTCTCTTATAAACACCCACATAAGTTTTGCATTAAGTTCTCTTTTTGAACAATTCTTCCAGGATTTTGGAGAAAGTCTATGTTTTAAATTTCCTTATTAGGGAGGAATGGGGGACAACTGTCAGGGAGAACACATTATTCTAAAGGCGACCTCTCTGATTTTGCTGTTAATAATTAACTAAGTCAACACTATGGCTAGATCATCTGCTCACAAACAGAACATTAGACAACCCTTTGTCTTCTTTTGTGTAAACCAAGTCAACCCTTGACTGCATGATATCCCAGTGAAGCTTTTCCACAATATGATAACTTATTCTGTAAACATTGAAAAGGTCAATTTACTTAAACTTCTATAAGATGGTTGTGATTCAAAAAATAAATAAAGCTTTCTGATTATCATTTTAGTGTGTTATAACTTTTGTGCAATGGTTTAAAAATGGTGTCTCTAAACACCTAACATCACATAATGGATTAACGACAAGATTACGAAAGGAGTTGAGAAAATGTTTGTCAGTTGTAGGACCATCATACGTGACAGAAAAATCTGTACAAAGTAATTTTAAAACCTTCTCAAAAATATTTTAGCCATCGTAAAACAAATGCGACAACCTTCCAGCTGGCTTGCGGTAGGTCGGTGGTTCTACCCGGGTACCTCTGTGTACTCGGGGGTCTTCCTCCACCTGTAATTAGCTGGACGTCGCTATATGATTGAAATACTATCGCAGCAACGGTAAACCTCAATACAACAATACAACAACAACAACAAATGCAACAACATCTGACAATAAGCCTTGCATCCTACAATGGCTACATCTGTTGCAGAATGCTATAATTATATGGCAAAAATAATTGCGCAACAAATATAAAAGGGGCTTAAGTGGTCAGTATCCATGGTTACATTCCTTATTGGCCATAACCGGTACATTATAAGCTGCTTATGCGCATGTGATGTTTATTTCAATCCTAATGGGAATGGAAGAGGAGCTACTTCCCCAACAGACAGACAAGTGGGTATTAATAGTGATAGATAGGAAGCATTAAAACGCCACGCTGTGGATACTGAAGGACAAGACAAACATAATAGCTGACAGAGAGAAGATCTAGAGAGACTTTTGTTCATGTCACTCTTATATTGTCTTTATTTTCGTTTGATATTTTCCAAGTCCTAGACATGTCATTGTGGGAGCAGTCACATGGATTAGATCTCCCAGCTGGAGAGCAAGGTCTGTGGAACCATTTCGCAACTGAAACTTGAGAGTCATCAAAATGCCATTGGTTACGTCTGTGCTTGGCACGCGACATATGAGGGTGGTTCCGTGACTGGTATGCTCTGTGTTGGGATTACATACACCTGATTACAGGTTCTTGAATATATAAACCAAACATAAATATTAATATCAAGCTCTTACATGACCATTAGTTTCAAATGGCTGAAGTATGATATAAGAGTTCAAGCTTATAAAGAACGCATGTATATATGGACCCAACTTTTTAGCTCACCTGAGCACAAAGTGCTCAAGGTGAGCTTTTGTGATCACCCTTCGTCCGGCGTCAACAATTTGCTTTAAACGACATCTCCTCTGAAACCGCTGGACAGAATTTAATGAAACTTGGCAGGAATGTTCCTTGGGTGAGGCTCTACAAAAGTTGCTAAAATAAAGTTGATCCATGAAGAACTCTGGTTGCCATGGCTACAAAAAGAAAAATAATTTGAAAACTTTAAAAATAATCTGCTTCAAAACTACTGGCCAGATTTTAAAATAAGATGGTACAGATGTTCCTTGGGTCAACATATTTATCTCAGGTGAGCGATTTAGGGCCATCATGGGCCTCTTGTTTAACATTCTTATTAGTTTGAAAAATGTACCCATACCCAAAATAAAGGATTCATTTTCATGATACTTACGCAGTATACATTACATTGTCAGAGAGGAAAATGTAAGATTTGACCTGATTCATTTTTTCAAAATGTATATTTCAATTTTATGGGCTGTTAATGACTAACATTTTGAACTCTTATGAACTGATTACAGAAATGAAAAAATACAAGTATCTTGAAAATGAATTAGTTTGGATCTTTTTCTCAGAGTTTCCAGGAAAACTTTTCATGACTCTGTCTGTTTAAAGTATGTTGTAGAATTGAAATGCAAACAAAGTTTAGATAGTATTAGAACAAAACTATGCTATTTTCAGTCATACCACACTTCATTTTGACAGTTCTTTATAAAAAAAAGGACTTTATGCTCTTCAGAAGTGGAAATAAACTTGGTGGGTCCAACCTGGGACAGCTGTGTGTTTTATTAAATCAGACTGTTGTAGTTGGGGTTTAATCCGTTTCCAGGACAACTCTTGTGTATGTTTCCAGGTATGCAGACAACATGGAGACCCACTTTCAGACCCTGGCATTAAGACACATGCCCCAGAACCTCCAGTCTCTCAACACTAAACAGACAGGTGAGTGGGCAGCGTCCAGGTCTAGGTGACCATTGCTAAGTCACTCAAACATAAGAAAGCCGCTGCTTTGTCTCAGTAATGAACCATTATAATCCCCGTAATCATATAACAGTATTTTTTCAGTTTTTCATTTTTCTGGTAAGCAATGTTATCTCCAGATATACAAGTAACATAAAACAGTTTCAAGGAAATCATCAATTACAATATGGTCCTACAGGGCTTTTTTTCCTTCTTTATCAGGGGCCATTCATAGGTGCCCTCCCCTCTGAAAATTTCTTTAAATTCCTCCTGTTTTCCCCAAATTTGCATCTTACTCCAGGATTTTTCTTCCCCAATGAAAAAAAGGTAATATTTTCCCCCAAAATATGATATTAAGGCCCCTTCCCCAACATCTAAAAAAGGGCCTGTCCTAGACAATCTAGATGTTGACCTCTTATATAGGGTTATATTGGTCATATGCTGTAAAATGAGGTCCAATATAATGCTGAGGGCGAAGGATGCAGTGCTTGTATTCAGGTCGATTATACAATGTAGCTCCATGATAATGTGACAATGTAATAAAACAGTTTATACCAAGGACATTGAAGGAATGATATCTACATGATCACAACACAGTCCAATATAACACAGTACCAAAGTTTAGACTCCATAGAGAGCATATTTATTGGTCTGCTCTGTATATTGGTACATACCGCAGTTATGTCCCAGCAAAGTGAAGGCTAAATATTTGAATATGTTCCGTCCTACAATCATTTAACATGACATTTAGAAACTTTTTGATTTATCATAATAAGACCAATCTGCAGACAAGTGCCGATAACCTTCAAGGATTTTGTGAGAATTGTAGATCTTTTTTTGCCCCTGCATAGATAGATCACGGGGCAGGCATATTGTTTTTGCTCTGTTTGTCATAAACTTGAGCCATAAGCATTACTCGGAAGTCCTTCAACCTACAGCCTCCAAACTTCACAATTGCATGTACCTTGACCTTCAAATGACCTTGATGGCATTCATTTAAATGTAGCGCTTGTTCCTTTTCTGTTAAAGTGGTATGGGTTGGTATTAATCACCTTCAGTGATAATTTTAGTTATGCATTTCTTTCAGACTGCTATGTGAATAACAACAATCAGTGAGATATTGGAGTCTGAGGGGGACTTTATATGAGATCTGTCATTCATCATTCACTGCAAGCGTATTCATGTCTTGTCTTAAAAACCAAGTCTGTCTTCAGTCAGTCTTATAGAAGCAGGTAATTATGGAACATCCATCATCTTGTGATTTTCTTCGTTCTTTGGTCTTAAACTGGAGATCAGGAATTAGTCTGTCTCCTGGGTTTACAGGATTTTACTGGTGACAGGGTTTAACTGTAGACTGAGGTTGTCTGGCCAGAAATATGAGAGTGAGAGTATATAACCCTTTCCCTCATATAGACTCATTTTGACACACTCAATAGGTATCACATAAAGCCTGATCTGCAGAAAACCACAGTTAAACCTTACCAAATTTAATTATAAAATCCTCAATTCCAGACCACTGAGGAGCAGCGAACAGCATAAAACCTGATCAGCCTGCGAGTTACTCGCAGGCTGATCTGGTTTTATGCTGTTCGCGTAGGTCTTTTCATGGTTTCCTCTATGAGGGAAAGGGATAACTTGATGAAGTTGGGTGGGGTTGTTATAACAACGGATGTTGTTCACTGTGGTTGATTATGACTATGTTGATGTCCCCATCCCTATACCTACACTATTAGCTCACTCGAGCACAGTGTGCTTATGCATATTTGATCCCTTTGAAAATGAAAAATTCTTTGTTGTCTGAAACTTGAACCTCATGTTTGCTGCTAAAAGTAACCAGGTAAAATCAAGTGACTTAAATGGATTTAAATTAGCTTGCATACTGAGGTGAGCAGTCTAGGGTCATATTGTCCTCTTGTTTATGAGGATGGGTCTCTTGTTGAGTTTTCGGTCTGTCTTTTAAATTTACTCTGTATCCCCTGATTATGATTTAGATAAGTCAGCAAAGGGGTTCAATGGTCACTTTCATGTATCTCGTATTTGATTTTTATTTTGAAAATAATTTCTGAATTAGCTTGTAAAGAATACCTTAAAAGAAGGTGATATACAGAGAGAAAGCTTAGTCCTGTTTTGATGGATGAAAATTGTCTGATTCAATAACCCTTTCCCTCATATAGACTCATTTTGACGCACTCAATTGGTATCACATAAAGCCTGATCTGCAGAAAACCACAGTTAAACCTTACCAAATTTAATTATAAAGTCCTCATTTCCAGACCACTGAGGAGCAGCGAACAGCATAAAACCTGATCAGCCTGCGAGTTACTCGCAGGCTGATCTGGTTTTATGTTGTTCGCATAGGTCTTTTCCTGGTTTCCTCTATGAGGGAAAGGGTTAAGAAACCAGCCACTGTTAGATGAATGGCGGGTTTCTTGGTGACTTTGTGTTATTTTCATTGAGTAAAAGTGCTTTTTGTTAAGAGCCTGCTTTTAGAATGGATTTCATAACAGGAACACTGAGATTTGGAAATGGTTTTCGATGTCTGTGCAAATATACTTAATGCTTTTCAAGAAGTGTTCTTTGAAGAGATTTCACTTGATTCACTTGATAATAAAATGTAAGTTCTGGGGTTTATTTGCTCTCAATAAACATACAAATTAACATCATATATTAAAGTTAGAACTATAGTTCAGTGACATTGTATGCACAGATAAAAAACCGTGGTAAGTTGTGATCAGGCCTAGTCCACTGGTTTCCTGCATGATATTGTTATATCTATAACTTTTTGTCAACAAAAGGTCATGGCTGAGGTTATATGGTCAGTGCATGTGGCAGTTTTTTATTTTGAGAAAAATTTTTGCAACATCCAGGGGGTAGGACTAATGAACCTTTCACCTTGGATATTTCTATTGTTAAAGTTTTTCATACAATAATCAGAAATTTTATTCTAGGGGATTAAGGAGGGAAATAGTGTCAGCCAAAGGAATGGGGGACATAATATAGTATGGCACTGTCTGCCCATCTGTCTGTCTAAACATTTTGTTTCTGTGCAATAACTTATGACAGACTTCATGTATTGAATTCATATTTGATTCATAAGTACATAATATGAAAATACAGGTCAAATTCGATTTTGGTTACAATCGACATATTTGTTATAGACTGTAATGGGCAAAATTTATGTGAAATGACTTTATTGAATTCATATTTGGTATGCAGGAATATAGTACCAAAGTATAGGTCAAGAATGATTTTGGTTACAATCCGCTGATGAGTTATAAGTTATGTGCCATTTATAGGCAAATTTATTGCGAAATGCCTGTCACAATCATCATCAAGAATTTTAAAAGACATAAGTTTGATTTGGTTACAATCCACAGAGTTATGATGGAGTAAATTGTTAAGTTATTATTGAGGTCAAACTTAAATATTTAATTACTAAAGATTATCATCCATGACATTTGCAACATCAAAACTGCTTCCACACATGGAAAACAGTACCTTGTACTATGATCCTCTCATAGAATTTTCCTTCTGGCTAATATTGCCCTGCCCTAGCGGTGCTGTTTTTAGTTTGTTCCTTGGCTGCAAAAACCATCAGCAAATGTGAACTCTCAAAGAAATTACCATAGTAACTAATAATAATCCAGGACAGCTTGTCAGTAAGTCACTCTCTGTTTACTCAGAATGTTACTGCTCAGTATTTTTAGATGAGAGGTAATAACGTAAGACCTTTGAAGGACCTATCTGAACCAAAATAGTCGTATAACCCAGGAATTAGAGAGGGATAAAGATGAATAATATTACTGTACACACGGTCAGATTAGGTGCAGCTACGTATAAGGCGCATCCTAATTTTCGGGGTATTTATTTTTAAAAAAAAGATTCACTTATCGTATCATACATGGTGAAATATTGTTTTGAAATTCGTGCCGTCGTACATTTTGACAATCTGAAAGCTATCGGTACATCACCGTGGCTAATCATACGGTGAATTGTTTTATTTACACATGGCATAAGATTAGACCATTATGTTAACCCTTTCCCTCATATAGACTCATTTTGACGCACTCAATAGGTACCACATAAAGCCTGATCTGCAGAAAACCACAGTTAAACCTTACCAAATTTGATTACAAAATCCTCATTTCCAAACCACTGAGGAGCAGCGAACAGCTGTTCGCATAGGTCTTTTCATGGTGTCCTCTATGAGGGAAAGGGTTAAGGAGGGGTAGGATAAAGGTGACACATTTTCATAACATGACATTACTCAACCATGCCCCCACATTCTAAATAACACTGGGGACCATTGTCACCTGTCAAAATTCTGCCAACTAACAAACTTTACGTAACAATTGCCACCTGTCAAGTTTCCCCTGTACATCAACAGGTCCTGTAAAATAACCTTATTGTTTTTAGCTCACCTGAGCCAGAGGCTCAAGGTGAGCTATTGTGACCGGTCTTCGTCCGTCGTCCGTCCGTCCGCCGTCCGTCGTCCGTCAACATTTTGCTTCAAACGACATCTCCTCCTTAACCGCTTGGTCAATTTTGATAAAACTTTACAGGGATGTTCCTTGGGTGGTCCCCTTTCAAAGTTGTTCAAAGAATTGAATTCCATTTGGAATTCTGGTTGCCATGGCAACGGAAAGAAAAAACTTAAAATGTCTTCTTCTCCAAAACAACCAACTGAATTTCAAAATGTTTTGGCACAGATGTTCCTTTGGTAAGTGTCTACCAAGATTGTTCAAATTATTTGGATCCGTAAAAAAACTGGCCGCCAGGGGCGGGCTAGTTTTCCTTAGATGCCTATACTCAAATCTTAAAAAATCTTCTCCTCCAAAACGCGGCTGAATTTCAAAATGTTTTGGCACAGATACTCCTTGAGTAAGTGTCTACCAAGATTGTTCAAATTATTTGGATCCATAAAAAAACGTGGCCGCCAGGGGCGGGGCTAGTTTTCCTTATATGTCTATAGTGAAAATAAAAAATCTTCTTTCCAAAACACTGGCTTGATTTCAAATTGTTTTGGCACAGATGTTCCTTGATTAAATGTCTATCAAGACTGTTCAAATTATTTGGATCCATAAAAAAACATGGCCGCCAGGGGCGGGGCTAGTTTTCCTTATATGTCTATAGTGAAAATTGAAAAAAAACTTCTTCTCCAAAACCACTGGCGTTATTTCAAATTGTTTTGGCACAGATGTTCCTTTATTAAATGTCTTCCAAGATTGTTAAAATTATTTGGATCCGAAAAAAAACATGGCCGCCAGGGTCGTGGCTAGTTTTCCTTATATGTCTATAGTCAAATCTTAAAAAAATCTTCTCCTCAGAAACCACAAGACCTGGAGCTTAGATATTTGGTGTGCAGCATTGTCTACTAGATCACTACCAAGTTTGTTCAAATCATGGCCCTGGGGTCAAAATTGGCCCCGCCCCAGGGGTCACCTGATTTTACATAGGCTAATATAGGAAATACTTGAAAAAATCTTCTTCTCAGAAACCACAAGGCCTGGGTTTAGATATTTGGTTGAGCATTCTTAGACTCTCACCAAGATTGTTCAAATTATGACCCTGGGGTCAAAACTGGCCCAACCCCAGGGGTCACTTCATTTAACATAGGCTAATATAGGAAAAACTTGAAAAATCTTCTTCTCAGAAACCACAAGGCCTAGGGTTTAGATATTTGGTGTGCAGCATTGTCTAGTAGATCACTACCAAGTTTGTTCAAATCATGGCCCTGGGGTCAAATTTGGCCCCGCCCCAGGGGTCACCTGATTTTACATAGGCTAATATAGGAAAAACTTGAAAAATCTTCTTCTCAGAAACCACAAGTCTTAGCCTTTTGATTTTTGGTATGTGGCATGATCTTATGACTCTCTACCAAGATTGTAAAAATTATGACCCTGGGGTCAAAATCGGCCCCGCCCCAGGTGTCACTTCATTTAACATAGGCTACTATAGGAAATACTTGAAAAAATCTTCTTCTCAGAAACCACAAGGCCTGGGTTTAGATATTTGGTATGAGCATGTCTTAGATCTCTACCAAGTTGTTCAAATTATGACCCTGGGGTCAAAATTGGCCCCCCCCAGGGGTCACTTGATTTAACATAGGCTAATATAGGAAAAACTTGAAAAATCTTCTTCTCAGAAACCACAAGGCCTAGGGTTTAGATATTTGGTGTGCAGCATTGTCTAGTAGATCACTACCAAGTTTGTTCAAATCATGCCCCTGGGGTCAAATTTGGCCCCGCCATTGGGGTCACCTGATTTTACATAGGCTAATATAGAAATAACTTGAAAATTCTTCTTTTTAGGAAACTAGAAAACACATGGCCTGGCGTTTAGATATTTGGTGAAAATATTGGCCCCTCCCCAGGGATCACTTGATTTTACATAGACTTATTTTGGAAAAAAAAAATTTCTTCTCAAAACCCACAAGGTCTGGAGTTTAGATATTTGGTATGTAACATGGGCTAATAGACCTCTACCCAGTTTGTTCAAATCATGACCCTGGGGTCAAAATTGGCTCTGCCCCAGGGGTCACTTGATTTTACATAGCCTAATGATATCAGGTGAGCGATCCAGGGCCATCATGGCCCTCTTGTTATTGAAATGGCTTCCATCAAGTTGTTTCAGTTTCTCACGATCATTTTATCATGAAATACACCAGTATGATAACTAATAAGAACAAAAACAATAATCTGGCATTGTTTATTATGGTTTCATATAGACTTTATAGCATATAATTATTGTATTCATTGGCTTTCCTTATATCAATTTTCTGAGATCGTATACCGTAAATTTCTCGGTGATTGGAAAAAGAGATCTGAAAATCTGTATATCATCATACAAGGCGCACCCTCTCTATAAACCTGAATTATCTGGAAAAACCGTGCACCTAATCTGCCACTGTATACGGTACTTGTTTCCCTGTCAATGTTAAAGAAATAAGTTTAAATTCAATCATGTTTTCACTCAATTTTGCAGTCACTTGCTGGCAGTTCAGGTTTTACATTGGTTACCATGGTGATTTGATTGACTTCTTATGGGTTTACTACTGAGATATTGAATATTTTAGATTAGGGAGACACTGATCCCGAAGATCCATACATTTATCTTCAAAATGAAATATTGTTGATGATTTATTTTTGCATTTATGCAAATATTTGTTTTCTATATCATTTGCATGTATGCAAATGTTTGTCAAACATTAGGTTGTATTGTCTAATTTTGGTATCACAAGAAGGATGTATGCAAATGAGTTTGAGATTGAGTTAGTATTCCTTAAATATATTCTGTTGTTTTTAGCTCCACTTTTTGAAGGAAAAAAAGAAGCTATTTTCACGACCCTCGCTTCAGCATTGATTAAGATTTTTGTTCAGGTCCATTTTTCCATAACCATCAAACATAATTACTTGGTATGCTTGTTCACTATCAATGTTCACTATCAAAAAAGGAACCCATCTCAAAAGGGCAGGTAACTCTAAAAAATAATTTTGGCAAATTTATGGCCCTTTTTTGTTTTTTTAACTTAAAATATTCATTAATGGTTGAGGTTTTTTTTATGCGCTCAAAGGACGGTATGATGTTATGCCACTGGTCGTTCATCTGTCCTTCCATCTGTCCATTAGCAATTTCTTGTCCGCTTTGTATTTTAAGAACCACTGGAAGGAAATTGAAATTATTTTACAGAAATGTTAAGCATACAGAGAGGATATGCAGAGCATAGTTTTTGGATGTCTTGGTTCAAGGCCAAGGACACACTTGACGGTCACATGTCATACTTTTATAATGTTAGAATATTTTTCTTAAGGTCGTTTTCTCAAAAAACTGTCAGGTTCTCATTTAAAAAGAGCAGCTAACCCTAAAAATCATTTTGGCGCAGTTATGGCCCTCTTTCAACATAAAAATTTCTGTCATGTGTTAGATTTTTCACTTAAACTATCAAACATACTCATTTCAAACTTGGAAAACTTGTTAACTATCTTTACAGGAACCCATTACCAAAAGGCAGGTTAACCTAAATTTCATCTTGGCATGGTTATGCCCCTTTTCTGACTTAAATTTTCTTGGTTGGTTAAGTTTTTTGTTAAGGTCTTTTTAAGGAACTCATTTCACCCAATAATTCATTATGTATACTCCTTTTTCGACTTGAAATTTTCTCTATTGGTTAAGGTCAATTTCTAAAAAAATTGTCAAACATATTCACTTCAGGGTTGGAATACTTGATCACTTTTAAAGTTGGAAGAAATGTCAAAAGGGCATCTAACTCTTAATTTCCTTTTTACAGTTATGCCCCTTTTCAACTTAGATTTTTTTACTGTTCATTTGAAATAGAATATTTTATGTTAATGTTTTCTAGGTTCTTATTTCAGTAAGTACTTAAACTAGGGGATTGAAACTTCCCATGTGTTTTCAGGCTCATTACTTTATGTTACGTTTTTTTATGTTAACACTAGAAATAATTACATCTAACATTATACTATCTAGCTCTCAGAAAAGTGGAGCGCACTGTCTTGGGACAGCTCTTGTTTCTTGCTGTTGTTTAAATTAGATGCATGTTTTAAAAATAAATTTTGACATTCTAGAGACTTTAGGAAATGTTTTTTCTTGTGAGTTTAAAAGATTATTGAGTTACTTAATATTCTTCTCTTGGGTTTCCTTCATTTGGAAGCAGAATACTTCAAACTCATCATTTTAAAAGTACAATAAAGCAGTTCCTAAAATCCAATATCTTATTACAAAGTGCAGCATATTTTCCCTCCAAATGCACATTGAAATGTCATGTGTTATTGGTCTTCTAATATTAGCAATTTGGGTGGTTGCTATGTCTGAAAGTTCTGGTCGACCTTCAGAATTGAAGCAAGAAAATGTCATGTCACTATAAAGTTTCTGAAATTGGAAGGAAGGGCTGAGTAAAGTTCCATTCTGAAATAGCTGGATTTTTGTGATCAATTGGGCCTTTTTTTTGTGTCAACTGCTGGAAGCAGAGGTGACACAAAGAGTTCACTTTTCCATCGTCCGTTCGTCTGTCTGTCACACTTTTTTCGTCATGTTTCAGCAGGTGACACATGTGTTCCCAAGAACACTCTTGCTTAATATTTTGGTTCATTAAGCCTACCTGGGTTTTGGGGGGTGGGGGGTCAAATTTGTCGTATTTTTACCTTTGATTCACAAAGTTTGTGAGGATTGTGGGTTTATATAGGGATCACACACATTGACCTATGGTGCTACATTGTACATGAGTTAATGTTTTATATTATCAAGGCTGTTTATTACCAAGGGTTACTGTGAAATCATTAATTTTCTCGGAACACTAATTTTCGTCGATTTCGTGGAGGGAAATAACCACAAATATTAATCCCCACGAAAAATGGTCTTTTATATAGAAGTCCTGTTTCTAGAACATACATCCACAAGTAAATATACCCACGAAATTCCCTTAGGTACATAATCAATGAAATTTAATGTCAACGAAAATTAATGATTTTACAGTAATTGATCACCTTCAGTGATAACTCAAGCTTCTGTACATTTGTGTAGACTATCTGTGGTGGCCCAGGGGTTGAAAGAGTCGGCCTCAGGAGCAGGAGGTTGTGGGTTTGATCCCGAACCACAACATAACAAAGTTGTTAAAATGTTACTGGTAGCTCTCTGCTTGCCGAACAGTAGAGCTGGAAATGGGTTAGCAGATATCATAATTGATTTATGTTACATTTGATTTTGATTCATTTGATAACAATTAATAATTTGTTGATAAAACAGCAGTCAGATTATTTCATAAAATGAAAAAAAAATATACATTATTGTTCACTAAAAAAATGAAAATTTATGATTAAGCAAATTTATGATTATGCATGTTGGTTATTTTTGAAATATAGTTCTGTGCATTGCAATATTTTGAATTCTTGAATTTTGTTATGAATGAATCAGTTTCAATCATCAAAAGGGAAACATTTGCCAAAATGAATAATTACATTAAAATGATGATCTAAATTTTGTTTAGTTCAGTTAACCCTTTCCCTTAAAGAGGACACCATGAAAAGACCTATGCGAACAGCATAAAACCAGATCAGCCTGCGAGTAACTCGCAGGCTGATCAGGTTTTATGCTGTTCGCTGCTTCTCAGTGGTCTGGAAATGAGGATTTTGTAATTAAATTTGGTAAGGTTTAACTGTGGTTTTCTGCAGATCAGGCTTTATGTGATACCTATTGAGAGCGTCAAAATGAGTATCTATGAGGGAAAGGGTTAATGCCAGTGTGAAGTTGACTGATAATAGTATATTAAGCACTAGAGTGCTCAGCATATTTACAGGGTAGTTCCGGGACAGGTTGGTCTTTGACTGGATGTGGTATCATGCCACATGACTACAGTGTGATACTACTGTGTGGCAGCATTATATCTGTTTCTAATACATGTAGATGGTTGAAATACTATTTGTAGGACATTAAACAAACAAAATTAATGATGTTTTGTAAACCAAAAGATGGAAAAGTAATGGCCTGCCTAATTTTGCAGAAATTAGTACCTCCTTTTCTGGAGATTTATTTGAGCGTGTTCACATCCAGCTTCTTGTTTCCAATTTTGTATTTAACTGCTGCTTTTAATTATAACATTATTTACCAACAAATCATGGAACTTGACAGTTGGTTTTACTTTTGTTTTGAACAATTATCACATCTAACAAAAGTCAAACTCTGGCAGACAAAAGCACGTTCAAAACCACTTTGCATGTGCCATATTTCATTAGAATTGGTTTAGAAACAAAAAAAATAATAGATTTAATTGTTGAAATATTTGATATTTGCCAATTGTATGTGCCAGTAATTTGTCTGATGTTGCGTGGGTTTGGCCAAGAATGCAGTTTTAAAAGCCAAGGATTCAGTATTGCACATTTCAAACTGAAGTTCCAAGAGTAAATGTTTAGTATTTCTGCCAATGAGGTATTATTTTCAGCTCTGGTTTTATAGTTAGCTGGATCTCTCTAAAGTCGTTTAAGAATAATGTTTCTGGTGAAAAACGGGGGATTTATTTTACAATTTTCTCTTAATTCATTTATCCTTGATGAAAGTCTGTCCTTGAAATTTTTGTTGGCAAAGGATTTTTATTCTATGTTATCAGTTTCAGGAATCAAAATGTAAAAAAAGTTGATTAAGATTTTCTAAGGCTTTTATTTCCAGCATCCATGACAGTATATTTTTGGAAACCATTCTACTTTATCTAGAGAAATAATATGTCTGGATGACAGGTCAGTGTAGACCTTCATTTTATGCAGATTATACGTCTCCAAATAAATGTTGTAAAGAAAATACATCCAAATGTCTCCAGACACTCACTTCAATCGTTTACATATAAAGAACTTCAGGACTTTGCAATATGTCACTTTCTCCATCGTTTTGTTGAGCAGTACCATCATGCATTATCTGGAGAGGGATAAATTGAAAATTTTATAATCCATTTAAAGATGTGATTCTTGTTGTACTCAGTATTTCTCCTCACTTTATTATGGAACAACAACCTTGACTTCCACAGTACAAAATTATGTATGATTTATTATGGCAGCAGTACCATCATGCATTATCTGGAGAGGCAGGTCATGGGTTCAATCTCCAACTTCATCATACAAAAGTCATTAAAAAATGGTATGGTAGCTGCCTGCTGATTATCACCGATGTGAAGTTTACTAGTTATAGCCGATGCAACGATAATCAACAATAAGATAATATAATAACCACTAGTGCTTCTCATTTTGACAGGGTAGTTGTAGGACTGGTTGGCCCGGTGTCAAGATAATGAAACTTGGTGTGGTATCATGCCACATACATGTCTATGGCGTGATACTGCAGTGTGGCAGCACTATATCTGTCTCAAGTAGACATTGGTCTCCATATGACTGAAGCACTGTCTGTAGGATGTTTAACCCTTTCCCTCATAGAGGACACCATGAAAAGACTATGCGAACAACATAAAACCAGATCAGCCTGCGAGTAACTCTCAGGCTGATCAGGTTTTATGCTGTTCGCTGCTCCTCAGTGGTCTAGAAATGAAGATTTTGTTATTAAATTTGGTAAGGTTTAACTGTGGTTTTCTGCAGATCAGGCTTTATGTGATACCTATTGAGTGTGTCAAAATGAGTCTATATGAGGGAAAGGGTTAACCCAGCAAAAATCATCATGCAGTGGACAAATGGTGGGAGAATGAGTCATCCGTAGAGATAAGTCTCTCCCCACAATACTGGTTTAGACTATTTCATCTGTCTTTCTGCCCAAATGTCTACCTCAGTTTGTCTGGTTTCATCTCAAAAACCAATTCCTGGGTTTCAATAAAACTTTACATGAAGATTTATTGTGTATATTTTTAAGCATCATGCTTGGTGATTTTGGGCAGTTATTGCCCCTTGTACCAAGGAAACCCTCATCTAAACCAGCAAACAAAATAGCCTTCCACATACAGGGTCAAACCATCACAGAATTGAATCTGCGTTACATTGGTGAAACCATTACGCTATCTGAACAACGAAGTCTAGTCCACTTCAGAGTACTTTAAAACTGAAGTATCTTCCAGGTAGATGGTCATTAAACTGTGGGGTCTGTATAAAGGATAGGTTGGAGAAATGTACATAATGTGTATATACAAGGTTTATCTTGTCCAATGTGATATGTCAGCACCAGTGATAAATTGTGGACTTTTCTATGTACGTTAGCTATTTGTCTGTTCATTTCTAAAGAATATATTTGTTTAGAGTTTCCCTTTTGACCCATTTCTAAGGTGTTTGACCTTAAATGGTTTTTGTAGGTGAGGTGTTTTAGTCCATTTAAATTTATCTGTTAACTCTATTTATACGCCTGTGGCACTGGGTGGTGTCCATTGAGGTTGTCCACTTTCTAATTTTAACAAACGTGAACCGATCTTTACCAAACTTGATCACAATGTGTATGGGCACAGCATCTCAGGCAAGATAGATAACCAGCCAGAATATGTTTGAGACTCCTGTGTTACAGCTCTTGATGAAAACTTGCAAAATTAACAGTGTCCAATCTCTATCTCATAAAAAATGTGAACCATTCTTTCCTAAACCTGGTCACAATATTTATAGGTACAATAACCGGCCAAGTTTAGTAACCAACCAGAGTGTCTCAGACACTTCAGAGTTGTGGCCCTTGAATTGATAAAAAATTGCATGATGAATTGTAAACATTATAAAATCTTATCTGCCTGCAAGCTACACTCAAGCTGATAAGGTTTCATACTGGTTGCTAAGCTCTTTGGTTTAATAGCCTTCATCTGGTTTAAAATGATTGGCAGCCTGTCAATCTGTCAATTTCCTCTTCAATCTTGATTATTTTACATCAGTTTTAAAGCGGATTCTCGCAACATACAGATCTCTCAGTAGTGTGGATGTATGTGGTCATTATAAAGGTAGGAAACTGGAGTAGCCACAGAAAACCATCAGGTATGGAGTAGTTACCACTGTACCATCGACATCCTTGATCAGCAATCAAACCCATAGTGCATCAGTAGAAGCTTCAATTTTTCAATCAATCTAACAGATTTTTCCGGGGCCGCCGTGGCCGAGCGGTTACAGTCGTGGACTACAAATCTCTCAGCCCCTCACTGCTGTGGGTTCGAATCCCGGTAGGGACTTCGGATTTTTCATGTGAGGAAGCCTTCCAGCTGGCTTGCGGTAGGTCGGTGGTTCTACCCGGGTACCTCTGTGTACTCGTGGTCTTCCTCCACCTGTAATTAGCTGGTTGTCGCTATATGATTGAAATACTATCGCAGTAACAGTAAACCCCAATACAACAACAACAACAACAGATTTTTCTATACTTCATAAATTTTGTACAGTAAACTGCTTCAACATCTAGACTTAAATTTACCTCAAATGAGCAGTGTAGACTGAATTTAATATGGTTATCCCCCCTTCACACACACAAACACAAACATATGAACACTGAAGACTTTGGGGCATATTGCAATGTCCGGTCCTGTTTTATGAAAACCTCTGACCAGTGAGAGAGCGTCTGCCCCAGAATCAGGTTGAGAGTTTGATCCCAAGCTGCAATATACCAAAGTCATTAGAAATGGTACTGTTACAGTTTCCTTGGTTGGCATTTGGCATATAAGGGTAGTTGCAGGACTGGTTGTCCCAGTGTCAGGATAATGTGAATGGGTGTGGTATCATGTCACATGTCTACAGTGTGATACTGCAGTGTGGCAGCACTATATCTGTCTCAAGGAGACATTTTCTCCGAATGACTGAAATACTGTCGGTGGGGCGTTAAACCCAACAAAATAGAACAAATAAAAGCCTCCTCAAGACAAAGAGTTGATTTCACCACCTTCATTAATATCTCTAGTACAGATAATGGTAGTCCTTGAAATTTGTAACAGTTCTTCATTCTTGGGTTCTTATTTCCGATAAGGGAAGTCAAGATTACTTTTACCGACCAGAAAGATTCATGGTATTCATGGTAAAGTTTCAGGTATGACCAGTATCAGAGCAGTGTTGCAACAGTTAGAATATTTTTCAGAAATAGTTATCAAATTTTGCCAACACTTTGCTTTTTATAATCTTGGTTCTTCTGGAATCTCATGTTGCAATCAGTCTAATAACACATTTTTTTTCTGATTGCTTTTAGTTGGGGTATTTGTCACTTTCAGTTGTGTTGCATTTAAATCTCTTTTCCAGTGCAGATAGGTATTATCAAATGCAGGTCAGCCTGCAGCAAAACCTTGTCTGTATTTACACACACACTAGATAGCGCAGCAGTTGCAAATAGAATGAAACACAGGCCTGCGGTTGTTTTTGATCTTGAACAGTAATGAACTTGAACAGCAATGCTGTCTGTTTTCCAGGTCAGCAATTGTTATTATTATCTTGCCTCACCTTCATCCTGAAGCAGAGTGACTCATTTGCCTTACATATTGATGTTAATAACTGTGTGCAGTTTGCATATTGCGCAATAGTTTGCATACCTTGATAGCTGCTGAATAACCTGAGATACAGACATTATAGGTGTCAGAAAAGTAGGTTATATTCTAGATGTATTATCATTCCACAAATTTGACATTTAAATTGACCCTAATTCCCTGTTAAATGAATTGAATGTGCAACAACAACAACAAATTTAAAGTTGTACTTTGTTTACTTGATTAATCCCGGCTTGTAACATGCCATTAGCTGAAGATTCAAAAATGTGTTCATTTGTTCCTGTAATGTATGATACTAAAGGTTAAGTTAAATGTCAAAATTGGACATGCAATAGCTGCATGCAAACACCAATGTGGTAATATTGTACTTTCAAAGTAGTATCAAGGCTGCTTACTGAATTTTTTTTGTTCTGATTTCAAATACTGAATACTGTATTGAGTTCAAAAATGTGTTAAATCGAGTTTTGAGGTTTGGTATATTTTCTAGAATCAGATTTTCCTATTTGTATATCCCCACCCACCCCAAAAAAATGGAAGCCATACAGTCTATATTTTACCACGTTTAATCCAAAGACTGACCAATTAAGCTTTTCCTTACAGACTGATGAAACATCTGAATAATTTATTTTTCTGACAGCCATGCGTCCAAACCATGACAGATATGTGTTCCTGAGAGTGAATGAATCTAAAGATGGTGTCCTGGTGGAGGAAGAAACACTGGATACAGGGTTAGTAATGTAGCATGGTTCTGGAAACACTGGATACAGGGTTAGTAATGTAGTAATGTACTGTTGTTCTGGAAACACTGGATACAGGGTTAGTAATGTAGTAATGTACTGTTGTTCTGGAAACACTGGATACAGGGTAAGTAATGTAGTAATGTACTGTTGTTCTGGAAACACTGGATACAGGGTTAGTAATGTAGTAATGTACTGTTGTTCTGGAAACACTGGTACAGGGTTAGTAATGTAGTAATGTACTGTTGTTCTGGAAACACTGGATACAGGGTAAGTAATGTAGTAATGTACTGTTGTTCTGGAAACACTGGATACAGGGTTAGTAATGTAGTAATGTACTGTTGTTCTGGAAACACTGGATACAGGGTTAGTAATGTAGTAATGTACTGTTGTTCTGGAAACACTGGATACAGGGTTAGTAATGTAGTAATGTACTGTTGTTCTGGAAACACTGGATACAGGGTTAGTAATGTAGTAATGTACTGTTGTTCTGGAAACATTGGATACAGGGTTAGTAATGTAGTAATGTACTGTTATTCTGGAAACACTGGATACAGGGTTAGTAATGTACCATAGTTCAGGAAACACTGGATACAGGGTTAGTAATGTAGTAATGTACTGTTGTTCTGGAAACACTGGATACAGGGTTAGTAATGTAGTAATGTACTGTTGTTCTGGAAACACTGGATACAGGGTTAGTAATGTAGTAATGTACTGTTGTTCTGGAAACACTGGATACAGGGTTAGTAATGTAGTAATGTACTGTTGTTCTGGAAACATTGGATACAGGGTTAGTAATGTACCATAGTTCAGGAAACACTGGATACAGGGTTAGTAATGTAGTAATGTACTGTTGTTCAGGAAACACTGGATACAGGGTTAGTAATGTACCATAGTTCTGGAAACACTGGATACAGGGTTAGTAATGTAGTAATGTACCGTTGGTCTTGAAACACTGGATACAGGGTCAGTTATGTACCATAGTTCTTGAAAGTAAGTACATTCTCTTATTAAGGTCTCCTACTCTCACCAACATAGGGAGTCTTTGAGTCTTACTTGCAAGTAATGTCAGTACTCGGGTTCAACCTAAGTTGTTCAATACCTTGTGTGGTCATGTGTCATTGTTATCCCCCAAAATAAGAAGTATGTGGGGGCTTTATTGGAGTCACATCTGTCTGCCAGTTGGTCTGTCTGTAGCTGAAGCTTTGTCCAAGCTATTTCTTGGCTGCTTTTGGTCAGATTTTGTTTAACTTTACAAGACAAGGAAGTACCAAGCCTAGTTGTGCATATCGTTTGCACATCAGGCTTGGCTTGATTTTACATGAATTATGGACCTCTGTTATATTTAATAGATATATTTTGTTCACACAATATCTCGGCCACCACAGGACTGATTTCGAATTAACTTCAAAGCATTTATAAGTACCAAGTCTTAGTTGCATGTATAATTGACACATCCAGACTAGCTTGATTTAAATGAGTATTGGCCCTTGTTATTTTTATGAAAGATATTTGTCCAGCTTCCTTTGGTCAGATTTTCATGTAACTTCACAAAAAATAAAAATACCAACCCTACTTGCTTGTAGGCATATCATCTTGCTTCATTTTTATGCCCCCACCAAAAATGGGGGGCAATATAGATTTGCATTTGTTCTTCCGTGCGTACGTACATCTGTCCCAAAACTTTGTGACACGCATAACTCAGGAAGTATTTGTACTACCAACTTAAAACTTCATGGATATATTGTTCAGGACATGAACTTGCACACCTGGATATTTTCATCGAACTGCCATTGAAGTTGACAGAGTTATGGGCCTTTGTTTTTGAAAAATATGGGATTTTATGCTTGTATTGCATGTAACTATGTAAGTATTTGTACTATAGATTTAATTGAAACTTCACGAATATATTATTCAGGATATGAACTTGCACACATGGGTTTTTTTATCGGATCACCGTTGACAATGCCCAATTTGCAAGATGTTTGAGCACTTGTCTTGTGTTGCTATGGTTGTTGTTATTGTTAGAATATAAAAAATGATGTTATTTTCTAATAGATTTGTTAGGAAAAATTATTGATGTACTCTCTTCTTCATTTGCCAGCGCATTTTGATGCTCCCCACCAAAAAGTGAGGCATATAGATCTGCCTTTGTCCGTCAGTCCATCCCAAAACTATGACACAGGTAACTCTGAAGGTATTGTGCTACAGACTTTAAACTTCATGGATATATTACTCAGGACATGGCTTGCCCACCTGGGTGTTGGCCTTTGTTTTGGAAAATGCAACAGGTGGGGGCATCTGTGTCCTCTGGACACATTTCTAGTTCAATGAGTTATACCCTTTTAAATCATATTTCTTGAGTAGTTTATCTGCTCTAATGCTGCTACTTTTGGTCAGATTTGGATTTTGTCCCAGACACTCCAGAGTTACAACCCTTGAATTGATAGAATTTCAGGACGGGCATATTTTGTGATAACCAGTGCTCTTGTTTATATTCATTGAATATTTTTTGTCTGCATTACATATATAAGTGTATTAGAGCTCCACCTAGTTTATAATTGTTTTTAGCTCACCTGAGCACAACGTGCTCATGGTGAGCTTTTGTGATCGCCTTTTGTCCGTCGTGCGTGCGTCCGTCCGTCGTCAACAATTTGCTTTAAACAACATCTCCTCATGAACCGCTGAAGGGATTTTGACCAAACTTCACAGGAATCATCCTTATGATGCCCTCTATCAAAGTTGTACAAATTATTCAGATTGGTTAAAAAAGTAGGTCACAGGAGCTAAAAATAGATTTTAAAAATGCAAACTTTGAAAATCTTCATCTGCAAACTGCAAGGCCTAGAGCTTCGATATTTGGTATGTAGCATCATCTTATGGGCCATTACCAAGATTGTACAAATCATAGCCCTACGGTAATAAATGCCCCGCACCAGGGGTCACTTGTTTTACATAGAGTTATATAGGAAAATCTTTAAAAATCTTCTTCTATGAATCCATAAGGCCTAGAGCTAAGATATTTGGTGTGTAGAATCATCTTATGGTTCATTACCAAGATTGTTCAAATCATAGCCCTATGGTGATAAATGCCCCCGCACCAGGGGTCACTTGTTTTTAGCTCACATGAGCACAACGTGCTCAAGGTGAGCTTTTCTGATCGCCTTTTGTCCGGCGTCCGTCTTGCGTGCGTGCGTCCGGCGTCAACAATTGCTTCAAACAACATCTCCTCCTAAACGGCTTGGCCAATGTGAAAAATATTTTGCAGGAATGTTCCTTGGATGAAGCTCTACTAAAGTTGTATAAATGGTTCTGGTCCATTGCATAATTAGGTCACAGGAGCTAAAAATAGATTTTAAAAATGCAAACTTTGAAAATCTTCTTCTGCAAAACTGCACGGCCTAGAGCTTAGATATTTGGTATGTAGCATCATCTTATAGGCCACTACCAAGATTGTACAAATCATAGCCCTATGATGATAAATGACCCCGCACCAGGGGTCACTTGTTTTACATAGAGTTATATAGAAAAATCTTAAAAAGTCTTCTTCTATGAATCCATAAGGCCTAGAGCTAAGATATTTGGTATGTAGCATCATCTTACGGGCCACTACCAAGATTGTACAAATCATGACCCTATGGTGATAAATGACCCCGCACCAGGGGTCACTTGTTTTACACAGAGTTATATAGGAAAATCTTAAAAAATCTTCTTCTATGAATCCATAAGGCCTAGAGCTTAGATATTTGGTATGTAGCATCATCTTATGGGCCACTACCAAGATTGTACAAATCATAGCCCTATGGTGATAAATGACCCCGCACCAGGGGTCACTTGTTTTACACAGAGTTATATAGGAAAATCTTAAAAAATCTTCTTCTATGAATCCATAAGGCCAAGAGGTTAGATATTTGGTATGTAGCATCATCTTATGGGCCACTACCAAGATTGTACAAATCATAGCCCAATGGTGATAAATGACCCCACACCAGGGGTCACTTGTTTTACATAGAGTTAAATAGGAAAATCTTGAATCAATAAGGCCTAGAGCTGAGATTTTTGGTATGTAGTAGCATCTAATGGTTCATTACAAAGATTTTCAAAGTCTTGGCCCTATGGTGATAAATGACCCTGCGCCCAAGTCTTCTCTGAAACCATATGGCCCATTGCTTAGATATTTGGTGTGTAGTATTGTCAGGGGTAAAATGTTTTAGATTAAGTTATATCAGAATCCTTGTCTGTTTAAAAACCTTGACATCAGTTGAAGCAATGGTACTCAGGTGAGCGATTCAGGGCCATCATGGCCCTCTTGTACATAGATTTATATAGGAAAAACTTTAAAAATCTTCTTCTATGAATCCATAAGGCCTAGAACTTAGATATTTCATATGTAGCATCATCTAATGGTTCATTACCAAGATTGTTCAAATCATAGCCAAACGGTGATAAATGCCCCCGCAATAGGGGTCACTTGTTTTACATAGAGTTATATTGGAAAATCTTTAAAAATCTTCTTCTATGAATCCATAAGGCCTAGAGATTAGATATTTGGTATGTAGCATCATCTTATGGGCCATTACCATGATTGTACAAATCATGACCCTATGGTGATAAATGCCCCCGCACCATGGGTCACTTGTTTTACATAGAGTTATATTGGAAAATCTTTAAAAATCTTCTTCTATGAATCCATAAGGCCTAGAGCTTAGATATTTGGTATGTAGCATCATCTTATGGTTCATTACCAAGATTGTTAAAATCATAGCCCTATGGTGATAAATGCCCCTGCACCAGGGGTCACTTGTTTTACATAGATTTATATAGGAAAAACTTTAAAAATCTTCTTCTATGAATCCATAAGGCCTAGAGATTAGATATTTGGTATGCAGTCATCTAATGGTTCATTACCAAGATTGTTCAAATCATGACCCTATGGTGATAAATGCCCCCGCAATAGGGGTCACTTGTTTAACATAGAGTTATATAGGAAAATCTTTAAAAATCTTCTTCTATGAATCCATAAGGCCTAGAGATTAGATATTTGGTATGTAGCATCATCTTATGGTTCATTACCAAGATTGTACAAATCATGACCTTATGGTGATAAATTCCCCCCGCACCAGGGGTCACTTGTTTTACATAGAGTTATATAGGAAAATCTTTAAAAAAATCTTCTACTATGAATCCATAAGGCCTATAGCTTAGATTTTTGGTATGTAGTATCATCTAATGACTCATTATCAAGATTTTCAAAATGGTGGCCCTTTGGAGATAAATGACCCCGCACTAAGTCTTCTCCTCTGAAACCATAAGGCCCAGTGCTTATATATTTGATGTGTAGTATTGTCAGGGCTAAAATGTTTAAGATTGAGTTATATCAGAATTCTTGTCTGTTTAAAAACCTTGTAATCAGTTGTAGCAATGGTACTCAGGTGAGCGTTTCAGGGCCATCATGGCCCTCTTGTTATTTTCATCTTTCAAATGTGTCATGACAGTCTCTGACATGGTTACAGTAACTGACGAGGCGGTGTCTTGGGGTATTCATCATTTTCAGTGATCGTTCTTGTTTGAATTAACAAGTAGATGAGTGCAGTTTTTAGCTCGACTATTCGAAGAATATGAGAGCTATTGTAGTCGCCCTGGCGTCAGCATTGGCATTGCAGCTTTTGGTTAAAGTTTTGCATGCAAGTTACTATCAACCTTATATCTCAATAACCATTTATGGTATTGACTTAAAAGTTTATAAATATGTTCAGGGACATCAGACAACCAAGGTAGATAACTCTTGACTGAATTTAATATAAATATGGCCCCTTTTTAACTTAGAAATTTTGGTTAAAGTTTTGCATGCAATAGAAAATTTGGTTAAAGTTTTGCGTGCAAGCTACTATCCAGCTTATATCTCAATAACCATTCATGACATTGACTTGAAAGTTTATAAATATGTTTAGGGGCATCAGACAACCAAGGTAGATAACTCTTGATGGAATATATTACAAATTATGGCCCCTTTTTAACTAAGAAATTTTGGTTAAAGTTTTGCATGCAAGATACTCTCATGCTTATATCTCAGTATCCAGGCATGCAACTGATTTGAAACATTTTTGATATGTTTGGGGGTATCATACTTTCATGGTAGATAACTCTTGATAGAATATGTTACAAATTATTGCCCCTTTTTTAACTTAGAAATTTTGGTTAAAGTTTTTCATGCAAGGTACTTTCATGCTAATATCTCAGTATTCAGGCATGCAATTGATTTGAAACATCTTTAATATGTTTAGGGGTATCATATTTTCATGGTAGATAACTCTTGATGTAATATGTTACAAATTATGGCCCCTTTTTAACTTAGAAATTTTGGTTAAAGTTTTGCATGCAAGGTACTTTCATGCTAATATCTCAGTATCCAGGCATGCAATTGATTTGAAACATCTTTAATACGTTTAGGGGTATCATACTATCAAGGTAGATCATTTTTGATGGAATATATTACAAGTTATGGCCCCTTTTTTAACTTAGAAATTTTGGTTAAAGTTTTGCATGCAATGTACTTTCATGCTAATATCTCAGTATCCAGGCATGGGATTGATTAGAAACATCTTTAATATATTTAGGGGTATCATACTATAAAGGAAGATAACACTTGATGGATTATATTAAAAATTATAGCCCCCTTTTAACTTAGAATTTGGTTGAATTTTTGCATTCAAGCTACTATCCAGCTAATATCTCAGAAATTGCTTGTGGAATTGACTAGAAAATTAAGGAGTGTCTTCAGGGGCATCAGAAAACCAAGGAGGATAACTCTCGGACTGAATTTTATAAAAAATATGGCCCTTTTCTAACTTGGATTTTTGGAAAAAGTTTTGCATGCACAGTGTTATTATGTTTATGTCTCAGTAACTAGGCATGGGATTGATTTTAAACTTCATAAAAATATTAAGGGGTATCAGACTATCAAGGTATATCATTTTGACTATTATTAAGAATTGAAATAGATTTCATTTGATTTACCAACAAGCATTTTGAATAGTCGAGCGTGCTGTCCTCTGACAGCTCTTGTTTACTTTACAGCCAGTTCAAATGTAAACCCCCAGGAGGCGTCTGGTATTTCTAGCTGCAGTTATTTGTAGACTTGAAAATATCCAGCCAGTGTAGCTGTAGTGATGCACTGGACAAGTAGTTGTAGATTTTTGTCGGCAGCTTGATTTAGACTCTTTGTCCTGTGCATAAAATCTGTTGATTAAAGTCTGTTTGGCAATGGTAATTTAAATTGCCTTTCTTCATCTTGGTATACCAAAGACCTTATTGTTAAGTAGGTTTTTGGTTATACCCAGTAGAAGGTAGAGGAGTGGGCTGTATAGGGCCTGTCCTGTCCTATTTTACAAAAAGATATTTTCATATTATTGAGTCGTGGCCCAGTGTTCTCAAAAATACTTAAGTACAATCTCATTCTCAAATTGGAGTATCATACTCAACTCCCTATTGAAACTAATGGACATAGTTTGAGTCTAAGTATGGAAACCATACTTAAGTACCATTCTTAATATGAGAACACGGGGCATGTTGGTGTAGCAGTGGTGTTTATATCACCTTCAGTGGTAGTTCTACTTTGAATTTACTTTGTCTTTGCTTCTTAAGTCAAAGATCACTGAACACAAAAGATGTTTTGGATAATTGAAGAAAATCAATACTGGTGTTGCATAAGGTCCATCAATGTTCTGTATTTGATTGAAGTAATTATTGGTTTTCAGGTTTTTTTAATGCACTTTTTTGGTTACTACATTGAACAGATTCTTTTAATATTGTATAAAGATGCTTGGATTGAACCACTTACAGGTCTTCTAGTGAGTTCTCAGTTATAATTATTCTCGTTATTCTGTTAAATTTTAACTTGATTGTGTCTTTTTTATCTGTTAAAACTTTAGTGATTCGTCCACAAATATGTAAGAGAAACTGGAATTGTAATATGAATTTCGATTGGTTCTGTGAGATCTCTTTTAAGATATTGATTTGTTGCAAACTGGTTCCCTATATTGTGTTACAGAGAAGAGATAGTGGACCTGGAGAAAGGGGACCAGCATATAATGAGGTACCGGCCCATGATGTCTCTAGTCAGCCAGGGTAGTGTGTCTCTTATATGAGTCTTGTCACAGTGCTGCAAACTGGAGTTATTTATAGACGTATTGAGATGTGTGGACTTCATATTGAGTTTTGTATAGTCATGAATTTATTTGTGTATTGGGACATGTGTACTTGGAATACACAAACATTTCTGTGACTTAATTTGCATATGATGATGACATGTATAAAATCTTAAATTGCATACCCCCACCAAACAAGTTGGTTAATGTAGGATGTTTTTTAAATAGTAGTTAGGAAGTATGTGTTTTGAAAACATATTATTTTGTTATTTGTATGTGATATTATACTTGATATTTAGATGAATTAATGTAAATATAAAATGGTAATATTTAGTTTGTTTTGTATTTGCTCCCTTCAAAGTTGTGAAATTGGGACTGGCATATCTCTCTTACCTGGCTTTTAGCATATAAAGGTAGTCCCAGGACTTGTGGTGTAAGGATGATGTGACTGGGTGTGGTATCATGTTGATATGACAGAGAGGCAAGTATTGTTATTGGGCATGAAAACCAAGTAAACATAGTTTTTCTGAACATTGATTTGTAAACAAAATTGCTGTACATGGAAGTGAGGAAAGTGTCAGGAGTTATGGACATTAGTTATAGATTTACACAGGGAAACTGTTGAACAATTTTCTCATCAGAAACCACTAGGCCTGGAGTTAAGATATTTGGTGTGTAATATAGCCTAGTGAACCTCTTAAGAATGTGTTCAAATTATGGCTCTGGGGTCAAATTTGGTCGGCCCCAAGGTGAGCTTTTGTGGTCAGTCAATTTTCGTCGTACGTCTGTCTGTACATCGTTAATATTTTCTTGTGTACACACTATCATCTTCATTTCTGCAGTAGTCTTCTTCAAACTTTTATGATAATGTTTATTAACATAATTTCCCGGCTAAGTTCGATTATGGCTGATACCTGCCCATTGTGTGATACCTGCCCATTGTGTCTTGAATGATAAAAAAAAAAATGCCGTATTTCTCTTTGTGTTCACTCTAGCATCTTCATTTTCTTAATCTTCTTCAAACATTTTGACTGCTTATTAACATAATTTCTCGACTAAGTTCGATTATGGTTTATAACTGCCCGTCATGTCCCGTGTTATGGCCAGTGAATGATAAAAATATGCCAGATTTCACTGCACTCTAGCATCTTCATTTCTAAATCAAACTTCTACAAACTTTATGACAATGTTTATAGCCCTAATCTCTCAGCCCTGTAATTAGCTGGACGTCGCTATATGACTGAAATACTGTCGAAGCGATGGTAAACTCAAATAGACTAGTCAAGTTAATCCATCAGCCAGGTTCGATTATGGTTGATATCTGCCCACTAGGTCTCGAGTTATGGCTCTTGAATGATAAAGAAATGCCAGATTTCACTAGTGTACACTCTAGCATCTTAATTTCTTAATCTTCTTCAAACTTTATGATGATTATAGCCATCCTTTGGCTAAGTTCGAACCAATTCAGGAGTTACGACCATGTATATACTAACACATGTAAACGCATGAACAATTTTCTCGTTAGAAACCACAAGACCTGGGGGGAGTTGCTAACACAAAGTGTTGCAACGCCACATATTTCCGTTTTCATTGTGCTCTATGTAACGATTTTACTCTTACAAAGCGAAAAAAAGTGTTTTCATTTTCAAGATTGCGTCAAACTTAGAAAATATTTTTCCATTTAAAACGAATAGATCTATCAATCGATCTGCAAAATTTAGCTCAAATCCATGCATTTAACTGGCACATGAACGGTGAGTTTATAATTTAAACAGAAATGACAATCACAACAATTTGGATATTCATGTTTAATTAGCAATTCAGTAATATCCATTCCGAATATGAAAATCCAAAACCTTGTCGGTCACATTTGTATACCATGTTACTCCGCGATGCACCTTTGAAGAGTGCACTCCTTTGTCTCGAAACTTATTTTTTTCAACATCCGGCTGCATACTAATTCAGTGAAAAGTACATTGAAACGCATTGTGTATGCAACTCACCTCTGAAGTTAAGATATTTGGTTTGTAATATGACCTAGTGGACCTCTATCAGTTTGTTCAAATTATTGACCTTGGATTTCCTTGATCATGACCCAGTTGCCTACTGTTGTATTTTCAAGCTCCGTCTTTTAAATTTAACCCAAAGGTACTGTTTAATTTGTGGAATTAAAATGATCTTGCTGTATTTCTTTACGGATAAAGTATTCAGTATGACTATTCTACAATATGGTAACTTATACAAGCAATCAAGGCAATGTTTCTCAGGTGAACGACTTAGAACAGGACCATCATGGCCATCTTGTTTTTAGCTCGCCGGGACGAAGTCCTCGGAAAGCTATTGGATTTGGGTTAGTCGTTTCCCGGGCAGGTAGGCGGCGTCAGTCTTTAGTTTCCGCATAATCACTCCTGAACGGGTTGACAGATTTAAATAATTGTTGGAACAAATGTTAATCTCAATAAAATGAAGATCAAGTTTGACTTGACTGTTTGAGTTTACCGTCGGTTTGACAGTATTTCAGTCATATAGCGACGTCCAGCTAATTACAGGTGGAGGAAAACCCCGAATGCACGTAGGCATCCGGGTAGAACCACCGACCCCAAACCAAGGTTTTTTTTTGCTTGTGGAAATGATATTTTCCAAAAATTTTACCTAGTGACTTTGGATCGTTGAAGATGTGAAAATAAAATATACAAAATTGAACATTTATGTTTGTTGGGTTTAACGTCACACCGACAGTATTTCAGGCATTTGGAGACGATGTCTACTTGAGACAAAAAATATAGTGCTGCCACACTGCAATATCACACCGTAGACATGTGGCATGATACCACACCCAGTCACATTATCCTGACACTGGGCCAACCAGTCCTGCAACTACCCTTATATGCTGAGTGCCCATCAAGGGAGCCATAACAGTACCATTTTTTACGGCTTTGGTATGTCGCGGCCGTGGATCGAACCCACAACCTCTCACTCCCGAGGCGGACGCTCTAACGGTAACCACTCGGCCACCGGAGACGGTTTGAACATTTATGGTTTTGGTAGTTTCTTCAGTTTTTAGTGTCTGTACACACACACACACACACACGAGCTGTACAACATTCAGAATGATTTGACAGTCGAAACGAAATAATTCAGTTGGAGATATTTTTTTAACTCTAGGAGAAGGAGAAACTGAAAGAGGTATTAGCTGTTTTATTTCAGCGACTTTTTAGCTCGCCGTGAAAGTGGTCTGCTTAGCGAACTTTTTTGTCTTCTAGTAGCTAGCTTCAAAATGAAAAAAAAAAATGAAAAATTGGTTTCAAGTTAAAAAAAAAGAAAAAAAAGATGAGTTTCGAGTTGCAAAAGGTGAGTTTCCAGTCAGAAAAAGTGAGTTTCGAGTAGGAACATATAGGGCCAATCTACTAGTGACGCCTAACAGACCAGTTAATTCTTGTGCAGTATTGTCATTAATTATGTATCCGTACTGGGGTGCTAGCAGAAGACTGGTGGGAAAAAAAGGCAATGGCCAAACTCTCACGTAAAAAATGATACATGATCTGTATAACTTCTTAGACTTTAAACCTGCCTATTATTTCCTAAATCTTTCTCTTATTTTGCCCATCACAATTGCCATTCCATTCACATGTTAAAGACACATAATTCCCTACTTCACGCCTTGTATATTTTATTTGACAAGGGTGAGTCAAAACCTATCTCGTGCATAGGAGCTTGGTGACTTATAATTATTATTTTATTTTTATTTTTTTATTTATTTAATTGTTTTTCTACATATTTTAACCCACAAAAACATAAAAAGCAAAAGTAAAGTAAACATTTTCGAAATTATCATTTTACATCCGTTTCTCGGTATTCTATAAAGCCTCAAGGTGTTGGCCCAGTGTTGTTTTTTTTCCTTCTTTATTCTATAGTAAATCCAGAACATTTGAACATGCACTGTGGACTCCAGAACATTTTCCTGATAATAAGTGGTCTATATTTCTCTTCTTTAATCCTGTCCCAGCAAATGGAGGCCAGAAAAGTTACCTCATCACCGATGAACTTTTCTGCTAGCACTGAATGTTTACAAACACTGTCAATATTTTCAACACACAAATCTCACAGTGCACCCGTTACGTCATTTCTGTTATTCGTCCACTCAGGCATATAGTCCCAATAAAAACAGAAGAAATCATTGTTAAATTTACCAGAAATGACACAGAAACAATAATGCTCTAATAAAAACAGTTGAACTTTAACCAGTCTAGAAAGGCAAAGCATCAATTTCAAGACTTTAATATTTAAAAGAACTACTTCCTAGGGTACAACGACCCGGAAGTATTTCGTACAACGACCCGGAAGTATTTCGATACCGGGGTCACACCTCAAGGAGTGACACCCGCCATTGTTTTCGCAACGTTGTCGCAGAGTAACATCCCTTGTATGGAATGCAGTAATTGCTTTATCCAGTTTTGCTTTATCCCGACCTTTTCTGAATGTCAGTCTTTATTTAGATTTTGGACGAAGAGTTACACACCTTTCTCAAACAATGTGTCAACACCGGTCTTGATGACAAGTGCAAGCTTGTGACGTCACAGTCTCTATTTATGGAACGTTTCTCTCTATATAAAATGATGATATCGTCCTTTTTTAATGAGGGGTTCCCTCATTAAAGCTGGTAGCCTGTGCAGACTGCAACAGGGAGTTTGGATATTAGAAAGAAAACAATAGTCTTTTACAAACCGAAATGGATGAAAGACAAAACTTAAAAAAATGGTATGATGGAAATAATAGCAATAATCTAGGATAAATTATACGAGACTATCATGAAATATTACCGTATAATTGAATATAAAAGCAGGATAATTATACATGTGGAGAGACCCTAAAAAGTCTAAAAGTATCAAGCTCGTATAAGAATATATATATATATATATATATAGCTATTAGGATGGATGCAGGCACGAAGGCAGTTTTAAAAAAAGCAATCGGAAGATTAGGGGATGGGTTTCCCGTGCATGTCAAAAACAGCGAGTGATTTTCCGTTGTTAAAATGCGCCGCACGATAGAAACAGGAACCAAGAACGAATAAAGCTGGATCAGTTTTTCAAAGGGATGTTACTCTGTGACAACGTTGCGAAAACAATGGCGGGTGACACTCCTTGAGGCTTTATAGAATACCGAGAAACGGATGTAAAATGATGAATTTTAATATCGAATATTTTTACTTTACTTTTGCTTTTTATGTTTTTGTGAGTGAAAATATGTAGAAAAGCAATTTCATTATAAATAAATAAATAACATTTAAAATAATAATAATAAGTCACCAGGCTCCTATGATCTCGTGGACTGCTGCACTTTCTAGATCGGTGACCTTGGCACAAATGCATCAGGTCGTCACGACCTCGTACCTTCCTTATCTTAAATGTGTTTTTGGAAACGTGCATCGCTTCAGAATCTTTCTATCGCCCTAAATAAATATTTTCAGTACAAATCGGTTGTTATTCGGGCCACATGAAGACTACAGCCGGTTTGTTGGTTTACAACACTCATTTAGTTTCACAGAAAACCTTTTCGATTAAGATCATTCCAATAATCCGAGTCCCGGCACGAGCTCAATCACTAAATCTCCCAGATTTCATAACCTGGCAATTATGCGGTTCTTAAATTACGGAATTTATAATCCGATACTGCATGTAAATGAAACTTTGAAGGGATTTCATTGAAACATAGAAATTTTACAA
>CM037791.1:30182606-30217624 GCA_021229015.1 Solen grandis | reverse complement strand
GAAGATTAGTCAAGATTTAAAAAGTTATAAGAGCTTTATATTGGGAATGTAATTGTAATAACATTTTTATCGATAGTTTCATGTAATATGTTTCTCTTGCTCTGATAAAAGTTACTTAAGCTTAAACTAAGTAAGTTCCTAAAACCACATTTTGTCCTTGTAAAATGATTTTATTTAAAGTATGACTCAGACTTAAAAATGTTAAGTAAAGAGCTACCACTATATAACACTGAACTTGAAGGAAAAACACACTTACTATAACGTTTAGGCTATGATATTTGTATTGCAAACAAAGTATATTCAAAGAATAAATAATAAAGAGTGAATAATTAAACATAATTAAAATTTCAACTAATCATGCCGCCAAGGATAAGTGCAACTTATGTTGATACTTATAAATGCTGTGAAGTTGATCATGAATCAAAATCAGACTTAAGAAATGTGACAATGGGGCATAACTCAGTGAAAATAGAGGCACTATTGAGGATTGGTTTTCATAATTAATGGGGAAGTAACTGAAATTCTGACAAGTGGTATCAGAGAAATAGTGCGACAAAATATATTCAATAAATATGACAAAGGGCCATAAGCCCATAACACATTCAAACTCAAGCCAGGCTTTGACATGACAATGATGTGTATAGCTATGCTTAGCACTTATTAACGCTACAAAAAATAGTGTGGACAAAATGTATTCAATAATCAATGATTCAATGTAACAAAGGGAATAACTCATTTAAAATCAATCCGGTCATACTGTGCTAACGATATGCGCAACTTGACTTGGTACTTTTTAAGTAAGTCTGTAAATATATCAAAATCTGACCGAGGGTAGCCAAGCAATAATGCCTACATATGCCTTAAACTATTATATAAATATAGCAAAGAGCAAATAGTAATTAACTCTGAAATACAATACCTGTATGATATACTTTGTTAATCATTTAGAGAGAATATGATTATTTTCATACTTCTTAGTAGTATGCTTTAACTTGATATATTATGAATGCTCAATGCTCAGAGTAAACTTTGTAGCTAATAAAAATGATTTTGATGGGGAGTGAAATGTATGTTCCATCTGAAACATATAATGTTAAACCAAGTTGGCAAATATCTCCCTTAGAATGTAGAACAAAAAGGAAAACAATTGCATTTAAGAAGAAGAAGAAGAACTGAACAACAGATACGGGTATCCAAATAATGATGGAAGCATAACAAAAACCAGTAGGACTGGTAAATCTGGCACTGAAATTAGTGATGCTGACGTTTACTATAGGTATCTGTAGGCTTTGACTTCATCAATTAAGGTAAAGGAGATAGCTTGTGACATAGTCTTGGAGCATAGGTTCAGGCAGACATTCTTGTCATAAGCCACCTCTTTTCCATGTTTACCGTGTAAGAGTTCCTAGTATCAAGGGATTATAAAGCTATGGGCCAGACAATAATTTAGCACTCATCTGTTAGTTTGCGGCCAGGATGACACATCTGTTCATAAGCGTCCTTTGTGCCAAGTATAAGGCTCTAAGTGCAAGGGGTTACACAGATAAGCATGGAACCGATACATTTCCACATGACACCGAAGAAAATTAATTGGGTGAAGGTTGTAACATACTCGTTGATTTGGTCATAAGCAATTTTTATACCAAACCTGAGCCTTAGAGATCAAAGTGTTATAGATTTACAGTCTCAACATAAAAGGTAATTCAGACAGATAGACATGATCATTCCCAGATCTCATAAGACAGGAGTTATAAAACAAGAACTGTTCGTAAGACAACATGCTTGACTATTTTAGTGCTTGTCAATTAAAATAATTATTATCACTGATGGCAAAAAGAATCTCTGTATTATATGAATATATAAACAAAAGCAATAAACATGTATGTGTTAATATAAAATGTTAACAGGAGATACACAATCAATATATAAGTTCAAATATAATATGTTGACTTTACCAGATACTATATGCTCCCCAGTTGCAACAAATGACTTATGCCTTTGCTGGCTCTCTGAAAGTCTGAAATCTCTCTGGGCTCTTAATTCTGAAGAATAAAAATGTGTCACATAAAAAAACCCACATTTTATATCTCTTTAAAACAGTTCAGATTTAAAATATATTTTTTATTTCATTTTGATATTTAATATCAAACAGAGAACAAATATTCTTCTCTGTACTGCGAAACAAAGTCTTTTTATTCTAGCCCCTCTATAACTTTCCTAAATTGGACCAGTTCTTTGCATCTGGCAAGGTTATGAAAACTTTTCACCTCAGGGGTAAAACCTACGAACTTCAGATCAAGGTTTGTAGACTGCCACTGAACAAAGGAGATAACTTAATTCTGGAAACTACGGTTGCAAGCTTGATAACAGAATTAAGAATAGTCTTCCATAACATCTCCAATAGAAGATATCAACTATAACGAGGACTTATAAAGGTCGATAAAAAAACTCGGGGACTATCAGGCACCCAGGTCGAAACAACAACCTATGTCACATCATCTTGATAGCTTCCTGGAATGATATTTTGAGTGCCAAGACTGAGACTCAAACCAACAACTGTGAGGGCTAAATAATATGAATATTATCACTTAGCCAAGGTTGCTCCATCACTTTTTGAATGCTAGATAAAAGTTACAAACTGTATACGATCTGATGTAAGTATAAAGACATGAACAATAACTCGTCCATACAGATGACTAATGGTTCAGGGTTTAAAGCAGCTCGTTCACAGATGATAGGTAGAAATTATAAAAATGTTCTACTCTCCCTTGTGAACGATTGTGAAGTCTTTGTTCTTGACAAATAAACTCTGCAAGTGTTTCCGTAAACGCAACTTTGTCATAACTGATTAAATATAGCACACAGTATTCTTGAATCAAGTGCTTGCATTACCACACAAGGTTCCGCGTCAAGGTGTCTTAAGCATTTCCAGGTAATGAATTTTTAAGTATAGTTTGTGAAGTTAGTGAATGTGATCATCCAAATGACAGCAAATGAAACTGGAGACTTTTTTCGTAGAAAAGTTATGTCTCTCCCAACCCCTTCCCCTCACAAAAATATACACTAAGTCACATAGAGACATATGCAAATAGTTAAAATTAAAGGGCTGACTATATTGATAAATCTTCACACAGAGTAATGGACCTTGTGTGTGAGACATCCTCTCATCAATTTCTTTCCATAACTGAATTTTTCTTTCAATAGCAAATTAGACTAAAAGTTATCTTGCGGTCAAGAAATTGTAAAAAGGGGGAATAACTCCAAAATACTGAGGCCAGGGTTATGAACGTTGTACATGACACTTTCTCTCATTAATTTCTTACCATAAATGAAATTTATTTTCAATAGCATGTGTCGAACAGGAGTTATCTTAAGGAGACGAAATTGTATAAAAGCGTAAAAATTCCAACAAGAAACATAAGAAATGGATTATGCTCTAGTGAACTGCAATTCTTGACCATAACATCCACTCATCTATGAAGCTTCAAGGTTATATGTCTCATAGTGCTCCGAACAAAACTTAATTGAATATGAAATTAAACAATGGGCAATAACCCCTAAAATATGATTCGCAGAATTAAGGGTCGTGTGCACTGTCATTCTCCTTTATGAGGTCTATTCACCAATGAGGTTTCAATGCTTTATGTCTCATAGTTCATGAGTAAAAAAAAATATAAAGGGCATTTTGTGTACAGAGTTACGGTTCTTGTGCACTGCACTTCTCCTCCTGTGATCTATCCATCTATGATGTTTCAAGGTTTTATATCTCATAATGCACGAGAAATGCCCTTGACAAATAATAAGTATGAAATTTAACAAAGGGCAATAACTCCAAAAATATGATTATATAGTTACGGTTCTTGTGCAAGACACGTTTCCATCATGAGGTCTATCCACCTGTGAAGTTTCAATTTAATAGTTTTATACTGTTTGAGTTAGATCTTTCCAGCTGTAAAGTTTCAAGTTAATAACTATGATACTTTTCAAGTTATGCTCTGGACAAAAATAATTCTGAAATTTAACAAAGGGCAATAACTCAAAACTTTGAAGCGCAGAGTTACAGTTCTTGTGTATGACACTTTTCTATGAGATCTATCCACCTATGAAGTTCCAAGTCAATAGCTTTGATACTTTGCGAGTTATAGTCCGGACAAAAATTAAGTATGAAATTTAACAAAGGGCAGTTATCAAAAAATATGATGCACAGAGTTACTGTTCTTGTGCGCTGCATTTCTCCTCTATGAGATCCATCCACCTGAAAAGTTTCAAGTTACTAGCCTTGATACATTCCGAGTAATGCTGCGGAAAAAAACTTTGACACAGACAGACGGTTAGATAACTCCGACAAAAAACAATACGTCTCCGCTATATAAATATTGGGGGGGGGAGGCATAAATAGAAAATTTAGATATAGGTTTTGTTAGTCTAAATCAAGTTTCAATACTGTTTGTGAGGCTACTGCCTGTAATGGGAAAACCAACCATGTTTTAGCAATCAGGGATGGTTGCATTGGGTAACTATGCATCTATAGATGGGTATTGACACACAGTTAAAATCAAATTCTTAGTCAATGACCATATGTGAACAGTCTGGTTTAACAGAATAAGTTCAGTAAGGAGCTGTAGAAAAAAAAATCTCATTTATATTATATCAAATACTGGAAAGACAATACACTATATATTGAAAACAAGCTTGAATAAAACAATGATACTCACTTTCAAACATATCTGAATCTAATATTTCTGCAATATCTTCATTTCCACACTCTAGTAAGGCCTGCATAAAATTCTTGAACCAATGTTCTGCACGACATGGAAGGTAAAACAGCAGGACCCATGATGCTCTCTGATTCCCATAATTCGTTTCTTCTTTGCGTATTTCCTCTGATTCTGACTTACTCAAGATATTAAATCGTTTTAAGTGCACTAGTAACTGAATAGGGTTAAGCCTTTCAACATCTTGTGAAGAAAACAGATCAATTATCTTTTGATAATTGGTGTCATCAAAAACTTCCTTTCTTTCCAACATTTTGACTATTTGTTCATACCCTGAAAATAAAATATATATGTTTATGAAAGTTTGGTAGTGATAATAATTTGATTTATATTTAGTATGGTTTGCTCCAAATACGTAAAATCAAAAAAATACTGCACGCTTCTTAAATAAGCCTATGAAGAGAATCTTTAGTCTCAAAGCAACTAAAGTGACATCACTTTTAAATTTAAATAAAACGGCCATAAAAGTCTATAATGATTTGTATTTTATTAACATTTAAACAGCATTTAACATCAGAATTTGCTTGCAGAAACATTTTGCTGTGAATTTATGCTGTGGATGTTTTACACTTGATGATAATTATCAGATGTCATCAAAGACAGCAAACACATAATTTCCAAACATCTTTATCCCTTCAGAAATAAAGCTATTCATTCATTTAGTGAGCAGATAATATCTAAATAATGTGTGAAGATGAATGCTCTTCTTGAAGAAATATTATTGTAACCATAATAGGTACAAGTCATTGATGAGTTTTATTTGAAGTCCAATTATGGTGCAATAAACTTTCCCAAACTCAGGAATAATACCGGTATCAGTATTGAGTAAAAAGTAATATAACACACATAACTCATTTAAAGGCCAAGTGTGTTCTCAGGCTGAACAATTTCTCTCATTCTAATGTGTACCTGCGAAACTTACAATATCTCACTGAGTAGAACATCTTTATCTTAGGTCTTTGTTTGCTGTGGGGCCTCCGTGGCCGATAGGGTAAAGTCGCTAACTTTAGCACTTACTCAGCCCCTCACCGCGTGGGTTCGAATCCCGACAGGGTCATTCGGATTTTCATGTGAGGAAGCCTTCCAGCTGGCTTGCGGTAGGTCAGTGGTTCTACCCGGATGCCTCCGAGCATTCGGGGTCTTCCTCCACCTGTAATTAGCTGGACGTCGCTATATGACTAAAATACTGTCGAAGCGACGGTAAACTCAAATAGTCATGTCAAATCTTTGTTTGCTCTAATTATTATAAACAATTACATAATATTCTGCACATAACTAGCTGAGTATGAAAAAACAACAACAAATTCGGTTACATCATCCTGACAATAGGCCAAACAATCTATGAACTACTATGCAGGCTCACAAACAACACTTAGAGCTAAGTCTACCGAGAATTTAACCATTCCTGTTTTATGAACTATTCAAGAACATGACAAAGATGTCCTCAATAATGACCTCAATAACTGTCAACAATATTTCTTAAGAAATGAAATATATGGATGTTTTTTTATTACAGAAACAGAAATATTGTTTTTTTCCTTAATCATTGAAGTATTACATAGTGGTGATTATTTTTGGTGGAATTCGAGCCTGAAATAAATGTCAAGCATAGGAGCTGTAACAGTATAATTGTATCCAACCTTTGTCTCATAGCCACGGATCAACAATTGTTATTAAATCTATGAGCACTTATTTGCGCCTGTACAATAAATCAAACAAGATTTAAATCATTTGAGAAGTTCTTAATAAAGACTTACTTTACACTTTTTATCTTCTTAGCAGGCATTTGTTTTAGAAAGAATGGTGTAATAGTTGCTGAAATAAACTATCTGATACCTAACATTTCCATTGCGTTGAGAAATTCTCGGTATTTTTCAGGATCGTCAGAACTAAAATACATATCGAGAGCCATTCTGGTTGCTCCAATGCTATCCATCTTGTGCTTTTGGAGTATTTTCTCCCGCTGCTCTGAAGTGTTGATATTGTACATTGTTACATTATACATTACACTGTCCCACCAAAGCTTTGAACATTTTTTATGAAAGCAGGAAATCAGGCATAGAATTTTAGGTTTAAAACAGAAGTATACCATTCCCAATCCCTGGATAGTCTGTTCTATGGATGTTTTACCAGAGTAAGACTTTTTTTTAATGGTGAATTTTCTTTTAATGAAATATTAGGTGTTTATTATCAAAACTGAGTTTTGCTAATTAAATAATTAAAAAATAAAATAAAAATAAATATTATACTACAAAGCTTTCACATGAAAACTGCCTTGAGATCTGTTTCCCAAAAGTTTGTACAAACATTAGTAAGTAAATAAGGAAATAAAGTCTTAAACTAGTGTGAATCACATATAAAGTTAGAACCAATCTTTCATATGGTTCAGATAAGAAAACAGTAAAATATATACAACATATAATTACAACAAAATTAGTACAACTTGCGTAAAATAATATAACAACATAGGAAAACAATAGGCCATTACAATGACCATTTACTAGTAAATAAAGCTGTATCTAAGAATATAATTAATTAAAAAAAAATACATATACAATTACAAGTCCAAGTCTGGGAATTTCCAATGACTATAAGAGTTTTTAAGTTGATGAATATAGGAAGCTGTACGTATAATTGCAGGTATAGATTTCCAAAGATTTGGATCTGAATAAGAGAGACTTTGACGAAATAGTTCTACACATGGTTTTGGTACATTTAGTAGATTGTTTGATGATAATCTTAATGTTTTACCATCATGATCAATATATTGATTAAGTTACATAGATATGACTTGACTGTTTGAGTGTACCGTTGCTTCGACAGTATTTCAGTCATATAGAGACGTCCAGCTAATTACAGGTGGAGGAATACCCCGAATGCAGGGAGGCATCCGGGTAGAACCACCGACCTACCGCAAGCCTTAAATACATATAAGGATTTAAATCATTCAATGATTTGTAAACTAAGATGCTTTTTGTAATTTATTCTGTCTTGAATTTTCAACCATTGTTGAATAGTGAATAGTTCCTGTGATGGGGCATTAAATTAAGTCTTTATTTTAAATAATTCTTGCAGCTCTTTTCTGAATTTTAACATTTAATCAAGACACATTTTATTACAGTTTCCCCAGATTGTACAGCAATAATCTATGTGTGGCAATATATAAGCATTGAAGAAGAGATTTCTTCATCGAAGTCAATGAAAGTTTTGTTTCTTAAAAGTACATATAAAAGAGAGTTGCAGTTTTAGTTGCATTGATCTTTCCAGTTAAGTTTCAAGTTAAGGGTTTAGAAGCCTAATAACAAGATTTGAGAATTGAAAAAAAAACTTGTGCTTAACATGAACTACATGTATTGACAGACTTAAATGTAAATTTATTTAGACTTTTACCGCCTGCTAAATTTTTAATGACTTTTTTTTGTATTTTTTCAAATTCCTAAACATATATGTTTCTATAAGCTTATTATTTTATTGAAGAATAAACAAAATTTGTTGGACCATGTGAATACAACTTTACATAAAATACATAAACTGACCCGAAAAATCGAGTTCACAAGCCATCAGCTTGGCTATAGTTATGCTCCTTCATGATTAATTTACTTTCTTCATGCTTTTTAAACAAACTTTCTTTTTTTGAAGCGACCGCTGTAGTCATGAACCACTCTCTTATACATCGACTTACTGTGATTACAATAATGGCTTAGTGAGGAACGAACGACAACTCTGCTTGGAGATTGGTCACGAACGGGCTCCGCTATTTAGACAAGTTGTAAATAATCTCCATGAAAAATTTAAGTATATGTATTGGACAACACTTTATATTTAGAATAAGACAGAAGGTGAAAAAGCTAGTTAATTTATTTTTTACACCCCGCAAATCATCAAAAGTTAGTATATTTACGTATCTGTACCGCCGAATTTCACGTTATGTGTCGAAATTAGCCGAGCGTCGTTAGGCTTCTAAGACCATAACATGTACACCAAGAAGTTTTTCAACTGTGGTAAATTCTATGCTATTTTCATTTAAATTGGTAAGTCAATATTTTGCTTCTTATTTGATGGATATATAATAATTACTTTTATTTTTGTGATATTGGGAATCACTTGATTTTGGTTGCACCATGATTCAATAGAAGGCAAGTCACTTTGAAGATTGCTATGGACAATATTTTTGGACTTATTAAATGAGGAAGATCATTTATAAATATCAAAAAGGGATTGATCCAAGGATAGAACCTTGTAGTATTTCTGTTCTTATTTGCCTAGTATGTTCGGGTGTAGAGCCAGATATACACGCCTTCTGAATTCTTCATGTGAGAAAATATTTAAACAATTTTAGAGATAATGGACTTATTTGGTATAATTTCAATTTTTGTAGCAATAGGGAATATTTCACTAAGTCAAAAGCATAAGTGAGGTCAAGAAAGAAAGTTCCAATAGATGAATTAATAGAAGTTATCAACGATGCTGGTCAGACCTGTTTCACAAGAGTATTTTGTACGGAAACCTGTGATGTAAAAGTTTATTGTCTTCAAAAAACTTTATAAGATGAAATGCAATATGTTCTTCAATACTTTTTGACAAAACAGGCAATATTGATATTGCTCTGTAGTTATTTATATCCTATTTAGTTCCCTTTTTTATGTATATGCGTTACTTTTGCATTGTTTTAATATTTGGAGAATCATCCCTTTAGATATAAACAGATTGAGTATTTTAGAGAGGGGTTTTAAAATAATTGTGGAACTTCTTTTCAGAACTATTGCCCCAATTCCATCTATTCCAGTTGATTTTGTTGTCTAATGACTTCAACTGTTTTAAATAAAAGGTTTCTGTAATCTCAAGAATGCTTAATTCATTTTTATATTGATTTTACTTCTTACATATTTTTTCTAGGTATTCCTTGCAATCAGGGTGAAGCGCATTTTCCTTTTTTTTTAAAGTTTTGAAATGTTTGTAAAATATTTATTGAATTCTTTTGCAGTTTGTTTTGGGTCTATAATAGCATTTCCTTCATAATCATTGATGTAGCAACTGGTACTCATCATAGATCCCTCAGGTTCTTCTGGAGAAGTTTAGGATTTTTGTTATTGTTAGTCATGGCTTGAGTATAAAATACTTTTTTGCTGCATTAAGAAAGTTTCTTGACTTTTTAGCACCAACATTTGTAATCTTGGATATTACCATTACCCTTTGCAATGTTTCTGAAGTTCATAGCATGTAAAGTTTCTTCATTAGACCAGCTTGGTTATAGAAGTGCTTGACTCTTTTTTGTATAACTGAAGCATAGTTGTCTAGAACATATATAAACATTTGCTGGAAAAATTAAAGAGCACAATCAGGATATTCAAATGTGTTGAAGGAACGTTAACAAATGGATTTATGGAACGGGCTTTTACAAGATGTGGAGAGGTTTTTTTGTAAAACACAAGTATTAGGTAGTCATCATTAAGCGATGTTTCAGGAACCTGTATGTCAACACTATTTTGGGGACTGTTGGTGTAAACATGATCTATTATTGTTGATGTTGATTGTGTTACTCTAGTTGGTATATTTACTAACTGGTTAAGATTGAATGCAGTTAACATGCTGTTCCACGTGCTGCAAGTGGTATTGTTGTCACAAAAAATTAAAGTTAAAATCACCCATGAGAATTGTTTCCTATTTTCTACATAAACTTGTTCCAATATGTTGTATTTATGGTTACTCCATTCAATTTTTGGGAAAGGTGGCCTATAAATGAAAAAAAGTAAAAAAGATTTCTGATTTTTAACTCTAACTTCAAGCCATTTTGTTTCAGTATTATCATTTTATATGTCATGTCTTCTTAAACAGTGTTGAATAGATGTTGACATATAAAATGAATCCTACACCATTGTTTTTTGTTTTTTTTTATCATTTCTGTATATATTGTAATTACTAAGCTGAAATTCATTGTCAAAAGAAGAACCATTTAAAAAGGTTAACACAATCCAAATATATCAATATCTTGGTGTTGACTATGAATGTGTTTAATCTCATCATATTTAGGATACAAGTAATATATATTTATGTGCATGAAATGGTGACCATTTTTCCAAATATGGGTTTTGTTGTGCTATACGTATAACTGATATTCATGCTGTTGTCAGTCATTTGTTCACAATTCAAGGTATTGTTAGTTTAATAATGCTCTACCAGTACATGTGTGGCCCAAGGTGTGGTTGGGCCTCGTTGGCCGAGAGGATAAAGTCGCTGACTTTAACACTCACTCAGCCCCTCACCGCGTGGGTTCGAATCCCGACAGGGTCATTCGGATTTTCATGTGAGGAAGCCTTCCAGCTGACTTGCGGTAGGTCGGTGGTTCTACCCGGATGCCTCCGTGCATTCGGGGTCTTCCTCCACCTTTAATTAGTTGGACGTCGCTATATGACTGAAATACTGTCGAAGCGACGGTTAACTCAAATAGTCAAGTTAAGTCAAAGTGTGGTTGATGCTGAACATTATCTCATTCATAACTGATTTTTGTTTTTTAATATTTGACTTGCACAGTGAAAAGTAAAGAAGAGAGACACATTTCATTCCATTGCACAAAATAATTACTTTTTATGAAAAAAAATTAATTTTGCACTGTGAAATTTGCACATCCTGAGGTTTCTTTTTGTACAAGGTTTAGAGAAGCATACTCCTGGTGAACATTTCAAGAAACATCTGAATTAGACATTCTCCACAAATCAAATATCTAAAATTCTATATCACTTCTATACTAACATTCAGATAAAAAAATTTTTGAGTACATGCTGATAGTAACATTCAAACAAAATATCAATTCTCTATGTTTATAAAAAGGGGATTAAATATCTAATGACATTTTGAGTGAGGGAAATCAAAAGTTCAGACAATGAGGTACATGTACTAATTTTGAATGTTTATTGGATTAAACATCTCACCAACATTATTTCAATCATTTGAAGAATATATGTCTTACTTGATGTGTCATATTATCCAGACGCAAGTCCATTCAGTCCTGGAACCACCCTGTATATATTCTGAGTGTCAAGCAGAGAGCTACCAGCGTGACATATTATGACTTGATCCTAAATGTAACCAGGGGCATAGCTAAGTGACTTTTGAATGGATTGAAGTTTTTCTTGTCGTTTTGATCAGATTATCTTTTGATAATATCAAAATTTTAAAACTGAAGTTGTGCACATAACATGCACACTAAGAAACTGCTGGCCACATCCCTGCTAACTATAATGAAATGGTATAGTGTGTACCTTTACTAAATGATGTAAGACTTGACAGAAGGTGGATAGCTTGTACACTCATCTCTATGTATGGCTTGTACACATGCACATTATTCTCCAAGATTTTCTCATAGCTGTTGTCGTCTGATCCTTCAGCCATAGTGTTCTGTTCGTTCTAAATGAATCAAACAAGAAATCCATGATAACCTTATGCAATCCAAGTTTTTAGCAGTGAAAAATTAACCCAAACCTTTCCCATTCATGGTTAGGTCGACTGCTCATAAACAGAATTATAACCAAACCATGACTGTGTTATTTTATATTGCCATTAAGTTTAAAAATGATTGCTCTAAAATGGAGATGCTAGAGTGTAAAGAAAGTGAAATCTGGCATTATTTAGTTTAAAAAGGGGCATAACTCCTGACCAAATCGGCCGATATCAGCCATAATCGATCCAACTTAACCGAGAGATTATGGCCATTAACAATATCATAAAGTTCGAAAATATGGTTGCTTAAGAAATGAAGATGTTAGAACGTAAACAAACTAACTGTGGACGACAGACGACAGACATTCAACGATCCTAAAAGCAAAAAGTCACTTAAAAGTTTACTGAGGATAACCCAGCACCATTGCTTATTTGTAAAAAAGTAAAATAAAGATAACTAAGTAACTAATATTCATTTTTTTATAATCAAGGTTCATAATAGCCTATTGGTACAGTATATGCGAATTGTTTTTGTTGATTTTGTTATTTGCTTGTGTTAAACATCTCAGTTATTTTAGGGACTTCATGAGAAAGATATATTTTGTAGTGCTGCCAATATGTGACACCACACCATAGTCTAATAGACTAGAGGCATGATACCACACCCACTCACATTATCCTGACACTAGGCCAAACAGTCCTGGAACTAACCTTATAAGCTGAGCGCCAAGCACATGGGAATATACCTTTAAGTGACTTTGGTATATAGTGGCAAGGGATCAGATCCACAACCGTCAGTTATTTGGTGAACATTTTACCTTTGGCCACAGTCATGTAGTGAGATCTTGGGTGTAATAATGTATTAAACATTATTTTTAAGATTGGAAAGGATTGCTCAAGAAATATGTATGCCATAGTGTGACTGAACTAAAATTAATTTAAAAACGCATGGGTCATAACTGTTCCTGATCATGGTCAAACTTGGCTGATATCATAAGTGTCAATATGATAAAAATTTGATTTCAAAGTTTCTCGAGATATGTGATTCCTAATCAGCATGCTAAATCAAAAGGACAGACATACAACCATCCTATATACTCACTCTGCACTTCCTGCTCAGGTGCTTAACTAAACCATACAACTCATAAACGTGTTTTGACGTCTAAAGACCCCTGTCAGGAGCTGTCTTATCCGTCATCTTTGTTTGCCTATACAATATTGTAGCTCAGCTTCCGTACAGTTCACTTTGAAGAAAAAGCCATGGTTTCATTTAATATTCAAAATTCAATAAATTATTATTCATTAAATCATAAATTTGTACATGAATATTCATGAGACAAAGGGTTAAAAGACATTCAGGGACACTGATATCAATATATACATACCTATTCAATATTTCATAGAAAGTCAGATTGTTCATAGTTGATTGGTAGAGATAAAAAATATTTTCTACTCTCCCTTACTTTTGCTGGTGATGTTTTTTGTTGTTGTTGTTGTTTACCGTCGCTGCGATAGTATTTCAATCATATAGCGACGTCCAACTAATTTCAGGTGGAGGAAGACTCCGAGTACACAGAGGTACCCGGGTAGAACCACCGACCTACCGCAAGCCAGCTGGAAGATATGTTTTTTGTTTCCTGTAGATCACATTGCATGGAAAAACACTAATTTTGGGGAATTCCAGATAAATAAAGAATACAGAATCCTTGAAGAAAGTGCTTGCTGTACTATGTGACACATTCCACAACGTTGCGTCTTCACTAGTTCCGCATAGGATAATCTTTAGTGTAAGGTATTAAAATGTTCAGCCTTTGAAGTAAGTACATGTGCAAAGAGTGTGGCTGTTGATAGGCATTATAGTGGTAACAACAGCTGTCAGAGAACAGCAAGCGCGACTCAAAATACATGTTGGTAAATCATATGAAATTTATTTCAATTCTTGCCCTTCACATATCCTGTATATAATAATAGTCAAAAATGATAAACCTTGATAGTCTGATACCTCTAAATATGTTCATGAAGTCTAAAAGCAATCCCATACCTAGTTAATGAGACATAATCATAAGAACACTACGCATGCAGACCTTTAAATATTCAAGTCAAAAAAGGGGCAATAATTTGAATAAAATTCAATTCAAGAGTTATCCTCCTTGGTTTTCTGGTGCCCCCGAACACACTCCTAAACTTTCTAGTCAAAACCATAGACAATTTCTGAGATTTAAGCTCGACAGAAGCTAGCATGCAAAACTTTAACCAAAAAGTGCAAGTCAAAAAGTGGCTTATATTCAGTCAAAATCTTTTTGCCATTATAGTATGAAAACATTGAACATATTAAAGAAGTCTCAAATCAAGCCCATGCCTGATTATTGAATAATTATGAAATTACTTGCATGCAAAATTTCTAAGTTAATAAAGGTGACTAATTCATATTAAATTCAGTCAAGTGTTATCTACCTAGGTTCTCTGATGCCTCTGAACATATTCATAAACTTTCATGTCAATACCATAAATGGTTATAGAGATAAAAGATTGATAGTAACTTGCATGCAAATACTTTAACCAAAAGCTGCAACGCCGACGCCGATGCAAGGGTGACTTCAATAGCTCTCGTATTCTTCGAATAGTCAAGCTAATAAAATGATAGTTTTAAATTAAATCCATAGTCAATGACTATTTGTGAATGATTTTCTTTAAAGCTTACATGCTTATCAAATAATTTGTTCAATTTTTATTTATAATCAAATATCTTTACTTATAAAAGCAATCATTTTTTTCATGCTTCGGTTAAATGTCGTATGTCATCAGAAATCCATGCTAATTTGCAGAAATGTAATGGAAACGATGCTTTCAAATATAATAGTCTGTAAATGGGGTCATCATTTTAAAGAAGGTTGGGTATCAGTTGAAAATGACACCAGGGGAGGTAGGCCTGTTTCCGTTGTCACCGAAAAGAATGTCGTTGACTTCAAAACATTAAGGTTGAACAATTCTAATACCAACCACATACAAATTGTCCGATGTCAGAGTTTTCTGTACACTAGTCTGTCAGCAAAATGGGGAGGTACTTGATAACTCACCAACCCAACACAATGCATACACATTAAAACATGCAATCCTTTCCTGCCTCCCCCCCCCATTTACCAAATGCATTTATATTCAATATAGTCACGGTCATCCATAATACATGGGGTAAGTCATCTATCTACTTAACTCCCCTATTAAAAAAACTGGTACCTATTAAGGGTATTAACCTGGAAGGATCTATACAGAAGCCATACAGGCCTAATCCCAAGTGGTCTTCTGCAGATTCTAATTACAATCAGACCAGAATAACCATTATCTTACATAGGAGGCAGCTATGGGCCTCTCACCACTGCCATTATGTTGATCACAGTCAGGGGCCTCTAGATAAGGCTTGAGGACAGCAAAGCATCTAATAGTCATGTGTTCATAATAGTGATTAAAGAATCTATACCTACTTCTGTATGAGGCCTTCAAATTCATTTGAAAGATGAGCGAGAGAAGTATTAAAAACAATGCTAATATGTGTATGCATTATCACATTATATGAGCTTTCTTGTATAAATAAATCCTCATGATTGATTCTGTGTCAATGTACATAGTCTGCACCTGTTATTATACGTCGTTGGACTGCAGTAGGGATCTACGTGTTCTGTACAGCACAAATCTGCGTTTCTTATATGGAAAGACTGTATATCTATGTATTAAATAATTTATGTCCAACCATTCTTCTGTGTTTGTAATAAGATATGATTTTATAGTGGAGGTCAAAAACTTTAACAATGAGAGTACAAAAATAATTTTCTCCAGTCTGATAAGGTTTACCACGATTCACAGTCAAAAGTTTAAGATTCACCTAACATATTTATTAGAAAATAAACAAAATATAAGAAATCTACTTACTTACCGGTGTTACTTACTGTTGCGAAGTGATTATCGTATTTTCCAAACAGCTGACTAATCATCGGTTTGGCCACTGGGTTTTCCGAAATTCTTCTTTCGTTTTCAACTTATTGAAAGAGAACAGGGGCATTTTCAAAGCACTGAATAACTGAAAATAGAAGTAGATATCTGAAAAACCAGCACATGACATTACCTCCTGAAGAACGGAGATTCACGAAAACAAAAAATGTGGCCCTGGATCGCTCACCAGAGTACGTCATCTTTTTAAAACGATTCAAGTCGTTTCTATAAGGAAACTACACAACCTCAAAGGACTTCATTTTTTAAGGGATCAACTTTATTTAAGCAATTATGATAGACATCTATAAGGTGACCATCTCTGCAAAATGAAATGAAATTCTGACCACTGAATTCACAGAAGAAAATGATATAGAGTATGTAAGGAAATTAGCTGACCCCCTAGGGGCCTCATTTTTCAAGGGATCAACTTTATTCTTACAATCATGGTAGACATTCATGAGGTGACCGTATGTACCAAAGGAAATTAAATTCCACCACTGCTTTCAGAGGAAATGATTTTATAGTTTTCATGTTTCTTTCCGTTGCCATGGTAACCAGAGTTCTGCATGGATCAAGTTTATTTTAGCATCTTTTGTAAAGGTTTACCCACGGATCATCCCTGCCAAGTTTAATCAAATTCTGTCCAGCGGTTTCAGAGGAGATGTTGACGACGCACGACGACGTAAGAAGGGTGATCCTAATAGCTCATCTTGAGCATGTTGCGCTCTGGTGAGCAAAAATTGGGTACTTTTCGTTGGTTCCAGGTTCTAAATGGGACATCTATGGAGATATATTTTTCTATCGCGTGTGCACCCGATATAATACAAATCTTCTATGTCCCTTTATGCCAGCCAGGATCTCTTTATTTAGTATTAAGATACCCTTTGCCAGCGTACGTTTTTGGTTACTTTTACTGTCCTTCAAATCACAGATCTACTAAAGATAGATGTAGGTCTATGAACAAATTTCTAGGCAAAATGTGGTTGAAATTGCTTCGATTTGGCTTAATTTTGTGCTCAGTTTTGGAAATCATTCACCTTCAACCGGACCTGACCCCTGCTGATAGAGCATTCACTGTCACCTATATTTCATCACTGGCAACATAACCGTGTTTGCCTTAATCTGAATCAGTCAAATAGAGTTTACTTTCAGTTGGCTGAATTAAGCAGGACTTTTATCGCTAAAATGAACAGAATTTTAATGAAATCCTTCCATCATTAGTTGTTTTTTTATCATGGTCCATCAAGTGATTATTGAACCTAATAGATCTATAGTAACGCTAGCCTTAACAAATTTCTAGGCAAAATGTGGATGAAATTGCTTCGATTTGGCTTAATTTTGTGCTCAGTTTTGGAAATCATTCACCTTCAACCGGACCTGACCCCTGCTGATTGAGCATTCACTGTCACCTATATTTCATCACTGGCAACATAACCGTGTTTGCCTTAATCTGAATCCGTCAAATAGAGTTTACTTTCAGTTGGCTGAATTAAGCAGGACTTTTATCGCTAAAATGAACAGAATTTTAATGAAATCCTTCCATCATTAGTTTTTTTTATCATGGTTCATCAAGTGATTATTGAACCTAATAGATCTATAGTAACGCTAGCCTTAAAAGATGAGCATATAACTCCAAGTCAATGCTTGCATCTGCACTAAAGTCTTTTAAGCATTTGAAGGAGCATGCTCATCTTTTGGTATATTTTGTAAACTTAATTAACAAAAGGATCAAAACTTCAAGCGATGTCAATAAACCCAATTTTATAATTTGCTTATCAAAAGTCAAGGTATCATAATTAAGGATCATAAACCCTGTTACTTGTATATTGAAACCCTATTATTTGTGTATTAATACGTTGTGTGGTGCAACCCCATAACATGTGCAATAGGCACCCTAAAACTGCATATATGCCATCAAACTTGTTAGAGATGGTGGGTACATTCTTATCTTATCGACCTATTTAAGCAATATCTGTAACATATTTCCACGAAATATTCCATTTCAGATTTACTTAATTTTTACATATCTGTGACATGTATGTCGTTGGCATGTTTAACTGGAGCTGCTGCGGGGCATTAATCACGTGTAATAAGTTTCAGGTCTTGGTTTATTTGGTTGTTTTAGCAGGAAGTGTCCATAAGTAATCCTTCCATTGAATCATAATAGCATTCAATGTTACAATGAATATTATGCGATCCTTACTGAATATATATATATATATAATCAATACACATAAGTAAATGATAATCAGCATTTTATTCGTATCTAAACAGGCATAATCAAAAACAATTTCTCTAATTTTTAATCACATTTTTTACACACATTCAACTTAAAATATGGCATCAAAAATCAATCAATATCGTTCTCAATGGCATTACTAAAATCAGCACCACATTATGTATCGTTTCGTTTATTGAGGGTATGTCCCGAAGACAGCCTTTTCAGTCATTTGGAGACTTAAGTCTACATGAGACATAAAGGTGTGTGTTAGACTGTGGTATTACGCCAAAGAAATGTTTCGTGATAACATATCTTGTCACATTATACTATTGGCCAACAAGTCCTAGAAACATTATGTATGATTTGGTTAAGTTAGTAAACCGTTAACCATGGTTTTGAAAACATACAAGAAGTATCATACACGTAACAGTGTAGATGATGTGTGTATATTGTTACATGATGTGTGAAAACGGATGTAAGCATATCATGAATTAATTATATCTCAAAAGATGATTTTTTCTTCTCCAAACCCTCACCAGATCCTGACATTTGGTACTCGGAAGCCAAACTTAACAATGCTACAATCCTGGGGCCCAGCTATATAGACAGTCCTGTCCAGCTATAGTCATTATCCTGACCTTAAATAACACTGATTTTGCATTCAATGACATCACACAAAGACCTCTATGATCATCATATTCATGACCATTATATATTTACACATATAAGACAAAAATAATTTAATTTTTTTATTGGTCGAAAAAAATAACACACCCAATCATTTTATATTAATCAATAAATAAAACATAGGATATTATACAAATTTATCAAGCAATATTTCTTTAAGAGGATTGTGTACTATCACCTGTGCCCAGTGTAACGGGATTGTCTTCTATCACCAGTGTTCTCCCTGTAATTGGTAATTTTCTATCATCTGTCCAGTTTATTTTGGGTTACCTGGGTTTTCTTCCTGACCATGTAAAGGGATAATTTTCCATTTGCAACTGAATCAACTGCTCTCAACAGTAACTGGCATTTGTTGTATTGACCAATGACCATTACTAGTGTAGGTGCTGGGTAACTTGATAATTCAATTTGACTAATTATAATAAATGTATACATTGAAAAAGTCCATCCTTAGTTGTTAAAAACAGCATTCTTTCACGTGTAGAATAGCAATTCCATATCCTATGGCAAACATTTCGTTAGCATTACATACATAATTACGTATTAAAAAGTACAAAAGGTACCTAACAATACCATGGCATAAGCATACTCATTCATTCCTAGATATAATGTACCTCCCTAAAACTGAATAAATGTAGAGTAATCTTCTTTAAACATATTAAAACAACTGTACTGTTTTAGATATATGCGCTGTTAAGCTAAAAGAAGTTTCAGCTGATGTAACAAAGGCTCAATATAAGAACAAGAATTAACATTTTAGGGTAATGTTAAAAAAGAAAAAGAAAACCTCATTAATGAAACAAATAAACCGGCAATTTTCTGCACCTCCCTATTACCATTGCAGTTCATGTTCTCTGAAAGTCCTGGGAGTGAAGAAATTGTCGTGCATTAATCAACATTTTTTTCTTATTTTAAGTGTTCCAAAATGAGCGTCAATAATCGAGAGAAACTCCACAAATGAAGCAAACATTCATTATGAAATATATATAACAGATGTTTATATATTTCTGTATTATTCTTGAACATGAAAATAATATACGTGCACTATCTATAACAGATATTTATTTTAAAGCAAAATGAAAGCCAAATGAACACAGTTAAGCATCACATGCACATGGATATATACATCACAATTTATTAGTAAATGTATTGTTATTATATTGGTGAAACATCAATTTTTAACAAACATTCAGATTTTTCTTATTTTTTCAATGAATACTATAAGGTACTTATCTACATCATAAAATCTTAGAAACAATAGTTCACCAAGCTTATTCTTTACAAAAATACCTTTTAAATTTATGGGTGGGAAATTTACGAAGGGGAAATTTAACTTGGGAGTAGATAAATACTCATTTATATAAATATTTATATGCATGTAGACCTACTACCGAATCCCGTTTACATTTCGCACAGGAATAACGCATATGCACTGCAGATTCTGTTCTTCTTTCGTTTTAAACACTTTTCTTTTAGATAAATGTGTACAGTACAGTAGACAATTACGGCAATTTATATCCTAACACTGGTTCAAATTGTGCGGTTCTTAACAGTGCTGAAAACTTTCCAGTTGAAAAATAACATATAATAATCCTTTTTCAATCTTGACTTTTCCATCATATAACGTTTTTATTAAGGCAGAAAATATTATATTTGCATAACCATTGATAGTGTAAAAATTGAAATTGTCACGATTGTAATTAAATGGCTGAAACCAAGATAATTAATTAGAAAAAAAAAAAATAAATATTTTCGAAATCAAATCAAACCAAAATGGCGATTATTTTCTTTCCTAATTTATTTTCAATCCATACATATTTCATACACATGGATTAGTGCTCAAGAATGTTAGTATAACATAAATTACAAAATTGACATGTGCAATTAAAGCTTAAAATGACTGCCACCAGTTTCCAGATTAAGAAACTTCTGCTAAAAATAGTGAAAGCCAACAACAAAATATTAAAGTTATTGAAAAAAGATCACATTACTGGTATTCAATACTTTGTAAATAGTTACCAAGGGCATCATATTAAATCAAACTGCATATACTTCTTTTGACTTATTGCTGTTGTCCAATTTATAATACTTATACATTACTTACAAAAACATGCAATGTATACTGAAATATTTTACTCAGTAACTCTATTGCACATGGAATATTCACATATAAATACTTCTATGTAAATGACAAGCTGTCAGAGAACAGCAAGCTCGACTATTCAAAATGCTTGTTGGTAAATCAAATGAAATCTATTTCATTTATTGCCCTTCACATACTCTGTATATAATAATAGTAAAAAATAATATACCTTGATAGTCTGATACCCCTTAATATTTTTATGAAGTCTTAAATCAATCCCATGCCTAGTTACTGGGACATAAGCATAATAACACTGTGCATGCAAAACTTTAACCAAGTATCCAAGATAGAAAAGGGCCAAAATTTGTATAAAATTCAGTCCAAAAGTTATCCTCCTTGGTTTTCTGATGCCCCTGAATACACTCCTTAACTTTCTAGTCAATACCATAAACAATTTCTGAAATATAAGCTGCATAGTAGCTTGAATGCAAAACTCTAACCAAAATTTCTAAGTTAAAAGGGAGACATAATTTGTAATATATTCCATCAAGTTTTTTCTTCCGTGATAGTATGATACCCCTAAACATATTAAAGATGTTTCAAATCAATCCCATGCGTGGACTCTGAGATATATTCTAAGATAGTATGATACCCCTAAAGGTATGTAAGATGTTTCAAATCAATCACGTGCCTGGATACTGAGATTATAAGCATGAAAGTACCTTACATGCAAAACTTTAACCAATATTTCTAAGCTAAAAAAGGGGCCATAAATGCCAAAATGTTCCATCAAGAGTTATCTACCTTGAAAGCATGATACCCCTAAACGTATCACAGATGTTTCAAATCAATCGCATGCCTGGATACTGAGATATAAGCATAAGAGTATTTTGCATGCAAAACTTTAACCAAAATTTCTAAGTTAAAAAGGGGCCATAATTTGTTATATATTCCATCAAGAGTTATCTACCTTGGTTGTCTGATGCCCCTAAAGATATTCATAAACTTTCAAGTGAATACCATGAATGGTTATTGGATAAAGCTGGATAGTAGCTTGCATGCAAAACTTCAAACAAATTTTCTATTGCATGCAAAACTTTAACCAAAATTTCTAAGTTAAGAAAGGGCCATAATTTATATTTTATTCAGTCAAGAGTTATCTATCTTGGTTGTTTGATGCCCCTGAGCATATTTATAAACTTTCAAGTCATGTTGTTTGATGCCCCTGAGCATATTTATAAACTTTCAAGTCATTACCATAAATGGTTATTGAGATATAAGGTTGACAGTAACTTGCATGCAAAACTTTAACCAAAAGCTGCAACGCCAATGCCGACGCAAGGGCGACTACAAAAGCTCTCATATTCTTCGAATAGTCGAGATAAAAATGTAAAGCCTATCACATATAGGTTATTAAGATATCACAGAATACCACAGGTGGACAGACGGCAGAGCTAGGCAAAGCACAAACTTACAACATTCATTTAATAAATAGACATATATTTTACATCAGGAACTGAGAGCTTTTATAATTTAAAGTTGACATTAATTAACCAGTATTTTATAATATGTACATGACTGACACATAATCATTACAATATCAAGAAAAAGAGCAGATAAATTTCAACAAAACAATAACCTAAATATTATCAAAGCATGTAACTGTGCACTGTATTATCTAAGGTTATGATTTATTTATAATCAACATTAGGACAAGTTTTTATGTAAGATACTTTTACGATCCCAAGTACAATTCTGTATTTATAAACAAACATGTAATCTTGCGCAAAGATATTCAAATTAAAAAAATATTTTGAAGCAATATATTTTATTACATTTATAATCTGAAGTTTATTCATTAATCAAGTTGAATATTCTCATTCTATTCAATAATTGTTCCAATATTGTTAAAAACTTATCGCCTCTCTTTCAATGCTAAAAATCCCAATAATTTAATATACATTTTTACTAATATTGTATTCAACATTTTCATATTTTGTTTGTTTTCTTTCCACTTAATTCATCATTTGTTAGCTTATTCACTATAGCCATCAATCACATATGCATTTTTTATAAACCGAGCTGCTTCTGCAATATTTACCAGTATAACTTGTTTTGAATTCTCTTCCATATTTTTTTTTCATTTATTATTCATGAGCTAATTTCTTTTGTCTTTTTAAGCTCAATTGAGTAGTCAAGATTGCGTTTATTATAAATAGTGTATTAAACAATTCTGAAATTCTGGCTTTTATGTTCATTTTAAAATGTCCTTTTATCTTAAAATGTGATTACTCCATTAGAGTCTGTCGAATTTTCTGATCAACAATCTCAGCAAGATCTTCCAGGGTAAACCTTCTTACAATAAACTTAACTTTTTTCCATTTTTTGACAGTAGAGCCATTGTTGTATTTGTCAACTATTCTGAAGTTGCTAATTTTCAATAATGGAAAATCGACATGCTTGTACTCGCAAATGCCACCCAGTTCCTGATGACATTCTTTACAGTAAATATGGCCATGAAATTGAAGCTCATTTTCCTCATATGCTGGAATAGGGCTTCGTTTTGTAACAAGCCTCTCTTTAACATCCTCTGTGATAACCACACGGTGAGCATCCTGAATCTTTCGAATTTCATCCGACATGCATATAAAATTTAAACAGTTGAGGCACTGAAGTTGGCAGACATCGTTTGTCCTACCAGCTTCAAGCTCTTCTATTTTCCTCCTTCTCGTATATTGAATTTCTTTTTGCTTTTGCAGTATTCTCTCTTCCCAGTTGTTAGAATCATCGGAGACGTAGCGCTGTAAAACGGGTATGACGCGGTTCATAACCTCTTCAAGCATTGCGTTTAATGCCTCTTTTTCAACAATCCATGAGCCAGTTTCAGTTAGAACAAAATAGTTACTGCCCTCGGCTCGAGCTCTCCCTAAAACAGAGTAGCAAATGATATTTAAAGGATTTAAGATTATATACAATTGAGTCTTTATTGCTGAAAACGTATTCAATAAACACAGTTTCAATAAGAAATTCTTATAAAAATTTAAATATTTTGCAAATATTAGATCAACATTTAAAACTAATCCTTTTATCAAAAATGATTTCTTTTATGATCCTATGGTGATATTGTCCTAGTCATTAAAAGCAAAATAAATTTGACTAAACTATTTTGAGTTTACCATCGCTTCGACAGTATTTCAGTCATGAAGCGACGTCCAGCTAATTACAGGTGGAGGAAGACCCCGAATTCACGGAGGCATCGCTTCGACAGTATTTCAGTCATGAAGCGACGTCCAGCTAATTACAGGTGGAGGAGGACCCCGAATTCACGGAGGCATCAGGGTAGAATCACAGACTAAAATAAATTTAGCCATTGACTGAACTAGAGCTGTCCGAAAGACAGTATGCTCGAATAGTTCAGTGTTTGCCATTAAAAATATTTTGTAGTAAAAGGTAAAATAAGGATTTTTGAATTCTCGAAAGATAAACAAGGGCAAAAAATATGTATTCCAAGTTAGACGTTTCAGTTAAAAGTGAGGTGGTACAAAAAAACTTAATCAAGATTCTATGTTGTCCCTTTACTGCTCACCTGAGTAAGATTGATGTCAAAGGCATCATAATGTAATTTTATTACTGATATTTTGATGAAGCAAAAAATGTTTCATCCACCAAACTTTACCTAATTTTCTACTAATTTGTAATCCAAATGTTTACATACATTCTGATTAGACATAAATACAAACATTTAGACAAAGGTTATGAAGCTTTAGCAAAAAATATCTCCTCTACTTTTTGACTCCACGTAAAACCCAGTTTCGAACTCACCTAAGGTTTCATGTAGACTAGCATTCTCACCAATTTCAATGAAGGTAGGACTAAAAATATTGCTTTTAGAGTGTTCACAATATTTCCTTGAGATTTCCTATGGTTTGACCTAGTGACCTATTTTTTGACCTCATGTGACCCAATTTTGAATTCATCCAAAACTTAAACCTTTAATTTTGTTGGTAAATAGCTATTCATTGCTAATGTGTTTTTCTGTTTTGTAAAATATGTCTCCGAAAATAATTACAAATTGATTGAGTTGAATGTAGACAAACATTTTGACCAGGTTTCATGAAGATTGCATAAAAATGTTGCCTCTAGAGTGTTCACAAGGATTTTCTGAGATTTTTTAAGACCTACTTTTTGACCCTATTTCAAAATGTAGTGTCAAATACATTTTTATAAATAAATCAAGCTACAAATTTGCTAAAGCATAATAAATTATTTTAAATGACAAGAGAAATGCACATATACATGTCCCTTGTACATGCAAAATTGTTCTTTAAAGATAGAAAATATGTTACTTAGAAGAGTGCACTTAAATTAAAATCTGTATTAAGTTATGGTGAATGTTGCATGTACATTTATCATCATATTTATTCAGACATTGAAAGTTAATATGAAAAATAATGCCTTTCTTTGTTTGGATAGATTCTATAGACAATACAAGAATGAAGCGAGCGAAGGCTTCTTTTGTCTGGAAAAATTTCTTAACAGATTCTATCAGAATTATAGCCCTGAATCGCTAACATGAAGACCCTGCCTTTCAGTTGGCTTTATAAATATTGTTGAAAGATAGAATGTACATAGCCTCATCTTTGGCATCAAAGGATATGTTTATTGTATCTAAAATTGTATGCAGACAAACATTCTGACCATGTTCTGTGAAGGTTATGCCAAGGGTTCACAAGGTTTTTCAAGGATCTGACCCAATGACCTGTTTTTGGCCCCATGTGACCCAGGTTCACAGCAAACTCTACAAAGATTTTATTAAAAAACACGTGACTTATGTGAAGACTGGGGAAAAAAAAGACCCAACCGTGCTGAAAAGGGTTTTAAAGGTTTTAACTCAGTGACCTAATTTATGACGTAACACGATTCATTTTCCATCTAATCTAAGATTATATGCCTACAGTCATTCTGACCAGGAATTGTTACCGCACAAAATTTTTCAAGGATAAGACCTGGTGACCTATTTTTTGACCCCACATGACGTATTTTCAAATTCATCTAAGGTTTCAATAAGACAAACATTCAAAGTTCTTTAAATATTTGGCCTAAATGTGGTCTTACGGTTGTTCACAAGGGTTTTCAAGGGTATGAACCAGTGACCCACTTTTTGATCCGTAATGACCCAGTTTCGAACACATCCAACAAAAATTCTGACCAAGGACTGGGCCTAAATGTGAGTTCTGAAATTTTCACAAGCTAATTGTTGAAACTGCACGATGGACTTATCTCCACCCTAAAAGTTCACTATTGTACTCAGGTGAGCTAAACAGACAGTTCCATTGAAATAAATTTTTAATGAATTTAAATTTTCAGAGCTTCAAGTTTTGGGTGCCTTATAAATCCAACAAGAAAATTGATGTATGTATATTGATATGTGTTTACTGTTCAGATTGTATATACCCATGCAATTGATAAATATGATATATATATATATATATATATATATATATATATATATATATATATATTTGTGAAGACTAGAAGTACAACAAGAGGGCCATGATGGTCCTGGATTCGCCCACCTGAGAACCAGGAATTAGTGGGAAGAAAAGAAACAGCAAATATCTTATGATATTATGGAAAATAACTCTGCCTTCTGTCAGCCATAAATCAAGTGAGTACTTTTGGACAAGAGGAATTTTCAAATTTGTACTCTATACATATAAGGAAAACGGGTTCCGACCCCTGACGGCCATGTTTTTCAATGGATCAAAATAATTTGAACAATCTTGGTTGCGAGTGACCTAAAGAACATCTGTGCCAGCCAGTACTTTTGGACAAGAAGATTTATCAAAATTGTACTAAATACATTTAAAGAAAATGGCCTCTGCCCCATGGCGGCCAGGTTTTTCAAAAGATAAAAAAAAGAGAGAACAATCTTGGTAAACAGTGACTCAAGGAACATCTGTGCCAAATTAATCTGAAATCCAGCCAGTTCTTTTGGACAAGAAGATTTTTTCAAATTTGTACTATGTACATATCGTGAAAACGGGCTCTGCCCCCTGGCGGCCATGTTGTCCAACAAATCAAAATAATTAAACAATTTTGGTGAAGAGTGACCCAAGGAACATCTGTGCCAAAGAAATTTGAAATCCAGCCAGTACTTTTGGCCAAAAAGATTTTCAAATTTGTACTATATACATATCAGGAAAACTGGCGCCAACCTCTGGTGGCCATGTTTTTCAACATATCAACAAAATTTGAACAATCTTGGTAAAGAGTTACCCAAGGAACAACTGTGCCAAATAACTTTAAAATCCAGCCAGTACCGTAAAATGACATGTATTGTGCGCACCCATGTATAGTGCGCAGCCAGAGTTTGAGGCTCAAAATCTTGGAAAAAAAGTATTTCCCGTCTGTAATGAGCATATCTTTTTTGTATGACAAGGAGGCAGCCATCTTGTTTACTCGCGGTTGTTTTACGGACTGCACAACATGTGGAAATGTTCTACTGCTTCCGCAATTCAGCGATCATTTTCACACCTTTAGTATCCATATGCATTTGCAATGTTACCATGTTAAAAGCTGATAGTCTAATAATCCGAAACTACCGACACCTTCTGGTTTGTTTTTCACAAGTCTCTTAACAAAGGGTATTTGAAGTACACAATTATCATGAACCGAACAGCTCTGTCCAATACGTAACTAACTTGATAAACTTACGTAGGATTGAATTGAAATTAATAAAATACTGTTTATTTATGCTCAGTCACAATAAGGACAATGCAAACATCACATCTATTTGTATGTCGTTAATATTAATTATTCTGTAAAGCACAGTACAGTACAGGATTTCCGACTGAAGCCTAAGAAAACGTAAATACCAATATTAAAAAGAGAACAATGATATCGTAAGCATTTATTGTACAAAACCATGATAGAAATCACAAATAGACAACATTGAACAGACAAGTACATACGATCAAGCTTTAATATCAATTTTGCGCATGAAATATACCAATAGACTCTACTGATATAGCTTCCTAGTGGGTGGGGTAAAGTTTGGAAAAATAGGAAAATATTGAGTTGTCTTGTATTAAGTGCACCCCCTCTTTCAGAAACGAAATATAAGTTTAAAAAATGCGAACAATACATGGCGTTTTACAGTACTTTTACGACAAGATTTTTGAAGTTTTTAAAATTATACATATAAAGAAAACGGGTTCCTTCTACTGGCGGTCATGTTTTTCAATTAATCAAAATAATTTGAACAATCTTGGAAGAGTGACCCACGGAACATCTGCACCAAAAAACAACTAGAACTATCACTAAATGTGATTAATACCCCAGCAATACTGCTTTAGAAATGATGAAGTTATTAGGATTAAGAAGAAGAGTATGAAAAAGACATTTTTACATTAGTTTTTTTTCCAGATTTTTGGCCGGGTTACACAGGTTGTGCTTGACCATTGTATGAAATTGATTTGAATTCCAACCAGTATTTTTAAAGTTAAGCTCCGGACAAGGAAAAGTAACAAAGGGCAATAACTCTGTAATGACAAAAGATAGAGTTATGGTTCTTGTGCACTGCACTTCCTCTTATTGTGGTTGACAATTGTATGAAATTGTTTTGAATTCCAACCAGTTCTTTTCAAGTTATGCTATGGACAAGGAAAAGTAACAAAGGGAAATAACTCTGTAATTACTCTAGATAGAGTTATGGTTCTTGTGCACTGCACTTCCTCATATTGTGGTTGACCATTGTATGAAATTGTTTTGAAATCCAACTTGTACTTTTCAAGTTATGCTCCGGACAAGGAAAAGTAACAAAGGGCAATAACTCTGTAATAAGTCAAGATGGAGTTATGGTTCTTGTGCACTGCACTTCCTCTTCATGTGCTTGATCATTGCATGAAGTTGTATTGAATTCCAATAATGCAACGGACCGCTGGACTGACCGACCGACCGACCACCGGGTGACTCCTATATACCCCCGCCAAACTTCGTTTCGGGGGTATAATGAAATCTGGCCATTAGTTTTGGAGGAGTAGATTTTCAAAGTCTTCATCTTTCTTTCCATTGCTATGTTGTTGTTGTTTTTTTAAATTGGCCCAGTGGTTTAGGAGAAGATGTTTCAATTAAATGATGACGACGGACGCTGGACATTCATCGGTTTCAATAGCTCACCTACAGCACGTTGTGCTCAGGTGAGCTAAATATAATAATAATCAATTATTCTCTAAACATTCAAAATATAAATATATCCTAATCACCTCTTGACTGTAATCGAACTATTTCATTGGTGACGTGCTCATAGCGTATTACAAGATTACACTTGGTGATGTCAAGTCCTTCCTCTGCTACAGATGTTGCGACAATCACTTTATGTCTTCCATTTTTGAAGTACTGTAAAACATCAATCTGCCCACTCTTGGTCATACCTGAAATAAGCGAGAGTATTCTATGAAACACATGTCTCACCTGCTAAAGCGTGACGGAAAAAGTGTGACGTACAGACAGTCAGGCGACAGAAAAGTGATCCCAAAAAGGGATAAATCTACTAGTAATACAGAAATACAACGCTGTCAAAACAATGACTGTCAATAATGCCAAAAATTTAAATATATATTTTTTCTTGTATTAATTATCTTTAGACAATGACCACACTATCTTAGATTTCCCTCAAACTTCTGTATGCATACATCTGTATACATTGTACTTGTGCACAAAAATATGACCTGATCTGTGTCCATTTTTACCATCAAATAATCGTATATTAAAATAATTTCTTCTTAGTTTCAATATGCTTCAAATAGTTTGAAGTTTTGATATATTTCCATAATTTATTTTATTTCTCAATATAATCTTCTGTACCTCCACTGCTAGCTGAAGCATTCTGACCCACAAACTTTGTTGCATTGAGATGAGTTAGTTCATCTGTATCTTGCAACCAGTCAATCAAAGCTTTTGCAAGTTCTTTTGTGCGCACAAAAATTATTCCTCGACCGTTCTCGTTAATATTGGTCAGGATCAGCTGCTGCATCTTCACCAGCTTCGGATTTTCTTCTAAATCAGCGTAAGACTTCTCTGTGAGCCCTATAGATAATAAATGTAATATTAAGCACAATCAGTTTTTTTTTTTTTGTAAATACACTGTTTCTGCAGATCATGACTTATTGCACAAAAAGATATGATTTTCAGACTTGATAGTTTTTACATATTTATTATAAAGAAATATAAGATAATAGTATAAATACAGCAAGCAATACTGTCAGGAGTCCCCATCGGTGAAAACCCACATGGAGACTTTGTGCCAGATAGAAACAAGAAAATAATCGAAATGGGTTATTATCATCGAACTGCACTGACCTTTCAAGCGTGTATATGGTTGATGAGCATGACACGCTTTTGTTATGACAAACTCTTCTGTAAAGTTTCATGAAATTCCATACATAGCTATGGAAGTTAAAGGGAGGACATGAAGATGTAACCTATGAACATCAAAGCCAAAATTCTAACAACTCCTGTGAGCTTGACCTTTTAAGGGTGCACATGGTTGATGCGTGCAACACACCATTGGGTTATGAGGAATACTTCAGTAATTTTTTCATTGAAATCCATCCATAAATGTCCAAGTTATGGAGCGGTCACAAAAGCAGGATGGACGAATGGAATGACGGACGAACATGCACAAACTTATAGTCCCCAACCAGTTTAACCGGTAGGGACATAAAACAATAGGGCATCGCTCCCCGTAACCATAGCATCAATATAAAGATTTTATCTGATGACCCTCCGCAGCAACCAGGCGTAAGATAAAAACATATGACTTGAAACTTTAAACACATATAATCAGTCTCAGTTACTGGAAGCTTGTTTTCAGTCATGATTTTGCATATTTGTTTATGAGTTGTTTTTTGTTTGATTTTGCATATTTGTTTATTAGGTTTTTTTGTTGTTTTTTTTTGTTTGTTTTTGACTTGTTTTATTTTTGCCTGATTACATTGGCTTATTAACACTAACAAGAGCCATGTTGACATCCCCCGCCAAATGCTTGCTCTTTATAAGATGTGTTGGAGAGTAGAATATATCATTTTTAAAAGAAAATTTTTGGTAATGAAGACTGATGTTTGAAGAAATTATAGATATGAAACCCATGTGAAGACCTACTAATTCCCCTATTTTGAGGTCTACAGGTACAATGTCAAGGTCACTGTGGCCTAACATTAAGCCTGAAAAATAACAAAGGGCAATAACTCCAAAAATATGAAAGGTAGGGTTATCATTCTTGTGTACTGCACTCCTTCTCATTAAAATCTATCCACCTATGAAGTTGCAAGCTGACACCTCAAATACTGTTTTACTTATACTCCGGACAAAAATTAAGCCTGAAAAATAACAAAGGGCAATAACTTAAAATTAGGTGAGCTAAAAGTTATAAAAGATAGAGTTATCATTCTTGTGCACTGCACTCCTCCTCAATGAGATCTATTCACCTATGAAGTTCCATGTTGATACCTCAAACAGTTATTTAATTATGTTCCGGACAAAAATTAAGCCTGAAAAATAACAAAGGGCAATAACTAAAAAATTATGGAAGGTAGAGTTATCATTCTTGTGCATCGCACTTCTCCTCAATGAGATCTATTTACCTATGAAGTATCAAGTTGATACCTCAAATAATTTTCCAGCTATGCTCCGGACAAAAATGTGGGACGGATAGACGGATGGATAGAAGGATGGACAGGCGGACGGACGGAGATTATTACTATAAGGCGATGGGGGATAAAAAGAACTTATAAGTTTCTACAGAGAATATAGGAAAGATAGCACACAAGCAGGGAGCCTTATTTTACTGTAGATTAACTGAAGTCATTGTGCTGGTAACTTTGGTAGAGGGCATTGGGGAGAACAGTTATGCCAAAAGAAATCTGACAATAAGTTTCAGAAATATTTCTATATAGGTCATATGGGTGCCATAGATTTTGTTTTACCAACGGTAGAGGGCCATGAATTTAAAACTTGTAAAAATATATTTTACTTGTATATTGACTATTTATGAATGATAATTATGGACAATAGCAACATTACTTAGGAAAATAAAGAAAAACATTGCTTGTGAAAAGACAGAAACTTTAAATTTTATACCAAGTACTCCAAAATCAGAAATATAACATGGAAAGCCTGTTTACATTGTATGTAAGCCAAATGTAGAATATACGTAACTAAGGAAAGTTGCAGGCATTATTTATGTTTTTAATTATTGATCTTTTTTTCCCTTCATATTATGATTTAGTTTGTGAATAATAATTATAGTATAAAACACTTAAAATAATCATTTTCATGCAATATGCTGTGTGTCTGGGCTTTTCATCTTTGCAATTGATCTCAAGAAAAGTTTTGAGTTTCTTGTAGGGAATAGAGGTTAAGGTATGAGAGAATAACTCACAGTTGATCAATAGAAATATAAGAAATAATTTTCTACTCTCCCTAATTAATGTTGGTTAAATCTTTGTTTTCTGACAAATAATTCTGCAAGTGTAGATTACAAAATATGGACAAACGCTATTTTCGTTAACGTAACTTTGACAAAATCAGTTAAATAAAGAATATGGTATCCCCGAAGCATGTGCTTGCTAATACTAAATTTAGTTTTGGGGAAACCATCCATATTTTTTCTATCACGGATGGTTGCATTAGGTGACCATGCGCCTGTTGATTGGTATTGATAGACGTAATACACATATAATAGATAAAACTAACAAGAGCTGTCAGAGGACAGCACGCTCGACTATTCAAAATGCTTGTTAGTAAATTAAGTGAAATCTATTTCTATTCTTGCCCTTCACATACCCTGTACACAATAATAGTCAAAAATGATATACCTTGATAGTATGATCAATCCCATGCCTAGTTACTGAGACATAAGCACAATAACACTGTGGATGCAAAACTTTAACCAAAAATCCAAGTTAGAAAAGAGCCACAATTTACATAAAATTCAGTCCAAAAGTTATCCTCCTTAGTTTTCTGATGCCCCTGAAGATACTCCTTAACTTTCTAGTCAATGACTTAAGAAATTTCTGAGATATAAGCTGGATAGTAGCTTGAATGCAAAAATTTAATCAAAATTTTAAGTTAAAAGTGGGTCATAATTTTTAATATATTCCATCAAGTGTGATCTTCCTTTATAGTATGATACCCATAAACATATTAAATTCATTTCAAATTAATCCCATGCCTGGATACTGAGATATAAGCATGAAAGTACCTTGCATGCAAAACTTTAACCAAAATTTCTAAGTTTAAAAGGGGTCATAATTTGTAACATATTCTATCAACCATGAAAGCTGATACCCCTAAACATATTAAAATGTTTTAAATCAATCCCATGCCTGGATACTGAGATATAAGCATGAAAGTACCTTGCATGCAAAACTTTAACCAACGTTTCTAAGTTTAAAAGGGGTCATAATATGTAACATATTCTATCAAGAAAAGAGTTATCTACCATGAAAGCATGATACCCCTAAACATATTAAAGATGTTTTAAATCAATCCCATGCCTGGATACTGAGATATAAGCATGAAAGTACATTGCATGCAAAACTTTAACCAACGTTTCTAAGTTTAAAAGGGGTCATAATTTGTAACATATTCTATCAAGAAAAGAGTTATCTACCATGAAAGCATGATACCCCTAAACATATTAAAGATGTTTTAAATCAATCCCATGCCTGGATACTGAGATATAAGCATGAAAGTACCTTGCATGCAAAACTTTAACCAACGTTTCTAAGTTTAAAAGGGGCCATAATTTGTAACATATTCTATCAAGAAAAGAGTAATTTACCATGAAAGTATGATACCCCTAAACATATTTAAGGTGTTTCAAATTAATCCATAAATGGTTATTGAGATATAAGGTTGATAGTAACTTGCATGCAAAACTTTAACCAAAAGCTGCAACGTCAACGCCGACGCAAGAGCGACTACAATAGCTCTCATATTCTTCGAATAGTCGAGCAAAAAATGACCATCTGTGAACAAGCTGCTCAATAAAACAGTAACAGAAGATAGGTATTTATCATTTTTCAAGGGGCCATCTCTGTTTAATAAATTATGACAGAGGGCCACATGGTGATCATTTGTGTAAAATATAATACAATTCATACCATTTTCATCAATTTTTATAAAATTCCCCTGACACCCAAGGCAAGGCATGATCAAGTAGATTTCAGCAACATTTATAAAGACCCTCCATATAATCAATACATTATCCCGAGATAATGAGGCATGGGATGTATTAATACCTGACGTTTGATCGCATTATAGTCCCAATATGGAATTATATATATAATATAAAATCAGTTTTGAAGATTTTATAGGAACATACTCGAAAACTTGTCCAAAAGTTCTTGGTCTGTTGCATCATTTTTTTGATTTTCTTGAACTTCTTTCATAAAGTCTTCCAACAGATTCAAAGCATCTTGTACTCTGGCGTCTTTGTGTATCATGAGTGCTTTGTTGTACACCTATGAAAAGAAACTTTCCTTGGATATTCATGACTAACATTCATTTAGTGTATCTTTCAATAACTTAGCCAAAAGATCTTGGTAATTTTCTTTGCCTGCCTCTGCCAAAATTTATGACATATAACATACTAACTTAAGCTATAGGTAACGAATGATAAACAATCTAAGATTTCGAAGCATAAAGCTTTAGGTTCCAACTATATTCAATTGATTACGAATAAGTTATCACAACTTAAATTAATCACTCTTGATGGCTCTAGTGGCAGTGTATGTGGTCATTATCGTGGGATGAAACGAAGCAT
>CM037791.1:30132506-30182506 GCA_021229015.1 Solen grandis | reverse complement strand
AAAGCCAGACAAGTTGGTAATGGAGGACATTTTGATGAAAATAGCAACTGTGCATAGGGATTTTATTGTTAACCGTAATTTACCTGGTGCATGAGGTTGTGCAGGAGTTTCCGGAGTCTTTGCATCCGGGGCTGGTGGCGTGTCAGTTGACAATGAACCAATATGCGGGAAGTTCTTCATTTTTGATATTACTCTATCAAACAAAAGGGCAATCTAGAAAAGATGAAAAAAACAAAAAATAAATAAAAAAGTTGACAAACTTTACATGGACTTCAAACTCATGACATTAATTATAACGATTAAAATAACGAACACTTACATGTCTGTTAGAATCACAACTTTGAACCACTCCAACAGCTCGCCCTCGGCCTTCGTTTGGTGTCATTCGTGGCATATTTAATGAAACTGTAGAATTTATAACATTTTGGTGTTGTTTTCCGTAAAGTAAATCATAACATACACATGTGTATCTAATTTGAATGCGTTCATCATTTATACAGGTAACAAGATACGAAAAACACAAAATGCACGTGCAAACTTGTTTATGATCAATTTTAATCACGGCAAAATGTTTATCACCATGTCTTATGACAGCAGTCCAAAAACAAAATTGAGAAATTGCATTAAAAAAAAATTCTGAAATATGATTACAAAATATCGAATTTTATCAATTGTTGCAGTTGCATTAGATCTTATTCATAAAAATATCATCCGAGTATGTACACCGGTTTTAGAGTAAATTGATATCAAATAAATTTCATGATCATTTCTAATTATTATCGGAGAGAACAGTTTGTATTCGTTCAATTTGTTTATGAATAGAAAACAATTATTGTATCTCCTTGTCTGTCGCTAATGTATATGTCAGATATACTAAATAGACCGACATGCTAATAAGACCAGGCTCGATTCCCAACTGTTACAACAATCCTTAGTGCTAAGTAATATTTAAATTCTTAAATTGATTAGATACACATTTCACACCGTTACTATCTTATGAAATTTCAAGTACACGACTAAGCTAAAAATAATTATTCGACAGAGCTCGTATAAGTATAAAGTTGGCCTTCGCCTAAAATCATTTTAGTAGTTCCTTTCTTGTCGCTCATTTTAAATATAAGGTAGTTATGTATATCGTTCTAATCCTTAATTTATTGTTTTTGTATTTATATGTATGTCAAACTTTATTGAATGAATATGTTTAAACTAAGGAAGTTCCAAATTTCGTTGGCTCGTTGTCTCGATTATGAGACCGTATGTTGTATAATCCAAACTTCCTTTTGCTTGTTACCGTTGGTTAGCAGGGATTACGACTAGTCTTTGTACAAGTTGTATCTGTAATTCTAAAATACCCCTAAAAATAAGATAGTACAGCTTTTACAAACATGATTCGATTACACCTCTGTCAAGTTTATCATATTGAAAGCATACCAATAAAATCAGTTCCCAATGTTTTATTTTGTGTTTATTGGTAAACATGTACTGTTACGGAAGTATACATTTTCCTCTTTTCTCTTATTTTTATTTCTACAATTTATTTAATCATTCATTGCAAGTTCACTCATGAAATAATTTGTATTTTCACTCACTGAACATAATAAATTGATTGATTTCGGGAGTGTTCTAATGTTGTCAATTGGGAAGGAAGACAATCCTCCACATGGTTTAGCGAATCTCCCCTCGCATTGATCTCCCCTATATTTATGATGCTGTCTAATCAATGCAACACCCTGTGTGTTTTATTATTGATTGCTTAAATTCTATTACTCCATGTACATATATTATTTTATACAGTTCATTCCTGTATATTCTATTCTCTTTCTCTTGTACACTCACATACATACACTTAAATCTATATAAAATGCGTTAAACAATTAAATCCAGGGGCAGCGTGCTTGACTGCAGAACTTAAGACTGTCTGTACAAAGTATGTTTGGGACGAAACATCTCACACAATATACTAAGTTTCAAAGTACTGATCCAACTTAAGAACTGCTCAGAAGGAACAGCTGGAATTTAATCTTGTTTTTATATATCGAGATTAGAAGAAAAAAGAACAGATATACGAGTAGTGCAAAAGTTAAATTTAATTCAATTTTTAAGAGAAAAATGGACTATTTTATTAGAGTTTTTTTAATTAAAGGTAAAATATTTCATCACTTCTGGTGTGTGATATAATATGTTTATCATGAAATAATCTAAATGAAATAATTACCTCAAAGGGTATAAACCAGCATATCATATTGTGTATTTCACAATATATAGATATTATGCCGTTGTTTTACAAAGATATCAAAACAAAATTAAGTTACGTTTGTTTGCTCTATTCTGAGATATTGATTATAAATGCATGTTATGCATGTTTTTGTTATCTGATATTTTACAGATGACCGATTATTTCAATGATTTCCAAAACCTTTCGAACATATCATTAATGTCTTGATATTATGCTTAAATATAAAATGCAAGAAACATTTGAATTTGAATATATATATTCCAAATTTTGAGTTCATCTTTTTAGTTGTTATAAACATTTCGTAAAACTGAATATCGAAAACAGCAAATAGCTTTATAACATTTGAACAGTGTATTTCAAATCTGCAAATGTATAGGTATACAATAATTGATTTTAAAGACCAGATATGTGCTTCTCAATTGCTAACCATTGCAGTAAGAAGTCCAAGTTAAAGGACCATCCGTTACTTGTTATCTACAATTAAGATTACGTGTAGGGCTATACGACATTAGTATTGTATTAGTATTACAGCAGCTTGGGATCGAACTCACGACCTCCTGATTCCGGGGCGGATGCTCTAAATATTCGCCTGCCAGGGTCGGTATATATTAATTCAAGCCTTGAAAAAAAACTGTTAAACTGTTTGCACGTTTGTTATTAGAAAATTAATCAATGTTAAGACCTTTCATAATTCAGAAAATAGCTCTTTAGACGATTTATAGTTAAATACCCATGATAAAAAGTTATGCGCTATGTCTAACATAGTAATCAATAACATTCAGAGAAGTATTCATTAATGTATGGACGAATTCAACATAGATCATCACTTCTGTACCGGTATAATAAAGTTATGAAATGAATTCTACAAGTTGCTTACACCTCGTGAATGCAGTACTGTAGTTCTTCACAAAAAAGGTGTCCCACGCGAAAGTAAATATTTAATATATTGATGGAGATTCATTCGCAAGGGACCATCGAATCATTCAGTACACATGACACGTAAATTTGTCAACAGGGATTTGCAACACATGGTTTTCTCTTTTCAACTTCTTTGAGAGATGAAATTATGCATGTGTATACATGCCGGTGTATAAGGTATCCCTTTTTTCAATGAATATTTTGGAATTCGAAGATTTAATACACGAGCTTTCACTCTCTCTGTCTCTCACACACGTAGACACATATTTTCCGAAATTTTAGATGCTGGGAAAGCCTCAAAAAAACCGGTGCTTTGAGACACTTTCTGATTTGGCCGTTCATGATTACGACCGTTCTTTCCATCTGAATAGCGACCTGTTTAGTTTGTGCACGTCGCGAGCGTGAGGTTGTAGGTTCTGTCCCAGGCTGCGACGCACATATTTAAGCACCATATCAACATAGTCTCGTAAACAGCTGTCCCCCTATAGTTACATGTTTATTGTCAACGATACGACATTATGGTTTAACCCTACGCAGACACGGTAAACGACAACAAACACACGACGCTAAAAATATAAGTATGTACTCGGAATGTGAACAGTTTTAAAATAATTTAAACAGCTTAGCACGTACGATTTGAGAATCGAATACAGTCATGTACATAGCAAGTCTATATGCACCCAACCTTCATTTCACGCTCTATATATAACGCAGTATCTGGAAGCCTCGGCCCAACACATTTATATATTACTAACATAAGGCGGGTATAAAATACTTCACTGCTTCATTCGAACTCGGATTGATTTCCATAAATGCACAAAATCATGCTCTTTCATATATCAGCCTTGCTGAGTTCTGACTGGGCGCGTGCTCTATATGTTGGATACAGCAACATACCATTTTTAGGATTTTAAGTATCACAGGAAATACATGAAGTGGACGGTGAAGGGCGGATATACGAAAGTTTTCATCAATATTTACTCTATGGTGCGCCTGACATTTCCTCATCTGGACATTGATCTTGTTTAGCAGAAGGTATCTTTTTTTTAACTTATTTTGACTTGACTTGACTATTTAAGTTTACCGTCGCCTCGACAGTATTTCAGTCATGTAGCGACGTCCAGCCAATTACAGGTGGAGGAAGACCCCGACCCCGAATGCACGGAGGCATCCGGGCAGAACAGCCGACCTACCGCAAGCCAGATGGAAGGCTTCCTCACATGAAAATCCGGGATTACAAATTTTGACAATTTTTATTATTATTATTTATTATCATTTTTATTATTATTGTCTTCTTTTACAATATCATGATTTTTTCATATTTTTATAATGTTCGAGTGTTAAAAATGATATAAACAATAAAGTGGCTGCAACTGTAGAAGTAATAATAATAGTAGGTTCAACAGAAATTATAGTGAAGTAGTTGAAGGAAAATGCGAATAAAACAGATGATTGTTCAATTCTCGAGAGTGCCTTCAAACCTTCTCACTCGCAAAGTAATGGTCCAATTCAGGAATCATTTCTAAATGTTATAAAACACAAGATCCGAATCTAAATATAATGAGGTAGTAATAGTGTAAGGTGTTATAGTAGTAAAACATCATCAATAATTGTTGTGCTGGAGGAAACCATTGCTACCTAGATCGACACCTGGTGAACAGACTTCCTCCACCTGTAATTAGCTGGACGTCGCTATATGACTGAAATACTGTCGAAGCGACGGTAAACTCAAATAATCAAGTCAAGTATTGGTGAACAGAACCAGAGGAGATCCATCGACATAGAATGCTCGGACAAAACATTCGATTTGACTTAAAGCCAGAAAAGTTAAAGAAAGAACCACCTGTAGTCATAGTAACAATGGTTCTACGTGTATATATTAGCGGAAATATCACTTGTAAGGCTAATAGAGCAGGTATCCTTTTACTGTACTACTACATAAACTGTAAGCCCATTTCTTCTGCTGCAAATTATAATATTAGTAATGGCGACGACATTGATGAAACTGAAATGATGGACTCCAAAATAAAGAAATCAGTAATATGTAACGGAATATATAACAGTATGAGAAAATAGAAAATATGATCTAGTCCTTATGTTTCGTTCTGGATTAAGAAAATGGAAAGAGAATAGAAGTAGAATGTATATTATACAGACAGTGCTATTAACAATAGACGGTATATATTATGTGGAAAAAGGCACGTTACAAATGGTGTACTGAGTTGAAGCTAAACAACAGGAAGTATTTGTACTTGTACACATAAGTAGGCAAATATAACCAATAGCCACTTAGTAACACAAGTCCAGCTAACTACAACTAGGCAGCAACATCATTCTTACAGCAGGGGACTTACTTTAGTTTTGATTTTGAATATCAGTCTAAGGTAGACAGAGAATATATACCCGAATAAATAAGAAAAAAGAAACAATATTTCAGTTGTTAACAATGTAATATAATTCTAGAATATCGCTTGTATTGATAAAGCAGACGACTCTTGATACATAGATATAACTTTAAATATCTGTTGCTGTTATGATGTTTCGCGTGACTGTCATAAACTTTATTCAGCAATACTGCCTCTATCGATATATCAGTGACGGGTTTAGTGATACTATTCTAACGACTGTCACAAACCGGTCACGGATGCCTTAACGTTAAATATTTGTTTATATACATCGAGTCATATTAAACACTTACACATATATTCAATAAAGACGATCGCGGCAGTTTCATGATATTTTTTAAACATTCAGAAGGTCCTTATTCGTTGTATATTGGTAGTTTTTTTATCTGATATAATGAAATATGAAATAAAAATAGGGGTCACCTTAGAAAAAATATGAGTGTTTTTATTAGTATACCCTATATAGCAGTTATTAATTTCACCTTCTATTGTTTTTCTTCAAATAAATTATTAATTATCAATAAATGTTAGGTTATTATATTTGGATGTATTTAGGGTTTACTAAGTATTAACTTATTATAAATTCCATTACATATGGCTAAAACAAACCTTTACTTTAAAAATATACTAATCAATAGTACTGTTTCTAAAATTTATTTCATTTGATGTTCAAATATTCATTTTTTCTTATTTATTAGTGAATATTTTTATGTTTTATCTCAAAGATAAAAGCTTAAAAAAGGAATAGGTCATCAGGTTTATTCCTTTAGAAAAAAAGTTTGTGGGTGTGGAATTTACTAAGAGGAGATTTAACGTAGGAATAAGGCGTATGCGTTGCAGATTCTGTTCCTTTTAATTGTTTTGAACAGTTTTTTTAAAAAAGCGTAACGACAAATAATAATGTAAAATACAGTAGACATTTACGACCGAATCTATCCTAACATCCGTTCAAATTTGCAGTTGGTATCACCGTAACAGTACTTAAAACTATGCAGCCGAAACTCCTTTTCGATCTTGAGTTTTCAATTCTAGCGTTTACGAAAACTGCATTACTGGCCATAGTGTGAACTTTACTCGTGTGTGGTAATATAATCTGGTATGTCACTTGCATTAATGTTTTTTTCTTTTTACAGCGTCATCAAAAACGCTATGATGTTCGGCCACCTGTTACTGATGACGGTTATAGTACATACCTGTGGTATTTTTGTCGCAGGTGTCTCGAGCCCGCAGTCTGTGAGTCAGGAGAAATTGGTTTACGAAACAGGTATGATAAAAAACTGCACGCTTTTGCTAGCGGAAAGCTCAATTGTCACTCAAGTCAAGGAACACATCGGAACCGCAAAACTTCTTAAGATAGAACTGAGTATAGGTAACGATGACCTTCAAGAAATATCTGGAAGAACCCCTGACCATATGTATAAACCGTTGTCATGGGTACGAACCACTTCCCGCCAAGGCAAGGGTCTCCTTCTCCTTCGACCGGATTTCGACATCTTGTCTTTGAACACACTGGGACTCGGAGTAGAGAGCATAGCAGTCCACATAAAGCAACATCCAGTTAACTGTCTGACAAACTTATCGTATTCTGAGACTGAATTGCTGATTCGCGTACTTGTAATGAATGACTTTCAAAATGCCAGTGACGCTTCGTATCACCTGGGACCAGTGACAGTGTTTGTAACATTCATATCAGAGACATGGACGGAACTGCTGTGTTTGAATATTACTGCTGTTATTGGGACGATGACAATGGTGTACGTTGCGAGTATTTGGAGACAGATGTTTGGTTGGAAGTATTGTTTGCAGTAATTATCTGTCTTAAAGTATATATGATATTATTCAGTCCCAAATTTGTACCGGAAACGTTCTACAAAGAAAAACATAATCCACAACCATTCATGTACAAAATCGCATCAAAGCGGTTGCTCAAATGAAAACAGTTCTAACGAGAAATCCACAAAAGTATCGGAACTTTAAGAACAAAGTTAAGTTGTCTGCATTTGAAAACATGCCTTGTTTTAAAGCTGAAATCCAAAACATGGAGTCCGATACACTATATCCTTATTCTCTGAAACATTTGCATTTATCTATCAACACAGACAGACTACTGAACGAGAATTTCGTTCCGGTTGGAATCTTCTACACATTATATGAATCCTTCGTGAAATGCAAGATTCGTGACAAAAGTTCTGTCCAACAGTGTTGCTATTCTAATCTTTGTCCTCAGTCGAATTGCAGCAAGAATTGTCAGTGGTATCTCTTTCTAAAGCGTATCATGAGCTTTGTTGTTTTGATTATTCTGTTTAGCCCTTGGCTGGCCCGGATATATGTGTATTATAAATACGAAGACGAGGAAATGCGTGAACGTAAAACGGCTGCAAATTCCATGCACCTGGAACTGTACTTCCCTGGCAGTTTCGCTCTCCTTCTGACACCTTTACATGTCATGTTTATTATTATTTACGTCGTCCTGTGTTTTGAATCAATCGTTTTCAATGTGCTTCAAACAAAATATATAGACGAAATAAAATCGAATCTTCGTTCTTGCCTGAGACATATGTTAGAGAAGGACATAAAAGAAGTATTGGGCTGGGCTGTTCGTTTGATTCTCAAACCATGTGCTTTATGTGGAGTACTGGGGATTCTCCTCGCTCCTTTTTGGTGGGTTCTGATTTCACCAATTGTACTTACTGTACTAGCATTTTATCTTTTTCCCACGATTAACATTACTTTTCGATTCTTGGCCCAGTTCGTAATTACACCTTCTACCTCAAAATATTTGCTCCCCTAACGGTCTTTGTAAACCTATCTCTGTCTTGTGGAAGAGGTTCTCAAAATATTTAGAGATGGAAGAGATGTTACTGGACGAAAAGGTACAGACACATACAAATATCCTGAAATCTTTGATAGCTCGAATTCAGCACTTAGTCGTCATATTAATGTGTATTATTTCTTTATACTCAGTTTTGTTCCTTATTACAGAGTTTTTGTCCTTCATTGTTGAGATTATCATATATACTATGATCGGGGTGGTTTTAAACGCATCGAAGGTGCTGACATACGTTTCATTGTTTCTACTGCTATGGTTTTATGCAAATGATTGCTTTGGAGTTGTTGCAAAAAAGTTTTTATCATTTAACGCAACAATGAATAGTGTTATATTTGGCCTATGTAAGACTGATCTTGAAGAGATCGTGTTTAGACCTGAGCATAAGCAAGAAAACATGGCGTTCACAATAAGCACGGAACAAAATACAGTAACACAACCCGCTGAGCTTGTTACCGGCTCCGATGGAAAGCTGAGATGGAAAATACAGAGGCTTTTGCTTTTTTTAAATAAAAAAGACGAGCCTTTAATTCCGAAAAGATTTTACTTTAATACCTGCAAAATGAACTTCTACGCCGTTCCTGGAGATGTCCTTGGAAGTTACTGGCGAGCAACTCGGGAATTCGCCGTTATCATCGTGTTTCTACTGTTTGTCCTGATCATTGTGTTGGCTTTCGGTGACACTTACGAGATATCTGCAACTAATAAGCTTTTGGCGACCATTGCGGGAGGATTCGTTCCTCTCATGTTACGGAAGGTAGTATTCAAATCTTACAGTGCGCCTACAATAGATACGGGTGTAACAACCTTCCGCGTTTGTCTGACAAATGAAATAGAATCGTACGAACAAACTTGGCCAATATTTGACATCCAGGTCAGTGATCAAGAACCGAATGAAAGTATTGGAAATGACATATCCACTGAAGACTGCCTGAATTCAGACCACATGGACAGTGGGCACGATGAGAAGGCAGACAAAACAGTTCCAATCGAACTACCAATGGGAAACATGTATACGAATGATATCCACGAGGTAGATATTGACCTTCTGATTGACGCAAGTGCAGCTGTTGACAATAAATCTGTATTTCTGACAGAGGAAAATATCGTATAGTAAAAGCATTTTGTCCTGGAGAAAAAGAAAACCACCACCAACAAAAAGAACAACAACAACAAAACAAAGAAACAAACCTTGAAAAGAACGATTTTGGATGATTTGTTCATACAGTACTTATAAAAAAATTGCTGCTCGGATCCCTTTTTATGTGTGAGTCTGAATAAATTTGAATGGATTGTGGGTTTAGATTGGATTGCATGGATAAAACTATTTTAAGACTTTCTCGTAGGCAAAATTCTGGTTCTGATCAGGAACAGATGAGAAGAGTTATTATTACGTTGTAAGAATTTGTTTCCAAATATGTGTGGAAAGATATAATCATAAATTACACCAGACTTAAAAATGATATTTAGCATAATATCTTTCACAGTTGTGTATTTGTGTACATATAAACAGCATTTAGCATCAATAATGCACCATATGTTTTGAATTTAAAATTGTAAACTGTACATATGACTTGTGGTTCCTCTTCTTCTAGTATTAAAAAGTTAAAATGAGAAAAAGCGTTACTATTATCCACATCCCCTGCATTCACATCCATTAAGTAATATTGGTTGCATCATTTCAAGTTCATTTTGTAGATCGATACATACACACAAGCTTTGAGCTCTTTTTGAAAAAAACATTACATCCCTTTACTGGCTTGTTAAGCAATATAGTTGTTTACAATTATGAAATGAAGCTTTTATTCTATAAGTGTATGCTTAATTATTTTTCCTCATTTACAGCCTTACTTAGTCATTATATATTCCGAATTCATTTCGTATTTGTTAAATTCTACTGACATAAGAATTTCAGTGTAACCATCGTTCGTTTACATATTTTACAACACATGCTCCTAAAGAACCGGATGAGTTTTTGTAAGGCATCGGCGACTTCAGAAATTAATGCACTGTTGTCAGCGTATCATAAAACACTTTTAAAAACTCTGTATATCTTGAATCTTTTGCCACACATGGGACATTTTGACGATTTACACCGATAACACATACACAACTTTAAGCTTTATCATACATATTATTTACAATTTTAAATAGTTTTCCTGTATCTTTATAAAGATTAAGATTTGAAAATAAACAATACCTAGATATCGAAGCGAATGCACCCTTAAAAGTTTTAAAGAACAATGGAGATTTTTTTCCACTACATAGCTAAAGCGGGCACCTGTCCAAGGGCGATAACACTTTCGATTTTTTATCTGACTGGTTACGTGAAATACCGTCGTAAGTTATGTTAACCTGTCTCAGTATTTTGCAAACCAGTCTTGTGTGTTTCATGCGCCCGACATTTTGACACTTTCTTTTGTTTTGATAGCAGTACACAAGGAACAAACTGACAACAGGTCCAGGTGTCAGTTTGTTTCGAAAAATGGGACGTTAATGAATCCCTTTATCAAAAGCGTTGTGTATGATGTTTGTATCTTTTTGTCCAATAAATTTAGCAAAGGGCGTTTGATAACGCTATGTTTTCAATGCATCGTCATTATCAACATCGAAATCAAACTGATGGTAATTAATACTATAATTAAAGTATTAGGGACATCTGAGCTACATTTAGTCAATATTCCTTCTGAGATAATGGGTAAACATGTACATGTATGATGTGATTTCTTTTGCAGCTTTTGTGTTGTTGCATGTTATTTTTATTGTATTTATTTTATATTTCTTTTGTTGTATTTAAATAAAGATAAACAAATATTAAAATGGCTTAATTATTGAGTTATTTGAATAATCAATTGATTACACAAAACTCACGTAACACACACATACACACACATAACACACAAGTGTAGGGTTAATGTGTCAAAGGGACATAATCCCTTTTGATTTTGTGAAACCTTGCTATTAAGGCCAAATTTCAAATTAAGGCCACTCGTGCCCGGTCCCATTTGTGGCCTTAATAGCGAGGTTCCACTGTATATTTAACTATCAGCATATTTATTATAAACATATAGTCAGTTATTGAATAATTCTTACTAAATCCTGTCTGATATTTGCTTAACATAACATTATTTTAGCATACTTTATCAGGCGATTATTAAATATAGTGCGAGTAACTTTCTTAAAAAACTAAGAAGTGTATCCCGTGTCTGTAGCAACACAGTCCCATAGATAAAATCTGAGAAAATTGTGATCTTCACCGTTGTTTGATGGGATATAAAATCACATTCTTGACAAGTAATTTCAATTTGCCAAACGATCATCTTTATACCTGTATAAAATTCACCCATACCATGGTATGCACTCCGAAATAAAGTGACCACACGAACTCAGCTGAATTATCCAACATTTTTAACATATGATAACTTCCGTATGATTATATCGCCACTGTTTTGTGTGATATATATGTTTGTTAGCTTTAAATTAGAATTTAAAAATAAGAATTATTGACTGAAATTAATATCCACATTAAGCTGTCACCGTAAAGCTTGGGTTCGATTTCGGCTCGTTCCAATAATTGCTCCACTATGTTATGTGTGATGTATGTGTTAACATTTCTTTTACAATTTTAACTATGATTAAAAGAAAAAAATTTATAATATTCAGCTGACAAATGTGTTCTTATTTGGTCGCGTATGCTTTAGCAAACCATTCTATCTATCAGACGCGAAATGTTTAATTTGTGCGGTTTAAGAATGGTGAGGTTAAGGTTCTGTCCGCAACGCAAAATAGAGGAGTATTTAAGCAGTATTCCTTGGTGTAACCTTATCAAGTTGATCTCATACATGGCTGGTGCCATGTGGCAACATGCATATTTTCAACGACATAACATCACTGTTAAACCACAAGCAGACAAGGTTTACGACAAGAAACACATTACCCCGAAAAAAATAAGTATTAGTTAATTTACGTATACATATTATGGAATTTATCGCTTCGCGAAGCTTCGCTTGGCTTGCGATAAATCCATAGAATTTAAAATATAAACGATAGCATCTTTACAGTTTGTCACATACGCCATACATCTTTGCCTTTGCCTTCGAGTTATGGAACCAACTCCTGTTTAATTGACAGTACATGTGATGGTTCAGAGTCAGTATCATTGGGTACATTTTAATATGCAAACTAAATGCAAACAGGACGTAATCATCCGTCGCTGCAACAAGCTCCGCCCATTAAGTCTTAAGATCACACAGGCAACATGCACTCATATTTGCCCCATATCAAGACCACACGGATCATTATGCTATTTATATAACGAAATTTAAGCATTTGATCGGATGATTAAATCAGACAAACTGTACGTGCCCGGAAAGTAAACATTTCCTTTATAAACAACTTGCACAAACAACCCAGATCCGTGACTGATTGCACACGATTTAAAGTATCACAAAATAAAACATACTCCAGTCAACCTGCATTGCACGCTTTGGATATAATGCAGTATCCTCGGCCAAACTTTAAGCGACAATCTGATATTACAGCATTCAGGGATGCAAAACAGCACTATTTCATACGAACTTAGATTGGATTTTTTTATAGTTGCACATGTGTTTTTTAAAACAACTTCTTGGGTTATAACTAGAACAATGCAGCGTATCCTTCTCCTGGATACAACAACTCAAGTATTCATAAAAGTATTACAGGAAATGGCTGATGGTGAAGGACTACTATAAGGAAGTTAACCATGTGTTAAATTAAGAATAGGTGTTGGTACGAAAGTGAGACATTTAACTCTAGCCTGCTCTGACGGACATATCCTCAACTGGATGCTCTTTACGCCGTTCTTTCAGAAGGTATGCATTGTCTTGTTTTCTGTTTAAGCACTATAGTTTTTTTTATTTGCCTTTTTACAATACAATATTTTTAATGCTCCGCCATCTCCGTTGCGTGGCATATAGATTTTCAGTTTGTGCGTCCGTTCGTCTGTCCGTCCGTCACACCTCAGGTTTTCATTTGTGTTTAATCTTTTTCTCTGAAGATGAAATCTCAACTTCATAAAACTAGGTACAACTGTACATCATGATATAAACTATTTAATATTTATGTAAAGTTATGGCTGTTACCTATATGTCACGGTTAGATGAACAGTCATGGTTAAATCGGTTGTTCTGACAAGTTTATCTTTGCTCTAAAGCCCTTTGATATATTGTTTTTACTGTCAGCAACCTTCACTGATGGCCAATCTGCATAAGGTTCTTCTTGCACCAAATAATAATGTTTGGACCTGATTTAAATATCACAGACTTAAGGCCCTTTGTATTTTTAGTCAATCTTGTCTGCACTTTATCTCTAAAACATCTGATTTGACTTGGATGAAACTTCATAAGATTGATAGATATATCATCAAGTCATTTTGTGTTCTTTTTCCTGATAAACAATTCAATAAAAGTAGAATGTGCCTTATATTTATATGTATCATTAAACTAATTTTCTTCTAAAAATAAGTCTCTATATGGTGATCTGTATTTGATTATACAGTAGATAATACAAACTATCTATAGATGTGTGTGCACGCGAATGTTTTTTTTTTTTTTGCATGTATATTAACAGCAAAAATATTTTTATTGTAAGGTCAGCTTGGGATGGTCCCTGTACATGTTACAGAGAAAATAAAATGGGATACCCATAAAAGCATCTCCAAAACAAAAAAAGTTTTCTATAAATATGAAGCTTATGAATGAGTCATATGATACAAATGTATATAATTTAAAAATACAAGCAAATATTTGGTTTTGACCAAATGCCGGCGGAACATTAGTTTCGCAGATAAAAACGTCCGTGTTTATTTTGTAATGATAGTTATGTTTTCGAAACATTCACGTGTTGATAAAATAATATGAACAGCAAAAATATGCAAGCTCTAGTATAGTTATCATCGTTCGTTTTAGTGTAGATTATACGTAGAAAAAATACTTAATAAAACCTTAAATGTTGCTGCATTTGTCGAGTTAAACTTGAACTATTCTGAATGTAGCATCAACTACTTAGTACTATGTGACTAGGATATAAATGATATAAAATGACTGGAAACGAGTACGTAAAAAAATGGAATTGCACTCTACAAATAGAGTACGTTCATATGGCTTAAGGTGTATTCAAGCAGAATGTGTTTATTCTCAAATTACTAAGTAAACTTCCTTATTTTTTTGTTTTGAAGCGCAGGAAATAAGAAATTAACATTTTGTTTTCCTCGAGTCACGTTTTAATATTGTTAGTATGGCCATGATATTGACATAAGGACATAAACACTTTTAGTCTGGATATTGCATAAACAGTAATGAAAACTGGAAAGGTATATACAAGTCACGTGATACTGATATTGGTCCTGCTTTTAGAGTTATATCTCTGCATTTATATCATATGGTATCGTGAAATATCATACTGTCACGTGTCACTATACATAATACCATATCATCGCATTCTCATGACACCAGTCATAATGAAGCAATACCATAGTTACCAATGTGTAATTATTGTTACTTTCCATCTAGAAAATTCAGTCACAAGTTACATTTTAGATTAATCGGTATGAATATGGTGTCACAAACACCGTAAACAACAACTAAGCAAAAACATTCCAAAGTCACATGGTCCAACGAACAAACTCAGCTAACTACAACTATTCTTGAACAATTATAATCGCATAGTACCACAAACACTATGCAAGAACAACTTCTAGTCAAAACAACTCAAAGTTTTATAGTGCCTAATTTCCAGCTTATTAGATTACTTTAAAAAACAAACCATAGTCACATAATAACGCAAACTCCGTAAACTAAAACTAAAGAAGATACACCCATCGTTAAAAAGTTAGCAAGAATCAGCCCATGGCCAATAATGGTACACTTACACGGTTAACTGAAAATAAGCAAAGAAAAAAACATTGTCACATAGTAACACAGACACCGTAAACTACAACTATAAAAGATTAACCCATCATTAAATAGTGCCAAAATTCCAGCTTACTTCAACTAAGCAAGGATCAACCCATGGCTATATAGTTACACAAACACCATAAACTACAACTAAGGAAAGAACAACCAATATTCACATAGCAACAGATATACCGTTAACAATAATTTAACATGAATATTTACATAGAGCAAAAATACTGGAAGACATAAAAATCCGAAGTGAAAACCAAGCATCGAATCCATAGTAGTGAGGGGCTAAGTGAGATTAGCTTTACTAACGACTATCACCATTCAGTCATGAAATCCTAACGGATGACCACAGTGTCAGATGGTCATAGATTAAGGATTTGCTTTTAATGAATATCTGTGTGTATTTAATCTATCAATGCTCATCTACAGACGCATGGTCACCCAGTGCATTATTCCTTTAATGTTAATAATTAGTGGTTTCTTCATCAGTTAAAATCGTTTCAAACGCTATTGATCGTCCTTAATTAGTTCCCGCAGGTTTGCGCGCGTCGTTCCGTCCGTCCATTCGTCCCATTTTCATGTCCGCTCCATAACTTGAAATAAAACTTCACAGATGTATTCCTCATAACCTAATTTCCCATTTATAATCAGGTGTTTCCATTTGTCAATTTCTCATTCGTTTCTGACATTATCAAATTCAAATTTTTTGAGGTGCGCCGGGAATTCAGACCTATGTTTTTAATAATGATAATTTTAAAGAAATTAGAGAAATTATAAATGACTTAATGTAAAATAATAAAGGCTCGAGGTTTATGCCAAGTCAATGTTCCCTACAAAATATATATAACGGCATTTACGTTATTTTCTTTTTTTAATCAGACACGGGACAACGCAATGATGTTCATCCACCTTTTACTGATGACGATAACGCTACATGCCTGTGGTATTTTTGTCGCCGGTGATTCAAGCCCGTCGTCAGTGAGTAACGACAGCTTAGTTTACAAAACGGGCATGATAAAAAACTGCACGCTTTTGCCAGCGGACAGCTCGTTAATATCTAAAGTCAATGAACATATTGGAACCGCAAAACTGCTTAAGATAGAACTGAGTATAGGAAACGACGACTTTCCAGAAATATTCGGAAGAACCCCTGACCATATGTACAAACCGTTGTCATGGGTACGAACCACTTCCCGTCATGGTAAGGGTCTCCTTCATCTTCGGACGGAATTCGAAGTCTTGTCTTTGAACACACTAGGACTTGGAGTAGAAACCATTGACGTCCACATAAAGCAGCATCCAGCTAATTGTCTTACAAAAGTAACGTATTCTGAGACTGAATTGCTGATTCGCGTACTTGTGATGAATGACTTTCAAAATGCCAGTGACGCTGTCATATCGACTGGGTCCAGCCACAGTGTTTGTAACATTCACATCAGAGACATGGACGGAACTGCTGTGTTTGAATACTACTGCTGTTATCGGGATGAAAACAATGTTGTACGTTGCGAGTATTTGGAGACAGATGTTTGGTTAAAAGTATTGTTCGCAGTAATCACCATCCTTAAAGTATATATCATATTATTCAGTCCCAAATTTGTACCTGAATCGTTCTACAAAGAAAAACATAATCCACAACCATTCGTATACAAAAACACATCAAAGCGGTTACTCAAATTGAAAACAGTTCTAACGAGAAATCCAGAAAAGTATCGTAACTTTAAGAACAGAATTAAGTTGTCAATATTTGATAAAATGCCTTCTTTTAAAACTAAAATTCAAAACATGGAACTCGATAGGCTGTATCCCTATTCATTGAAGAAAATTCATTTATACATCAACACAGACAGACTTCTGAACGAGAATTTCGTCCCGGTTGGAATCTTCTACACATTATATGAATCCTACGTGAAATGCAAGATTCGTGACAGAAGTTCCGTTCAGCAGTGTTGCTATTCTAATCTTTGTCCTCAGTCGACTTGCAGCAAGAATTGTCAGTGGTATGTCTTCCTTAAACGTACCATGAGCTTTGTTGTTTTGATCCTTCTGTTTAGCCCTTGGCTGGTCCGAATTTATGTGTACTACAAATACGAGGATGCGGAAATGCGGGAACGTGAAAAGGCTGCCAATTCCATGCACCTGGACCTATACTACCCGGGCAGTTTCGCACTTCTGCTGACACCTGTACACGTCCTGTTTATCATTATTTACGTCGTCCTGAGTTTTGAGTCAATCGTTTTCAATGTGCTTCAAACAAAATATGAAGATGAAATAAAGTCGAATCTTCGTTCTTGCCTGAGACATATGTTAGAGAAGGACATAAAGGAAGTATTGGGCTGGGCCGTTCGTTTGATTCTCAAACCATGTGCTTTATGTGGAGTACTGGGGATTCTCCTCGCTCCTTTTTGGTGGGTTCTGATTTCACCAATTGTACTTATTGTATTTGCATTTTATCTTTTTCCCACGATTAACATTACTTTTCGATTCTTGGCCCAGTTCGTAATACACCTTCTGCCTCAAAATATTTGCTCCCCTAACGGTCTGTGTAAACCTATCTCCGAGTTGTTGAAGAGGTTCTCAAAATATTTAGAAATGGAAGCAATATTACTGGACGAAAAGATTCAGACACATACAAATGTCTTGAAATCTTTGGTGGCTCGATTTCAGCACCTGGTTATCATTATACTGTGCATTATTTCCTTGTACTCAGTTTTGTTCCTTATTACAGAGTTTTTATCCTTCATTGTGGAGATTATCATATATACTATGATCGGAGTGGTTCTAAACGCATCGATGGTGCTGACATACGTTTCATTGTTTCTGCTGTTGTGGTATTATGCAAATGATTGCTTTGGAGTTGTTGCAAAGAAGTTTTTATCATTTAACGCAACAATGAATAGTGTTATATTTGGCCTATGTAAGACTGATCTTGACGAACTTGTGTTTACACCAGAGGATAAGCAAGATAACGTTGCGTTTACAGTATGTACGGAGCAAAATACAGAAACACAACCCGCTGAGCTTGTTACCGGCTCCGATGGAAAGCTGAGATGGAAAATACAGAGGCTTTTGCTTTTTTTAAATAAAAAAGATGAGCCTTTAATTCCGAAAAGATTTTACTTTAATGCCTGCAAAATGAACTTCTACGCCGTTCCTGGAGATGTCCTTGGAAGTTACTGGCGAGCAACTCGGGAATTCGCCGTTATCATCGTGTTTCTACTGTTTGTCCTGATCATTGTGTTGGCTTTCGGTGATACGTATAAGATATCTTCTACTAATAAACTTTTGGCGACCATTGCCGGAGGATTTGTTCCTCTCATATTACGAAAGGTAGTTTTCAAATCTTACAGCGCGCCTACGATCGATACGAGTGCTATAACCTTCCGTGTGAGTCTGACAAATGAAATAGAGTCGTTTTTTCAAACTTGGCCGATATTTGACATCCAGGTCAGTGACCAAGAAACAATTGAGAGTACGGCAGAAAACCTGACTACTGGAGACGGACCAGATTCACTTGACCACATGGACAGCGCAGGAAATGAAGGGACCGAAGAAACAGATCCAATCGTTCTCCCAATGGTACATTTGTGTACGGATAATATCCACGATGCTGATATAGACCTTTTAATCGACGTAAGTACAGTTGTTGATGACGACAGATCTGAAGTCCTTACAGAGGAAAATATCGTATAGAAAGAGGATCAACATTCTGAAATATGTGGATAATTGATTTGTTTGATACAGTACTTATTATTTCGAGTCATACGAAACATTATTAACACTGGACAAGTGTGACCGATCAGTCGTAAATTACGTAACTATTGATCCGGAAATTAAGGGTTCGAATCCCATTTGAGTTGAAACCATTCAATTGAAAAACAGTAGCTCGACCTAGGATTATCATTATATTAGTTATTAGAATATGTAAACATCTAAAAAAGTTTTAATTGAACCATTAAATGGCATGATTTTAGACAATGTTCAGATTAAGAATAATTCTTCTTTAAACTTTTTTTACATATATTCTTTATGTGTTATCATATTCTATCTTTTACAGGTTTATATAGTGTCAAGATGTCACAAAATGATGATTTGTAGACTGTGACTCATAATGCTACTTCATCTAGAATAATAAAATGAGAAACACAAGCTACTACTTCTGTACCTACCAGCTCTAAATTTGCATAATTTATTTTGATAGAATTATTTTTAACGGTCGCTACGATAGTATTTCAGTCAAATATGTATAATAAAAACTGATATTTTATATGATTGTGCAAACAAAATCAAGATGTATATACAAATAACTTTGTGTGCCTGGGTGCAATTCTGAAACACTGTTGATAAGGGTGCCGTGGTTACATGTACCATATTAACTATATCGATGTTTTATTTTCTTTATAGTGTGTATAGGGTTTGTATGCTAGTAATGTACGCGTGTGTGTACGTGTGTGTTTGTATGCGTGTCATGCGTATGTATGCTTGTTATGTGAATGTATGTGTGTCATGTATATATATGTATGTCATATACGTGTGTGATTTTATTTTGCGTGTGATACGGATGTCCGTGCATGGCTATTGTATTTTGTGCAAATAAGCAAATTCACAAATTTAAATACAAAGCTCAGTTCATGAGACTAAACTGCAATAAAATTTTGCTTGTAAACGACTTATTTTATTTGACATTTTCCTATATCGTGTATATATTAGATTGTCCTCTCAGTCCTATTGTATAGCTTGTGAATAGAGAGAGAGAGAGGGGGGGGGGGCGTTTGGAATACAAAACAACAAGATTTCTATTGTGATTTGTAATGTACAAAACACAATTTCACGCCATATCACCAAACATGTTCACACATAATGACGCCTTAACTGTCAGATACTCGTAAACCGGAAGTGGAAGATTATAATACTATGGTGGAAATTAACGATAGTCCCGATACAAAATATGGTCGGATGTAACTCATTCAAAATGCACTACACACTTATAAATACACACTTCAAATCCAAAACATGTCATTTAATAGACTTGGCTAGATGGCAAAACATGCATGAACGTCAAATACTTTCCCCTGTCTTAATGTTTTTATCAGCATACATTTGAATCTATAATAACATTAGATTAATTGATATATTTCTAGTTAATATGGTTCTATTTTTCATACATATAATTAATATTTGACGAAACAAAGTAGAATCGTCCATTGAATTAAACTCAACGTCATGACGCTTGCTTCCATTATGACAGAACACACCTCATATAAACATATCAGGTACATGTATTATACAATGATTTGAGACAATAACAAGTGAAGTGAACATCTATAGCCATGCATATCAGTTTATCAAAATGTGAATGAGCGTTGTTCTATATGTAGAGATATTGTTTTCCTATATGTTTTAAAAGTTTGCCATAAGGATACACCAGTCATTCATCCTTATTTACACTGATCACAGGGACTTGCTCCCATACACACACACACCACACACACACACACACTGTACATACACTATCAACAAGGGTGGACATCTTTTCAGGGGTCGACTCGCTTCAACTCCGTTTTTTCAAATCATTCAAATAAATCTATGAAGTTAACATACGGAATCACTCAAATATATATTTCTCTATCGAAATATACAAAATTGTCGTGAAAATAATCCTCCTTTGTATGTTTATTTGTTTGAAATATATGCGAATCCGAGAAAAGGACAACAACCTGGACCAGCAGCGCAGTACATTTCGGGATGATTCGGATTTTTACGCTGCGAAATTGGTCAGCGATATTGCGATTATTTTCCCGCAATCTGTCAAACCGTTAAATTTAAATTATTAAAGGGCTGACTATTCGGGCGTTGAAAGAAAAAAAAACCCAGGCAGTATGGAGAAATCAGCTGTTTCTTGGTAATTTCCTTGTTGTAAAATAAATTATTTAAAGACTTAGATATAAATTCACTTGTCTGTGAGTGTGTGTTTTTAAATTGAAATAAATATCACAGGGATTTGAAGTTCAGTAATTTAAAATAAAATTCTGCAAATAATAGTACTCCATACATACAAAACATATTTTTTCTTATATATACGGAATACTAAATTCTACTGAACTTCAAATCCCTGTGATATTTATTTCAATTTAAAAACACACACTCACAAACAAGTGAATTTATATCTAAGTCTTTAAATAATTTATTTTACAACAAGAAAATTACCAAGAAACAGCTGATTTCTCCATACTGCCTGGGTTTTTTTTTCTTTCAACGCCCGAATAGTCAGCCCTTTAATAATTTAAATTTAACGGTTTGACAGATTGCGGGAAAATAATCGCAATATCGCTGACCAATTTCGCAGCGTAAAAATCCGAATCATCCCGAAATGTACTGCGCTGCTGGTCCAGGTTGTTGTCCTTTTCTCGGATTCGCATATATTTCAAACAAATAAACATACAAAGGAGGATTATTTTCACGACAATTTTGTATATTTCGATAGAGAAATATATATTTGAGTGATTCCGTATGTTAACTTCATAGATTTATTTGAATGATTTGAAAAAACGGAGTTGAAGCGAGTCGACCCCTGAAAAGATGTCCACCCTTGTTGATAGTGTATGTACAGTGTGTGTGTGTGTGGTGTGTGTGTGTGTGGGAGCAAGTCCCTGTGCACTGATCGGCTACGACTTTGTCATTATTATTAGGAACTATCAGGTCGTAAAGGGTTGTGATGTAGAATATCCAAATTTGATTTAACAAATGATAACCTCCATTTACTTGACCAGTATAAGAGTACATTACATTATTTTTGCATTATTTTTCAAATCTCGAAAAGGTTCATTCTACGTAATGAAGAACAATGAAATCAATGGAGTCGATTGTCACATTCAACATAAACACAACTTTGACAATAAAACCCAATCAACAGCTGTTTGCCGTGTCTATAGGCCCGGAATGCTTCGATAATAAAAAAAAACAACACAATAATACTATCTTTCAACAAAACGACAAGGAAATCGCTTAAAACAATAAGGCGACGTCACATTTAACATACGTAATCTGAGGCGACGTCACATGTTTCGCATACTTACAAGGTGACATCAGGATATGATATAACGCTCTATATGAGGTGTTGGGTTAATGATTTAGATTTATTTCATGATTTCTTAGGGGTGAAAGATGGAAAAATCAAGAAGTACTCATATCAAACATAAAAAGAAAAGATAAAGAGTTATCTACCTTAATCAAATACTGCATTAACTAGAGGGGATAAAATTTAAGTCACGTCAATATTATTTTTTTGTGGTTCCTAACGGAAAAAATCAACGCAACGAAGGAAAATCAAAAGTAAATTATCCAGTATTCACCTTTACCAATAGTCAAATAATTCATGTATGCTAATTTAGAATAAACTAACACCTATATTTTACAAGAAGGTAACAGAGAACGCTTGGATAGCACAAATATTACTCTATAATGGCATCTGTCTTGGTCAATTTATCGGTTGTACATCAAAATCCCAGAACAAACATGTACTGTTTAGGAAAGACAATAGTGTGAGGGGTTGCTATTTTGGCTAAATCGTTAAATATGTATTGGCTCATATTGATATAACGAGCGGTCTTATAAACCATGTAAGTTGCCGTTTCTGCAATATCGTGTAACAAAACTACACATCATATCTCCTAAAAGAAATGAAGTTAACACAATCTGAAGTATTTACTTCAAGTGTGGCAATATTTAACTACCTGAGATGAAACTTAAAAAGCACCGTTGTATGGTTTTGGCTAACGATTAAGGTTAAAAAAAATGATGCTAAGGGAAATATTCTTTGTTGAAACCATAAATAATGGAATGTCCAGACGCGTCTAAGGAAGGAAAGTTAAAAAAGAAATCAGAGCAGCTCGTATCATTTTGCTATTCGACACTCAGCAATGACAGCTCGATGTATATACTGAGAGACTATAAAGGCGTTTTTTACTATGAATATAATGAAAGAACCAAACAATTATTTTTAATTGTGCCTATTAAAAATGTAAGGGTATTATATGCGATAAAACCGGTTAAGAAATTGTACAATGCAAACAGCTGGTTATGCTTGAGTTATTTAGGTATTTTTTGCACGTGGTTCATGAACCTACCCGTGCAATGAAAAAAGAAAACCTGATTTATTTGTACCATTTTGACCGGCATATCAGAAAAAAACACAAACAGTTCTTCATAAACCTGTCGAGTATCATGACGCCGCGCTTGTCCGAACATGAGCGTTCAGAGGCTCTCGGTATGCTCAGAGCCGGAAGTAGGGTCGCCGACGTCGCGCGTCAGTACCATTGTGCTCAATCCACGATTGTTCGTCTTCGTCAACGATTCCACGCCACCGGAAGTGTGAAGGATCGTCCTCGGCCAGGGCAGCCACGAATGACGACACATCGACAAGACGCCAACCTTCGCCGAGTTCACAGGCGTTTCCGCTTCCGGCCCGCCGCTCAGAGTGCAAAACAAACGATTGGTATCCGTGGGTAAGTTTTATAACAATTTTAATTATTTTTGATACATGTACTATTTGATGATACCTCTCGAAGTTAGATACTTTCCCAGTGTTTGTATTTCAGGCGGCCTATCCCGAACTGTCATACGTAGGCTGCGTGATGTTGGACTACATTGTCAGATACCAAAGAAGGGGCATATTCTGACTGACAGACACAAAGTAGCGAGACAGACTTGGGTTCGTAGACACCATCGTTGGACCCGCCACAATGGCGAGCACTCCTCTTTTCAGGGCGTGTGCGGGTGTATCGTGTGAGAGGTGAGATTTTCGTTGATGAAAGTATACAGAAGGTTAATCTTGGTGGTGGGGATTTCCCAGTTTCACAAAATTGACCTTGTTATTCTGCAGGGTAATGTGAATGCTAGACGACACTTAGACAATATCTTACGTCCTGTTGTAGTCCAGTTTATGCATCGTAATTTCTGAGGGGGAGTTTTCCAGCAAGATAATGCTCCTGTCCATACGGCTCGCCCCACAAGTGCTTTTCTTGCTACAAAGTGAATCCATACGCTAGACTGGCCTCGCTATTCCCGGACATGTCTCCGATTGAGCATGTTTGAGATGAGTTAGGGAGACGTTTTAGAGCCCATCACCCAGCCCCTTCAAATGTCAATGAGCTTTCTCAAGCCTTGATTCAGTAGTGGAACAACATTCCCCAACAGCGCATTACAAATATTGTGTTGCGGTACAGCTAATGGAAGTTACACACGCTATTAAGTGTGATTTTTAGCTCACCTGAGCATAGCTCAGGGTAAGCTTTTGGGATACTTGATTGTCCGTCGGCCGTCGTCCGTCAACAATTTGATGTTTACACACTACAGGCCACAATTTTGATCCAATCTTCCTCAAACTTGGTCAGAATGTTTGTCTTGATGATATCTTGAACCCTTTAGAAAATGGGTCAGGTTGGATCAAAAAGTAGGTCAGTAGGTCAAATCTTAGAAAAATCTTGTTTACACACTAGAGGCCACAATTTTGATCCAATCTTCCTCAAACTTGGTCAGAATGTTTGTCTTGATAATATCTTGAACCCTTTCGAAAATGGGTCAGGTTGGATCAAAAAGTAGGTCAGTATGTCAAATCTTAGAAAAATCTTGTTTACACACTAAGGCACATTTTATCAATCTTCCTCAAACTTGGTCAGATGTTTGTCTGATATATCTGAACCTTGAAAATAGGGGCGGAGAAAGTAGGTCAGTAGGTCAAATCTTAGAAAAATCTTGTTTACACAATAAAGGCCACAGTTTTGATGCAATCTTCCTCAAACTTGGTCAGATTGTTTGTCATGATGATATCTCGAACCAGTTTGAAAATGAGTGGGGCTGGATAGAAATGTAGGTCAGTAGGTCAAATCTTAGAAAAATCTTGTTTATACACTGAGGGCAACATTTTTGGTCCAATCATCCTCAAACTTTGGCAGAATGTTTGTCATGATGATATCTTTTGTGGATGGGGTCAGAAAATTCCTGAACATTGTTTCACCTCATCATCTTAATTCTAAAGCAATCTGTTTTGTACAGGCAATGAATGATACTTTTCTCAGGTGAGCGATCTAGGGCCATCTTGGCCCTCTTGTTAATATTCACTTTATCCACAAATATTAATCTCCACGAAAATTGTTCATTTAGTTGACTTCATATTTTCTCGAATTGACTGTATTACTGATTAATGATTTTACAGTATTGTTGTTGTATTGGGGTTTACCGTCGATGCGATAGTATTTCAATCATATAGCGACGTCCAGCTAATTACAGGTGGAGACAGGCCCCGAGTACACATAGTTACCCGGTTAGAACCACCGACCTATCGCAAGCCAGCTGGAGGGCTTCCTCACATGAAAAATCCGAAGTCCCTACCGGGATTCGAACCCACAGCGGTGAGGGGCTGAGAGATTTGTAGTCCACGACCTGAACTGCTCGGCCACGGCGGCCCCATAACTTCAATATCTATGGATTTATTTTCATAAAACTTTACATAACAAAGGTTGTGGCCCTTTAATTTGTTGCACATATCCCCAACACTGTATGAGCCAGAGTTACAAAACTTTACATAATGTTCACCAGAATGCAAACGATTTGTGCATTATTTTTTCAGAGTCCTTGATGCCCACAAACATAAAACATTTACAGTAAAACCTCGTTAAACAAAAGTCATGGAACCGAGCTGAAAACTTAGAAATAACAATAATTCGGATTAAACATCTTATTGAAATTTCGGTTTGGTAAACTGCATAGGGTAAATATCTGAAATAATATTGAAAGAGGGTGTTAAAACCAACATAGTCAAATCATCAAATCATCATAAAAAATCTCAGTTGAAAGATGTATAGGTATTATTTACTTTTTTATTACAGAAACACATGAAAGAATAAATTGAAAACGTGATGTCAAGGATGGAGGAGAACCCTTCTTGTAGTAATTGGAGAGAACTAGCTAAATCGTTCTAGATCGCCCTGTCTGTTTTAACGAAAGGCGATCAAATGAGCCATCCTGATGTTGGTCGGGAAATTTAAAATAAGGCCATCCTGGACAACTGCTCATTTAGATCTCCCCAAAACACGTTATTCCCTTGAGAAGACCCTGGAAAAGTATGTATGAAGCTTAAAGTGAATAATGGACCATATCAAAGTTCCTATATAATGTATATATTTAATTTGACATAAAAATAATTGATGTGCTTATTGGCCTCCATAGCAAAGTTCTTCAAAAGGTGGCATAGATATAACACAACATTAATTCTTTATGTTATATGACCATTGTAACTTGAGCAGTTTTGAACTATTTATCTTACACATAGTTCTAAGATAAGTTATATCAGCTGTTAGCCACTGAGCCTCATATACCTAAAATTAAGAGAAAAGGAAGTATCATCTTAAAGTTGTAAATGAGGGCTATTCCAGTTAAGATATAGGTACCCCGAAAGAAGGCACTTTTTTAAACTTCTGTATGCGGTGCCCCTAATGTAAACAAACCACTTCTGTAGAGGGTTGTATGCGGAGAAAAAATCACTCCTATAGGAGGAAGGCATTTCATTTGGAGATAAATTTTGCTTCTATCATATGACATTATTGGACCATATTACGAATGTTAAATCCAAAACAAGAACTACCATTAGAGAAGCAACTCATACTAGATCGGAATTATACCCAGCAATTTTCGGATTCAACTTAACCTGCTAACCAGCCAAACAAAGTGCTGGAATATACACAATTAGATTTTTTTCCTGTCTGGAAAGCTAGGGATTAAGCTCTTTGAGAGAGAGATTTGAAGGTTAGAACTCTTTTTAAGACAACTCACTGTCCAGAATTACTAAGCATGCGTGTTTCTATTGCTTATATTCAGTCATAACTAGTTGTCAGACTGGGATGTTTCCCCAATCTGAATCACCAAGTGTTTATTTGCTACTATTAGGCCCTGTAGGCCCGGGCCAACAAGTTGGTCAAGAAAATGGCATTATCAAAAGTCCACAAAAACAATAAAAACTGGAGGGGGATCTTGGTAGAGGGTTTAAGCCTTATGGTCGAATCAAGTGTGTGTTTTATGTGTTGAATTGCTTTCTGGGATTATAATAATTTTCTTTGCACAGATGTATGTAGGTTCCATTTCTAGTCAACGCTTTATTTGTTACATAGTATAGTGTGTGTTCCTCTTCATAATGACACTACGTCATGTTTCAGCACAGCGCTTTATTTGTTACATAGTATAGTGTGTGGACACTACGTCATGTTTCAGCACAGCGCTTTATCGTCAATAACATCGATATTTAAGCAAGCAACCGTTTCATGTGATCCTCCATATCATGATGTTTTCACAGAGTCTGGTAGACTAGCTGACCTAGTTGATAATGACATACTATTGTTGCTTTCAAAACCTTGGGCTGAAGGTCATAAATATGAGTTCCCATCCAGGTGAGTCTGACGTTTTATTCTATGAATCTGGTGTTAGATAGGAAAAATATAGTGGAAAAATCGAATTGATTTGATGAAGTTAATATCTATTTGTTGATATATTATAACTATCATTCAAGGTTAAACTGAATACTTTAAAACGATTATAATAAAATTGTGCCCCGCGCGCGTTTTTTAAAGTATACTTCAAGAAAAAGAAAGCGCAATACACTAACAATTTTGCACAAATTCTAAGGCAGTACATCTATGAAAAAAATATGAAAGTGCCAATTGTTTTAATTATTTTGTTTTACTTGAATGAACTTTAAGCTTGTAATTTTTACGTTTCCCTCCTTTGTTTTAGATTTATTGGTGGGAAGTTACGACGTTTTAACGAGAACTGGTTGAAATCAAATCAGTGGCTGGTCTACTCGTTTTCCATGGACTCAGTCATGTGCGCCCCTTGTCTGTTCCTCAGCAAGGGGAAGTCAAGGACTTTGTCATCAACGCCATTTAATGACTGGAAAAACTTATCAACGCTGTTGTCCCGCCATTGCACAGATGAAGCTCACAAGAATGGCATAGCCATGGTAGATAATTCTGTTGTTGTTGTATTTGAGTTTACCGTCGCTGCGATAGTATTTCAATCATATAGCGACGTCCAGCTAATTACAGGTGGAGGAAGACCCCGAGTACACAGAGGAACCCGGGTAGAACCACCGACCTACCGCAAGCCAGCTGGAAGATAATTCTGTGGACATTGCAATATTTAACTTGGAAAACATATGCATTTTTTTTTAGCTCACCTGAGCACTTGTGCTCGGGTGAGCTTTTGTGATCGCCTTTTGTCCGTCGTGCGTCGTCAGGCGTCCGTCGTCAACAATTGCTTGTGAACACTCTAGAGGCCACAGTTTTGGCCCAATCTTCATGAAACTTGGTCAGGATGTTTGTCTACATAATATCTAGGATGAGTTCGAAATTGGGTCATGTGGGGTCAAAAACTAGGTCACCAGGTCAAATCCTGGAAAAATCTTGTAAACATGCTTGATGCCACATTTTTGGCTCAATCTTCATGAAACTTTGCTAGAATGTTTGTCTTTATGCTATGTTGGATGAGTTTCAGGTAGGATCATTATGTAGGCCACTTAAGTCAAATGTTAGAAAAACACTTTAGATGCCAGATTTTTTGTCATTTTGCCTAACACAGCCATCTTAATCAGGTGAGCGACACAGGGCCATCTTGGCCCTCTTGTTTAAATCAAGAGCAAATTTATTTTTTAAATTTCACAAGTTATCCTCTATTTAACCACTCATTGACATTTAATAAAATTATGAAAAAAAAAAAAAAAAAAAAAAAAAAAAACTTAGAGATTTACTGTTTTTTTACATTACTTCTTAATTATTTATTCGTATCAAGAATAAGGTGTACAACGAAATTCGTTGTATGCAAACATTTATAACGAACATTTCGTTATAAGGATACGACGAAATTCGGATAAGACGAAATAATTTGCAAGGTCCCCATGATTTCGTTATGAGTGAGTTTCTGTATATTTAACTATCAGCATATTTATTTTAAACATATAATCAATTACTGAATAATTCTTTCTAAATCCTACCTGATAATTGCTTAACATAACATTATTTTAGCATATTATATCAGGCGATTATTGAATATTGTCCGAGTATGTTTCTTCTTAAGCAACCAAGAAGTGTAATCGGTCAATAAATGTCCGTGCCTGACTCATCGCCTTCACGCAACACAGTCCCATAGATAAAGTCTGAGAAAGTTGTGATCGACGCCGGTTTTTTAAGTGATATCAAATCACACTCTTGACAGGTAATTTCAATATGCTTTTTATTTTTATATCTGTATAACATTTACCCATATCCGAAATAAAGTTACCACACGAACTCAACCATCAGAACCTGACTTATCATATGATAACTTCCGTAAGATTATGCCACCATTGTTTTGTGTGGTATATGTTTGTTAGCTTTAAATTGGAATTTTAAAATAAGATATGAAGTGAAAAGAATTATCGACTGAAATGAATATCCACATCCAGCTGTCACCGTAGAATTTGGGTTCGATCACGGCTCATTCCAATATTGTTCAACTATGTTATAGATGTTGTATGTGTTAACATTTCTTATGCAAATTTAATTATGATTTAAAATAAAAAAATTACACATGTTCTCATTTGGCCGCTTATGCTTTAGCAAATCGTTCTATTCTCCTGACTAGCGATCTGTTTAATTTGTGCGTTTCAAAATACTGAGGTTTGTGTTCTGTCCTTGACCCTGAATCACTAAAGTGAAATATTTAAGCACTTATCCTTGGTGTTACCGTATCAAGTTGGTCTCATGGTTTCCATGTGGTAACATGAATAGCTTCATTGTTAAAATACACGCAGTCAAGATTTACGACAAAGAAACTACACAAAAAATAAGTACCCGGAAAGTAAACATTTCCTTTATAAACAACTTGCAAGCAATTCATATCTGTGCACAGTTTTACGTATCACAAAAGAAGACATACTTTGCAAATCGATACCCATTCAACATGCATTGCACTCTTTAGATATAATGATATTTAAAGTATCCTCGGCCAAACATTTACGGTAATCTGATATTACAGCATTCAGGTGTGCAAAACTGCACTACTTCATACGTACATAGATTGGATTTTTTTTATATTGCACATGTGTATTCATAAACGTATTACAGGAAATGGATGATGTTGGAGGACTGATATAAGGAAATTAAACAGTGTGTTAAACTAAGAATATGTGTTGGTACGGAAATTTGGACAATTAAGAGTAGGCTGCGCTACCAGACAAATCCTCAACTGGATGTTCTTTACGCCGTTCTTTCAGAAGGTATGCATTGTCTTACGGTTTTAGGACTATAGTTTTTTTTATTTGCAATTTTACAATACACAATTTTTATGCCCCGCCATTTCCGTTGCGGGGCATAAAGATTTTCGGTCCGTGCGTGCGTCCCTTCGTCTGACCGCCCATAATACGTACCTTAGATTTAACTTTGCGTTTAAGTTTTTTTGTTGTTTTTTTTGTTTTGTTTTTTGTTCTAAGAAGATGACTTCTCATCTTTATGAAACTAGGTACACATGCACATCATGATATATTCTATTAGATATGAATGCAAATTTATATCTGTGACCTATATTTCACGGTTTGATGAACATGGTAAAGCTGTTTGTTCTGCCTCAGTCTTACCATAGCGTTTAAACATTTTTCTACGAAGAATGACTTCATATCTTTATCAAACAATGTACACATGTACATTATAATATGATCTATTTAATAGTTATGCAAACTTATGGCTGTGACCTATATTTCACGGTTGGATGAACATGGTAAAATCAAATCGGTTGTTCTGACTTGTGTTTATCTTTGCTCTAAATCCTTATTCTACAAGTTTATGTTGCTGTCACCAACTAGACACTTGGAGCAAATCTGCCCCAGGTTCGTCTTTCACAAACTAACAACGTATGGGTCTGATTAAATATCACAGAGTTATGACCCTTTGTATTTAGCCAATATTATCAGCACCTTATCTCCAAAACATCTGGCTTGACTTGGATGAACTTCATTAGATTGATGGATACCAAGTCACTTTGTGCTCTTTTTTTCTGACAAACAATCCAATAAAAATATAACTGCCTGATTCTAATCGATGAAATTATATGTATCATTAAACCAAATGGCATTTTCTTCTAAAATTTAGTCTCTTTTTGGTGATCTGTATTTGATAATATAGTAAATAAAAACAAACTATGTATGTATATATGTGTGTGCATGCGAGTGTTTTATTATGCATGTACATTAATAGCCAAAAGTATTTTTTATTGTAAGGTCAACTTAGGATGGGCCCTTGCCACTGCTGTACATGTTACGGGGAAAATAAATAGGGATACGCATAGAGGCATCTCCTAAAATTTCTATAAATATGAATGGGTAATGGGTCTTATTAGGTTTTCGTGGACTGCAACGCAGCCGCGAAAACCTACTGTTCTTCTTGTGTTTCTTTTTCCCTTTTTTTTTTTTCCATTATTATTATTCTTTGCACTTTTTTTGTGGCCGCTGTTGCGGCATGATTAGAAGTGCTACAAATATGAAAATTTCCATGCATACTCACATGTATCTGAAGTTGTGCACCATTAAGTTTGTTTTTTATTTTAGTACTAAGTTTTGCCGCTAGGTGGCGTTTAGCATCAAAACATATAATTGCCGATAACTCTGTCATTTGACATTTTATTTGTATGCAGTTTTTTGCATTCTGTTCTCTGTCAACTGCCCCTTTAAATATGATGAGTGGCAATATCCATATCTTTGAAAATTTTGAGCTAGTAGAGGTTGAATGTTTGAATCTTTGAAAAAATCTGGCAAATTAGGGTGTGTCCACGAAAAACATGCCCATTTTTGTTAGAGATTAGATACGCTCATTCTGTTTTTTAAAATTGATTCCGAAGATCTTTGCGCACAAAATATATGGGGTGGCGATTTCAGAAAATGCATAAAATGGCTTTCAATAAGCGGTCAAAGTGCACTAAAATATGGAGGAATTTTTTTTTTGAGAATAGGCATTTTTTTAGTTTTTTGATGATTCTGCCATTATTTTTTAATCAATCTTTATGAAATTTTCACAGATTGTATTGTTTGTTGTTTCAAAGGACTTCGCAGTTTCAAAATTTCAAAAAATGCAAAGGTCAAGGTCATATTGCGATTATTGATTTTTTCTTTGACCTTAAATATCTCAAAATCTAAAAATATTTTATCGAAAGAATATGGGTAAAATCAAAAGCCTCTAAAGAGTACTTTTTGAAGAAATTTAGTTTTTTCAGATCGGGGTTGATTTGGTTGTTTGGTGGCAGTTTGAAGTTTGGTCATACTTTGAACTGATTTCAAAGCCTTTAAAGTTTAAATGTGTGATGTATTTTGTCATCATTGGAAAAAAGAATGTCTTACCTCGTCAACAAAAAAAGAATTTTGCAAATCTGTCGAGAATTGATGAATTTATAGAGAATTTAAATACATGACCCAGAATAAAAACTGAGAAAATTTGACAGAATGTGCTTCACTGGATACCTATGTTCTATAATTAGAACTCTGCTCTTTAAGTTGGGATGTAACAGGTCATGAATGTATGTGTAAAACTAGCCTACTATCTCACTTCCATTGTAGCAGGTAATTTAGTTATGCATCAACCCATCAGAGGTTTTACACACATAGCTACTGTATTGGTTAAAGACTCCCTGCAGTGATGACCAGATATTAACAGGTCTGATCACAGCAGATGGGGGCCTGGCTCAGTGGGACATCACATTCCTTTGGAGATGCCTTTAATTTAAGTTTTGGTCACAGCTGAATTCACCAATGAAGAAAATCACTAAGATATATAAAGCATTTTGCATTTTGTTATTTTTCTAGTATTTTAACTTGGCTGATCAGGTTTGAAACTGTTGATCATCACGAAAACCGGTGCATTTGCAGTATGCAAATCTAGTTATCCTTAAAATTGATATAAATGTACATGATATGAATATATGAAGCAAATATTTGGTTTTGACCAAATGCCGGCGGGGCATTATTTTTGCAGAGAAACACATCTTTGTTCATTTTGTAATGATAGTAATGAGTTTGAAACTTTCACGTTTCGAAAAAAGATATGAACAGCAAAATTGTGCAAGCTCTAGTATAGTTGTTATCGTTCGTTTTAGAGTAGATTATACGTAGAAAACAAACAGCTTAGTGTTGCTGCATTTGTCGGGTTTAACTTAATCCATTCTGAATATAGCATCAACTGCTTAAGGAAATTAATGATATTAAAATGGATGAAAATGAAATTGCACTCTACAACTGGAGTACGTTCATATGGCTGAAGGTGAAGGATTTCAACAGGAAGTTTTGCTTGTAAAGTATTGTGGGTTTATGTTTATGAGTCAACTCAAGCAGAATGTTTGTAATCTCAAATTTGCATAGTAAACTTCCTTATTTATTTTGTTTTGAAGCGCAGAAAATAATTGACATTTAGTATTGCTCGATTCACGTTTGAATATTGTTATTTTGGCATTAACATAAAAACCTTCAGTCTGGATATTGAATAAAGCAGTCATGAAAACTGGTATATGCTGATTTTAGTCATGCTCTTAGACTTCTTTCACTGCATTTATATCATACGGTATTGTGAAATATCATGCTGTCTCATGTCACTAAACATAATGACACCAGTCATAATGAAACGATACCAAATTTAGACACATGTTACCACATGTAATAATTGTCACTTTCTATCAAGTAAATTCAGTCGCATGTTACACTATAGATTACTGTAAACCAGGAAATTATTTCACTCATTTAAAATTAGCAAGTTTCGCGATCGGGTTATTTCCGCGAAAGTAAAATGCCGCGAATCACTCTCCTGTTATAAAACGCGAAAATTAGTCGCTGCAAGAAGTTTGACTTAGTTTAACTAACATGTTTGTGTTAACGTGTGTTATTTCCATTGTTTGTAAACGGGTGTGAATTCATCAGCTGAATGTTAATTTAATTGTTACACATTGCAGACGACGTGTTTTTGTGTGCATTATAAACTGTGAAATTCAATACCTGACAATAGATGTCGGTACACATTGTAGTACATGCCACTTCAAATTAGTATTGTATTTATTAGGTTATAAACGTATGATGTATGTTTAATGCTGAATAAAGCTGATGTCAGGTTATGTACGTATGTATGTTCATATACAATGACCGCTGACCAGAAAAATAACAGTTAAGTGTATTGGAATGCCGTGTCATACTATTTAATGAATACATTTGCTAGTAGCGTGTATTGGCGGTATGCTCAAATCCGCGAAAGCATTACGCCGCGAATATGCATGGACGCATAAAAACGCGAAAGTTACTTGACGGTAAAGTTTCCTGCTTTACAGTAATCGGTATGAATATGGTATCACAAACACCAACTAATCAAAATACATTCCATAGTCACATAGTCCAACGAACAAACTCAGCTAATTACAACTATTCTTGAACAAGTTATAATCGCATAGTACCACAAACACTATGCAAGAACAACTCCTAGTCAAAACAACTCGTAGTCTTTTTGTGCCAAATTCCAGCTTGTAACATTATTTTCAGAGAATAAACCATAGTCACATTTGTAATAACTCAAACATCGTTAACTTCAAATAACAAGGAACAATCTTTGGCCACATGGGGAGACAAATACCGTTATTTACAACTAAACAAAGAGCCATCAAAAATCACATACATAAAGTAACACAAACACTGTAAACTTCAAATAAGCAAAGAACAATCAATGGCCACATAGTAACACAAACACTGTAAACTACAACTAAAGAAGATTAACCAATCCTTAAATCGAGCCAAAATTCCAGCTTACTTCAACTATGCAAAGGTCAACATATGGCCACATTGGTACACAAACACGGTTAACTAAAAATAAACGAAGAATAATCCATAGTCACATAGTAACACATCTTAGCAAAGTACAAACCACAGTCAAAAAGAAACACAAAAACCGAATACTACATCTTAGCAAAGAACAAACCATAGTCACATAGTTACACAACCACCGCTTACTCAATCTTAGCAAAAAACAAACCATAGTCACAAAGAAACACAAACACCGCATACTACATCTTAGCAAAGAACAAACCATAGTCACATTGTAACACAATCACCGCTTACTCATTCTTAGCAAAAAACAAACCATAGTCACATAGAAACACAAACACCGATTTCTAACAAACCATAGTCACATAGTTACACAAATACTGCTTACTACGTCTAAGCAAAGAACAAACCATAGTCACATAGTAACACAAACACCGTATTCTACACCTTAGAAAAGAACATACCATAGTCACATAGTTACACAAATACTGCTTACTGCATCTAAGCAAAGAACAAACCATAGTCACATAGTAACACAAACACCACATACTACGTCTTAGCAAAGAACAAACCATAGTCACATGGTTACAAAAACACCGTATACTACATCTTAGAAAAGAACAAACCTTAGTCACATAGTTAAATAAACACCGTAAGTTACAACTAAGTAAAGAACAACTAATATTCACATAGTAACAAAATACCGTTAAATACATTTACAACTAAGCAAATAACAACTTATAGTCACATAGTAACACAAACACCGTTAAGAGCAACTAAATATGAATACCAGATAAACAACTCTTTTTTGAATTTTCGGCAACAGGGCTTTATCAAAAATCATGAAGAAGTACAAAAGCACTACATTATTGCACTTTGACTAAGAACAATATGGCGTAATGTAAACAAACATGGAATGGCGTCATATATTATTGCGCCAAAAAACAGGAACTTTGTACAAAGCAACAGATTATGTGATCAAGCATGCAATTCATGAGGGATATACACATATAGATACATACATGAATGGACACTCATACACATATACTTGCACGTACCTTGTATGTATACATCCATGCATACATAAATACACCTACCCACTCTAAAGAAAAACAATTTCGGCGCAATATTGGCATACACAGGGAACGACGTCATGAAGATGACGTCATATATTATTGCGCCAAAAATGTAAAGAAACACAGAATCCATGATCATATGACTAACCATGCTACACCCGAGGAACATCTATATACATTCAAAAATATGTTCGATTCACAGGTTAACCCTATGAATTCGGTACTAGGAACTGGTGAAGATGCCATGTTGCGGGAAGTATTTCGGCGTACCGCAAGCACCCCTTTGGGAATATTTTTTTCTATATTTAACCGATTTACCCGAAGTAAATATCGGTTTCCGGTGCACTTGCCGAGCAAATTTGTTAGGAAAGAAAGATTTTACCAAAATTAACGACGAAGAGTAAAAAGATATCTACTGATCATCTGTGAACGGCCTATTTTATTTTGTGATGTGCAATAAAATCTTTCACCTTTCTTTTTTGCTTTATTGTGCAAATAAGAACTCAGTAAGCTATGATAAATGCCCTGTTTGTGATATTGTTAATGACAATTTAACTCACATATACGATGAAATTTGTTAGTATGAGGTTTGGTGATTCAGGCTCGAGGTTAATGCCAAGTCAGTGTTCCCTATAAAATATAAATAACGGCATTTACGTTATTTTCTTCTTTTTTTTAAGCGGAAACGGGACAACACAGGATGTTCATCCACCATTTACTGTTGACGGTTACGATACATGCCTGTAGTATTTGTGTTGCCAGTGTCTCCAGTCCGTCGTCAGTGAGTAACGACATCTTAGTTTACAAAACTGGCATGATAAAAAACTGTACGCTTTTGCCAGCGGACAACTCGTTAATAACTGAAGTCAAGGAACATATTGGAACCGCAAAACTACTTAAGATAGAACTGAGTATAGGTAACGATGACGTTCAAGAAATATCTGGAAGAACCCCTGACCATATGTACAAACCGTTGTCATGGGTACGAACCACTTCCCGTCATGGTAAGGGTCTCCTTCATCTTCGACCTGAATTTGACGTCTTGTCTTTGAACACACTGGGACTCGGAGTAGAGAGTATAGACGTCCGCATAAAACAACATCCAGCTAACTGTCTGACAAAACTAACGTATTCTGAGACTGAACTGCTGTTTCGCGTACTTGTGATGAATGACTTTCAAAATGCCAGTGACGCTGTCATATCAACTGGGACCAGCCACAGTGTTTGTAACATTCACATCAGAGATATGGACGGAACTGCTGTGTTTGAATACTACTGCTGTTATCGGGATGAAAACAAAAATGTACGTTGCGAATATTTGGAGACAGATGTTTGGTTAAAAGTATTGTTTGCAGTAATTACCATCCTTAAGGTGTATGTCATATTATTCAGTCCCAAATTTGTACCGGAAATATTCTACAAAGAAAAACATAATCCACAGCCATTTATATACAAAATCACATCAAATCGGATAATCATATTGAAAACAGTTCTAACGAGAAATCCAAATAAGTATCGGAAATTTAAAAACAGAGTGAGGTTGTCTGTATTTGAAAAAATGCCTACTTTTAAAACTAAAATTCAAAACATGGAATTCGATAGGCTGTATCCCTATTCATTGAAGAAAATTCATTTATCTATCAACACAGACAGACTTCTGGATGAGAATTTCGTCCCGGTTGGAATATTTTACACATTATATGAATCCTTTGTGAAATGCAAGATTCGTGACAAAAGTTCTGTTCAACAGTGTTGCTATTCTAATCTTTGTCCTCAGTCGACTTGCAGCAAGAATTGTCAGTGGTATGTCTTCCTTAAACGTACCATGAGCTTTGTTCTTTTGATTCTTCTGTTTAGCCCTTGGCTGGCCCGAATTTATGTGTATTACAAATACGAGGATGCGGAAATGCGGGAACGTGAAAAGGCTGCCAATTCCATGCACCTGGACCTATACTACCCGGGCAGTTTCGCCCTTCTGCTGACACCTGTACACGTCCTATTTATCATTATTTACGTCATCCTGTGTTTTGAGTCAATCGTTTTCAAGGTGCTTCAAACAAAATATGAAGACGAAATAAAATCGAATCTTCGTTCTTGCCTGAGACATATGTTCGAGAAGGACATAAAGGAAGTATTAGGCTGGGCTGTTCGTTTGATTCTCAAACCATGCGCTTTATGTGGAGTACTGGGGATTCTCCTCGCACCTTTTTGGTGGGTTCTGATTTCACCAATTGTACTTACTGTACTGGCATTTTATCTTTTCCCAACGATTAACATTACTTTTCGATTCTTGGCCCAGTTCGTAATTCACCTTCTGCCTCAAAATATTTGCTCCCCTAACGGTCTGTGTAAACCTATCTCTGAGTTGTTGAAGAGGTTCTCAAAATATTTAGAAATGGAAGCAATGCTATTGGACGAAAAGATTCAGACACATACAAATATCCTGAAATCTATGGTGGCTCGATTTCAGCAGCTGGTCATCATTATACTGTGCATTATTTCTTTATATTCAGTTTTGTTCCTTATTACTGAGTTTTTATCTTTCATTGTGGAGATTATTATATATACTATGATCGGAGTGGTTCTAAACGCATCGATAGTGCTGACATACGTTTCATTATTACTGCTGCTATGGTTTTATGCAAATGATTGCTTTGGAGTTGTTGCAAAGAAGTTTTTATCATTTAACGCAACAATGAATAGTGTTATATTTGGCCTATGTAAGACTGATCTTGACGAAATTGTGTTTACACCGGAGGATAAGCAAGATAACGTTGCGTTTACAGTATGTACAGAGCAAAATTCAGAGACACAACCTGTTGAACTTTTTACTGGCTCCGATGGAAAGCTGAGATGGAAAATACAAAGGCTTTTGCTTTTCCTTTATAAAAAAGATGAGCCTTTAATTCCGAAAAGATTTTACTTCAACACCTGCAAAATGAACTTTTACGCCGTTCCTGGAGATGTCCTTGGAAGTTACTGGCGAGCAACTCGGGAATTCGCCGTTATCATCTTGTTTCTACTGTTTGTTCTGATCATTGTGTTGGCTTTCGGTGATACATATAAGATATCTTCTACTAATAAGCTTTTGGCGACCATTGCCGGAGGATTTGTTCCTCTCATATTACGGAAGGTAGTTTTCAAATCTTACAGTGCGCCTACGATCGATACAAGTGCTATTACCTTCCGTGTGAGTCTGACAAATGAAATAGAGTCGTATTTCCAAACTTGGCCGATATTTGACATCCAGGTCAGCGATCAAGAAACAATTGAAAGTACTGCAGAAGACTTGACTACTGGAGACGGACCAGATTCACTTGACCACATGGACAGCGGGGAAAGTGAGGGGACAGAAGAAACAGATCCAATCGTTCTCCCAATGGTAAATTTGTGTACGGGAAATGTCCACGATGCCGATGTAGACCTTCTGATTGACGCAAGTGCAGTTGTTGATGGCGACAGATCTGAAGTCCTTACAGAGGAAAATATCGTATAGAAAGAGGAACAATATTTGGTAATAGCGAAAACAAATCTGAAAATATGTGGATAAGTGTTTCATTTCTTGCAGTACTTATTAGATGAGATTTATATTTAAGGTTTACTGTGTGATTCAGAGTCATTTTGCATATGAAGCAAGGGTATTAACAAGAGTGACTAATCCAGTGGTAAATAACAAAACTATTGATCCGGAAATTATGGGTTCGAATCCCATTGAGTCGACAACATTCAATTGAAAAATAGTAGTTCCATCCAGGAACTGTTGAGAAGGATTATCATTATATTAGTTGATAGAATATGTAAATATGTTAAAAGGTTTTAATCAAACCATTAAATGGCAAGATTTTAGACAATATTCAGATTTTGAGTAATTAACCATTCTTTTACATGTACATATTTTCTTTATGTATTTTTTATTCTGTCTTTTACAGGCTTATATAGTGTCAAGATGTCACAAAATGATGATTTGTAGACTGTGACTTATATAGTGTCAAGATGTCACAAAATGATGATTTGTAGACTGTGACTCATATAGTGTCAAGATGTCACAAAATGATGATTTGTAGACTGTGACTCATATAGTGTCAAGATGTCACAAAATGATGATTTGTAGACTGTGACTTATATAGTGTCAAGATGTCACAAAATGATGATTTGTAGACTGTGACTTATATAGTGTCAAGATGTCACAAAATGATGATTTGTAGACTGTGACTCATATAGTGTCAAGATGTCACAAAATGATGATTTGTAGACTGTGACTCATATAGTGTCAAGATGTCACAAAATGATGATTTGTAGACTGTGACTCATAATACTACTCCATCTAGAATTAAAAAAATAAGAAACACAAGCTACTACTTCTGTTTCTTCCAGCACTAAATTTGCATAACAATTTGTTTTGATAGAATTATTTTAACGGTCGCTACGACAGTATTTCAGCCATACATGTATAATAAAAACTGATATCTTACATGATTGTACAAATAAAATCTAGATGTATATACAAATAACTTTGTGTGCCCGAGGTGTAATTCAGAAACACAGTTGAAAAGGGTGCCGTGGTTACCATAACTACCATATGTAACTATATCGATGTTTTTTTTTCTTTATAGTGTGAATGGTTTGTATGCAAGTGATGTACGCGTGTGTGTACGTGTGTGTTTGTATGCGTGTCATGTGTATGTATGCATGTCATGTACGTGTGTGATTTTGTATACGTGTGATACGGGTGTCCGTGCATGCCTATTATATTTTGTGCGAAAATATAAAGCTCAGTTCATGAGACTAAACTGCAATAAAATTTTGCTTATAAACGACTTTATTTTATTTGACATTTTCCTATATCGTGTATATATTAGACTGTCCTCTCAGTCCTATTGTATAGCTTGTGAAGAGAGAGAGAGAGAGGGGGGGGGGGTTGGAATACCAAACAACAAGATTTTCAATCGTTAAAATTTATTTATTTCTATTGTGATTTGTAATGTACAAAACACCATTTCACGTCATATCACCAACATATTCACACATAATAACGACTTAACTGTCATATTCTCGTAAACCGGAAGTGGAAGTTTTATAATACTATGATGGAAATTAACGATAGTCTCGATACAAAATAATGTCGGATGTAAACTCATTCAAAATGCACTACACATTTACACACTTCAAATCCAAAACATGCCATTTAATAGACTTAGCTAGATGGCAAAACATGCATGAACGTCAAATATTTTGCCCTATCTTAATATTTTAATCAACATACATTTGAATCTGTATCTATAATAAACATTAGATGTATTGAGATATTATGGAGTTAATATGGTTCTATTATTCAGATATATAATCAATATTTGACGAAACAAAATGAAGTAGTAATCGTCCATTGGATGCCGGAAGGTGCAATCTGCACATATAGATGGAAGGCCGGACCGCCCCTTATGACAGTCAGTCGATAACGAAAGTAAGGGGTCGAAGTGTAACACCCCCCTCCCCCAACACATTTAAAATCATTATTCCAAAATATCTTTACGTTATCAAGGAAACCGTGATCGTGAAAAGCCAGGGCCACAAAATGTAAGTCAGTAAAGTCAGTCAAGACACTAAAAATTTAAAAGGAATTGAGAAGACAATAACAGGCTGCTGTGCTAGAGAATAGACTACCATAATCGTAAAAAAAACAACATAATTCTTAAAATATGACTAGGTGACTATAATCAACCAAATCACCAAAACAAAACATAGTTCTTAAAATATGACTAGGTGACTATAATCAACCAAATCACCAAAAACAAACATAGTTCTTAAAATATGACTAGGTGACTATAATCAACCAAATCACCAAAACCAAACATAGTTCTTAAAATATGACTAGGTGACTTTTATCAACCAAATCACCAAAAACAAACATATATGTAGACCATATAATCAAGATGTGTAATGAAAAATTATGCTTACCTATACCATATCGGACATAGATTGAACATGAAAATGTCTCCTTTTTATTTAGTTTAAAAAGTAGCATGTACTTTTATCGAGGATTATGCATTTTTGCGGAAAAAATTATATCATCTCTTGCAACGAGTAATATCTCTTATTCGAACACTATGAAAAATAAACAGAATTAAGATCCTGTAATATCGATTTTCTCGGATGTTAAACTCAACGTCATGACGTCTGCTTCCATTCTGACAGAACACACATCATATAAACATATCAGGTACATGTATTATACAATGATTTGTGACAGTTAACAAGTGAACATCTATAGCCATGCTAATCAGTTTATCAAAATGTGAATGAGCGTTGTTCTATATGTAGAGATATTGTTCTCCTATATGCTTTAAAAGTTTACCATAATGATACACCAATCATTCATCCTTATTTACTGACCGGCTAAGACTTTGTCATTATTATTAGACCTGACTTGACTGTTTGAGTTTACCGTCGCTTCGACAGTATTTCAGTCATATAGCGACGCCCAGCTAATTACAAGTGGAGGAAGACCCCGAATGCACAGAGGCATCCAGGTCATTATTATTAGGAACTATCAATTCGCAAAGGGTTGTGATATAGAATATCCAAATATATTTAACAAATGATAATCTCCATTTACTTGACCAATATACGGAGTACTTTACATTATTTTTGCATTATTTTTCAAATCTAGAAAAGATTCACTGTACGTAATGAAGAACAATGAAATCAATGGAGTCGATTGTCACATTAAACAGGAACACAACCTTGACAATAATACCCAATCAACAGCTATATGCCGTGTCTGTAGGCCCGGAACCCTTCGATGTTAAACAAACAATAATACTATCTTAGCATTCTACATATTGATAAAGAAATCAATTAAAACAATGAGGCGACGTCACATTTAACATAATCTGATGCGAGGTCACATTTAATTAACATAATCTGAGGCGACGTCACGTCATGTATCACACACTTACAAAGTGACGTCATGATACGAGATACCGGTCTTTATGACGTGCTGGATTGGTGATGTATAGGTTAGTTCATAGTTGCCTTCGACTACACGATATAGTCACGAGGGCGGAGCCCGAGTGACTATGCCGTGTAGTGAGGCAACTATGAACAACCTATTTAGCACATGGTATTTCCCCACTAGCGACAAAACGTCACAAAGTATGAGTATGTGGTGTTAGTCACACTATTGATTTTTACAAAAGTGTGGACTATGCTTATAGTCACGTGACTATGAACAATATCAGATTTATTTCATGATTTCTTAGGTGTTAAAGACGGACAAATAAAGAAGTACTCATATCAAACATTATTACAGAAATTATAAAGAGTTATCTGCCTTAAACATATATATATATAGAGTAAACTTTAGCTGATGAAATTTAAGTCATGTCAATATCATTTTTGTGGCTCCTAACGGAAAAAAAATCATCGTAAAATATCGCTCTAAAATTGGCGTAATTTCGTAGTCAATTTTCGGTTGTAGATCAAAATCTAAAAACCAACATGTCCCATATAGGAAAGATGTGGGATTGCTGTTTTGGTTAAACTGTTAAACATCTAGTGGCTCAAATACTTTTCTGCAATATCCTTAACAAAAAAAAGAATTAAAAAAAAGAGGATAAATGTTTGTTTTGGTGAAAGATCGATTAATAATTTCACTGAGTGAAATGCACCATTTTATGTCCACGATTGAAATTATACATCGATCTATCACCAAAGCAAACATTTTTTTCTTTCTTTTTATTTAATGTTTTAAAGGTCAAAAATCAGCCGTGTTGTTCACAAAAGACGTTAAAATTGGCGGGACTACCTCGCGTACGTGACGATTTTTATGACGTCATTTCTTCCGTAAAACTCAGCACAATTGACGCTCCGATCATTTAATAACGTAGGGTCGGGATCAAGTTTCAGAGTAAAAATTATGAAAATGGTAATATTCACTGTTTCAAGCGGTCGAATTACCATATTTAATTCACTAATATTTCCCTATAATCCACCGAAAAGCATTAAATAATAACAACAAAACATCATATATCCTTAAAGAAATAAAGTAAACGAAATTTGAAGTATTTTACTTCAACTGTGGCAATATTGAACTACCTGAGATAAAACTTAAAAAGCACCGGTAATTGGTTTTGGCTAACGATTAAGGTTGAAAAAATGATGCTAAGGGAAATATGCCTTGTTAAAACCATAAATAATGGAATGTCCAGACGTCAAAGAAATGAAAAATTGAAAAGTCAGACCAGCTCGTATCATTCTGCTATTCGACACTCAGCAATGAAAGCTCGATGTATATCATTGGTCCTGGAATGATAAGATCAAAAATAAAATTGTATTTCTGGTAGCCCAAATGACTGAATTTTGACTGCAGGAAACTCGAAAAATCCTTAGAATGATCAGAATTTAATTATAACCAGCACCAAATGCCCCTAGGGATCACAAAGATTTCTTAGATACTCCTCAGGTTCAAAACTCTTCTTCTGTGAACACAAAGGCCATGATGTTATTTCATTTGGCACAAATGGTCACCTCATAGCCTTGATCATAAGGTGATCCCTTGGTATATAAGGCCTCCAGGAGGATAGCTAGCTTTCTCATGTACTCCTTTAGAGAGTTCAAAAACACTTCCCCTCGGAATCTCATGTTCAGATTTAAATCTTGTCATGCACTAATGATAACCTCAAGACCCTTTACTGATCCCTTAGAAATTGACGCCTTCAGATTTGAACACAACAAAAAATAAACGTGACAATATGTACACACCAGCTATTCAAAGTAAACGCAGTGGCTACTTCCCTTCATGTTAAAACGTCCTATTGCGACGTTTCCCAAGTATATCCGAATGATCGCTCAGTTACTTTCAAAATAAAATACCTAAAACTCGATCTATTGTATTTTTTTTAAGGTCAAGTTATATATAGTAACTAACCTTACGAGTTATTTATGTGATACATGTAATGCAAACTTTACAACACGCTATAAAAACATTTCACACACGAGATTAACTGCAGGGGCTGTAACATATGATAAAACGTCAAAATAGAGAAGGTATTGCTTACGTCCCTTGCACTACTGATTCATATTAATATATAAATGTCCACACAATTTTGTATGGTCGGCCCTCTGGAATTATGAATACACTCTTGAATCATGTTGCAAACAGTAATTTTCGAAAAAAAAAAAAAGAAAAACGGAATAATCATTTTTTAACTTCAAAGATGTTTAGCATTCATTTCCAAACCTATACAAAATGTGTTACAAAATTATCTACATGTACATGTATAGGAAGATGCTTGTGGCTTATCATTCCTGTTGACATATTAATGTTTGTAAATGGTTTCTGAGTGGGATCTCTCAACAAGGGTCTATGAGGTATCATCAAATACAGCTTTAATGTCATAAATTGTAAATGAAATATATATAGTGATTTGTACAACATATTTGGAAGGACCTCGTGGCATGATGGGATGATTTAATATCAATTACACCAGAACTTCTGGTTTCTGTTCGTTTCTATGGAAACAGACATAATACGTAACAATGTAAATCGGCAGGATATGTATAAATTATCACAAAATCTGCTTATTGTGTTATATTAAGAACCACGTGCAAGCAAGTCTGTATTGCATGACATTTTTAGTACTGTACATAATATGCAAATATTGTTTGAAAAAGTTTCGAATTTAGCAAGCATGGCAACATATACAGCGCCGACTTATTGACTGTATCTTGTTGAAATACAAACATTTTCTTTGTCTGCATTATAGAAATAATAATTAAAAATATTCCATATAAATATTTATAATTTTATTTATTCATTTAAAAATTAAGTTCTGTTTTCTTGTTATTTTGATAAATTAATACTGTGACAGTGGAAATATATAGATGCCTTACAGACTTGATTGTAAGAAGCCAAGATGTCACGTCTGTCATCAAGGTGACGGGCTCCCAAGTCCAGCTTGGAATGTATACATGTAGTATGACTAAGGTGGAAAGTCAAGGTCAGATGTTATCTAGGAGCCTGGCAAGGTCACTGGGAGACTTGACGAGTCTTGGCCCCTTCCTGGCAGGGTGTGGCACGGTGAGGGAGCGGGACGGGGCGTCTGATGGCCCCGAGCCCCGGGGACCAGCCGGTCTGTGACCCAACAGCAGTAGAATGTTGTCAACAGTCGTGCATAACTCCGACTCGAAATTCTGCATTCGCCTAAAAAAAACACCACCAAAAAACCGGTAAGTTATTAACAAATTATTGGTTTCATTCATGTAATAAATAATGCATGTATTCACTTTTTGCAAAAATAAATAAATAAATGAAAAGTTCTAATTCGATTAAAAAGCGTAATACAAACATATAAGGCTGTGGCCTGCTTTTTCTGCACTATATGCAAAAATAACTATTTTACAACGTCATTTGAGTTCAAAACTGCAGCGTAATAAATTAAACCGACACATTAATATCACTTTTAAAACTAGTAAAACGTGTTTGAACGAAAAGAGAGTTCAACTTCTTTGTAATTAAGCCTTTGTGATTAGATAACTGTGCATCAGAACTTAATATCGTGCATTATTCTGCGATAATGCACTCCAAAGCGAAATCTTTTTCCTAAATTTACTTTTGTACACCCATACCGTAATAAGTATTTGTTTTCTCTTGATCAATAAATCATTTGTGCATTAATTGAGCATATCTTTCGGAAAAAAACGTGAGACCACTTGTCTTCGGCGAAATTTTGCAGTAAAATAGCGCTATATATCTGCTTCATGTAGACTAAATCCACAAGAGACTGGAACACTTTCCCTGGGACCAATTAAATCAACAAACAAATATTTCTACTTAATGTGCTATCGACTTGCATTATTTATATTTGCACGACAGTTATGTAAGTATACAAGAAACCCGCCTAATATAATGAAACCAGTTTATTACAGACCTAGTAATTTGATAAAACATCTATAGCACAGATGAACACTAGACAGGAAACACGTGTATTGTGTAATACATTTTAATAGCACAATCAAATCTCATTTATATTCAAAATCAAATCCTATTCGTTACCCTCATCCAATTTCAAAAGACCATTGCAAAATTTAAAACTGCAATAAATATTCTAAAACTGCATTTATGTAAAACGCACTACATTTCAGTCGTGGTTTTATTGCAATCAAGGTATTTATTTAGACCTAAAATGTAAAACCACTGGCGCTGTGTCGGTAACACACTGCCCCTAAATAAGCATATCTAAAGAAGAATTGGAAAAAAAATGTAACTTTTCCAGAGATAAACTAATTGTGTTTCAATTTCTTTCTTGTTTCGAATATTTTAAACATCGAGTCCGAAAGAGAGACGCTTCCTCTAGTTTTACGAGATTTTTGCCTTTTTTTCTTTTTATAGAAGGTCGCATCACACAATAAAGCTTAGGATTTTGCATCGGGAGATTAAATAGACTCAAACAAGTTTTAGATTTCGTTGTTACAGTAGACAGACTGTAAAAACATTATTTTTGTCGACATTAAATCTAGTGGAATCTGTAATAGTGCCATTTTCGTTGATTCGGGATCTAGAAAATGTGAGATAAACAGTTTTTTGTTGGAATTGACACGAATAAGCCATCCACGAAATCGACGGAATTTGATTCCTCGCGAAATTTAATGCTTATACATTCAATATGTCATCATCATCATAATCGTCACACAAATATAACAGGTACACCTACTCAGCAAGATGTTCGAGCCTACTGTCGATGTGATCCAAAGTTTGAACCCCGGCCTTCCCGCTTGGCGGAAGGTCCGTGTCTAGTTGTGTCTGGCCCCAGGAGAACCGCTGACCGCCGCTAGACAAGGACTTGGGCGTGTAGGAGGTAGCTAAATGCAAATGTTAAAAACTTATCATTTTAACTTATTTATGTCGACTGGGAAACAACTTCTTACAACTTACAGCTATCCCTGTCGAAGATTCCTGGGTTGTACCAGTACTTGGCGCCTGGAAAGACCATTAGAAATGCTGGCTCCCAATAGGTTTCGAGCTCATAAACTTCTGTTACGCAGTCATGTACGAAACTACATGATTACAGCGCCCTTTGTTCTTTAAACTGAACTTAGACAATATTCAAATGTAAAAATATAGAATTGTTTAAACATTTCAAATAATGTTGTTGTTGTTGTATTGGGGCTTACCGTCGCTGCGATAGTATTTCAATCATATAGCGACGTCCAACTAATTACAGGTGGAGGAAGACCCCGAGTACACAGAGGTACCCGGGTAGAACCACCGACCTATATAACTAGAAAGCGGGAAAGAGAGAGAGAGATTGATGGCATAATGAGATAGAGAGAGTAAATTGTTGGGATAAGAGAGAGAGAGAGAGAGAGAGAGATTTATCTGACAAAACGAGAAAACGAGAGAGAAAGGGGGCATACCGGTGGATCCGACGGGCGATATCTGTGACTGATATTTGGAGGATCTCTTGGACTCGCTTCCTTGGTGGTTCTGCTTGTCTCGCTTCCTGCTCCCCACGTTCAGAAGATCTGCAAGAGGAGGAATCGACACGCTGAATTATTCAAGAACTAACTCCTTTGTACCGATAATAGAAATCTATTATAGCTGTAGGAACTATTCGTTTAAATGTATGAGAATGTATTTTCTAATTACAGTATGCGTTTTTTTTTAATGTACTCGCTTCTAGGTGCCTCGATATATATGTACACAGACGGTAATTATCCTAGAATTGAACTCAACGTATTTGGGTATGTATGCATGTAGCAAATTGACGAGAACCCAATGGTCGAGTGGTAAGAATGTGCGCTTCGGGACTAAGGGTTGTGGGTTTGATTACCGGTCGAGACATATATCAGTCGTGAAAATGATACAAGCAGGTGAATTTTCAATGTACAGGATAATGTGACAGGACGGGGTGAAATGCTGTGATATCGCAGTGGATCAGCACAATGCTAAAGTGTTCGTAGTCTATTGTAAATTTAGGTATTGGCGGTCGGAAGCTTAATTTAAACACATTTATGCAGAGAGGGGTGACTGGTGCTTTTTGCACTGTGTGACGTATTTAGAGACTGAATAGTCAATCAAAACTAGGTTGATATAATTACTATTATACTAGGTATAAACCAAACTATTCTAAATGTTTTATTAAATAATCTCGATAGTTATTAAATGTACTGATCAACTAGAGGGCTGCATCATAAAAAGTTATGATATAAAATAAATGATAAAAAGATGTTGAATTGATATGTCTTATGCAATACTTTTAACTAATGAAGAAAAAAACTGAAATATTATTTGCAGGTTATATATGTGTCATCATTTACGTACTAATTTTTTATACTTAATATAGCATGTATGACATGTTACCATTAACTTATACTGAAGCAATAATATATTTTAACCCTTTCCCTCATAGAGGAAACCATGAAAAGACCTATGCGAACAGCATAAAAACCAGATCAGCCTGCGAGTTACTCGCAGGCTGATCATGTTTTATGCTGTTCGCTGCTCCTCAGTGGTCTGGAAATGAGAACTTTATAATTAAATTTGGTAAGGTTTAACTGTGGTTTTCTGCAGATCAGGCTTTATGTGGTACCTATTGAGTGCGTCAAAATGAGTCTATATGAGGGAAAGGGTTAAGAAATTTGATATGTAAAAGTTGCTTATCCAATTAAACATACAGAGATTTAAATGGAAAGAAGTAGAGCTTTCAAGATTATTTGGATTGTGAAAAAAT
>CM037791.1:30104333-30127050 GCA_021229015.1 Solen grandis | reverse complement strand
GCACACCTGATAAGCCATTCAGTCTTCTTATGTCACTCAGGATTATTATTTAGCTCTATTTACTGTACTTGTATTTACATGATTATTAGTTTGTTAAATAATTAAGAATACAATAATTATTTTCATTCTACTAAACAAATAATTACATGGTGTCAAAAAATCGATCTTATTGCTAATGGACGGTTATTTTTTTAACAATCACCTCATGGATCATTTACAGAAGTATATATCTGATTTTCACAATGGAGTTAAATGGAGTGCCAACACCGAGCATGAACTGGAGAAGTTCACACCTACTGGAATCCTGGAAAAAAGTTTCAGGAACATGCGGAACTAATTTTCCAAGGATTCTACAAAAAAAATGAGAATGTGCAAGTCACTTATTTAGTGAAAAGGGTCGAAGCCTGGTTAAAACATTAAATTTGACAGCGTCCGACAACCTGACACAGGTAGAACTGTTCTTTGAGGAATTTCTAACACAACTGAGAGTGCTTCATAGTGATTATAATTACACAGAACCACAAGACATGAAAAGAGACAAGATTGTCTTCGGGTTGACATCTCAGAAGATTCGGGATAAATTAATAAATGAAAGGTAGAAGCTAAACCCTAGCAAGGCAATTCAGACATGACAATCGTTTGAATATACCAAAGTTCAGTTTCAAGAGATGGGTCAATAGGTAACTGCTGCCGTCAAAACTGTGAAGTCGATGAATAGGAGATCTGGTCTTAATACCTCAGGCCATTCTAGTCATAAGATCTCAGACCAGCGTCAGCAGAGAGGATCATCGCGGCACACATCCTCAAGACGAATAAAGCAAGCTATATGTTCAAACTGTGGGAGAAAACATGATAAATTTAGCCAATCAAAGGACAAGAAGTGGAACCACTTTGGACCTAAGTGCAAAAGTAAACACGTAGCGCAAATTTCACACAAAAAACATAGACAATCACGTGCAGTACCAAAATCTATTTATCGACAGTGTAGAATTCACAATTAGGGATAGGCAGGTTTACGCGACCTTTAAGGTAGGTCCTTCCAATTCTCATATAGTATTGATACTGGGAGCCAAGTTAATATTTTGCTAGATAATGTATTTCAAAATCTAGGCATAGGTCATTCCTTGAATTTTCAACATCACAGCTGTCTACACACAGTGGTAATGAGCTTGATTTGAAGGCATATATTAAATTACGGTGTAAGTATCCAGGTTCTGGCAAGACAGTGGATGTCTGATTCCATGTAGTAGATACAAGAGACCTTATTAGGTCTCCAGTCATCCATTGATTTTGGTCTGATTAATATAACTGTCTCAGTTGAATCAGGGTTTCCAACTGCAACCCTCACAAAGGAAAACGTTCTGAATGATTACAAACAAGTATATGATGACAGTGGTATGTTCCCTGTGGTGAATGTAAAATTCACATTGATCACACAGTCACTCCTGTTTTTCAATCCCCCTGAAATGTTCCAGCTGCATTACAAAACAAGGTCAAAAATGAACTTTCTCGAATGGTGTCATTCCTAAGGTTAATCAACTAACAAATCTCTGATGCACTGTATTTCGCGGAGCTTGATGCTAGGTCAGGGTATTGAGCCCTGAAACTTGATGCTGAATCATCGTTACTCACTTATTTCAACACTATGTTCGAGAGGTATAGATGGCTTCGCCTCTCATTTGGACTAAAATCTTCTAGAGATCTTTTTGTTCAAGAGATTGATAAATGTTTTGAAAGCTTGAGTGGTGTTGCAGCCATTGCTTATGACAAACTAGTACATGGGTATGGGTCGACAAGGGAGGAACATGATGAAAACTTAAAGCAGCCTTGAGTAGGTCACAAGAAAAGGGTATCCGTTTTAATGTCGACAAGCTTAAGGTTCGTCTGTCGGAGGTCGAATACTTTGGTAACCTGCTCACTTCAGAAGGGCTCAAACCTTCGCCTTCTAAAATTGGGGCAGAGGAGAAAATTCAGCCCCAATTAACCAGGCAGAACTTGAATCCATAATAGGCATGGTCAATTACTTGTCAAAATTTGCACCCATTCTTTCGGAGGTTACGGCCCCAACGAGACAGCTTTTATCAAGAGTTATCAAGTTCTGCTAGGGAAATCCCTAAAGTGATGCATTCAAGAAAATGTTAGAAATCATCACTACCCAAGATCAGGCTCTGGTTTATTATAACTAGAGCAAACCACGGATTCTGCAAGCGGATGCCTCCGAGTTTGGTCTCGGAGCAAGCATTAGGCAAGAAGGAAAGCCGATATCATATGTATCAAAATCACTTACTCCTTCTGGGGTCAATTATGCACAAATTGAGAAGGAAATGTATGCAAGTCTGTTCGGTTGCAGGCGGTTTCTCCATTTTGTAAAGAAACTTATCAACTCTGCCTCTTCTTGTTTACAGCGTATGCTTCTGCAATAACAAAAGTACGTCCTTGATGCCAAACCTTATCCGTCAAAGCAATTCCCTGTTACAGAAACTTTAAGCAGAAAGTACTAAACTGACACATGTTCTAAATTGTCACAAGGTATGGACTTGCAGGTCCACATGTTTATGTCAAGTTTACCTGTGTCTGACAGAAAAATGAAAGAACTCAAATACAAAAAAGCTCAAGATCAACTTTGGGTATTGTTGAAAAACGGTCGACAAGAGGCCAAAAACAAATGCCCCTCCTTAATACTGCAGTACTGGAACTACCATGATGATTTGATCACAGAGGGTGGGCTAATCATGAAGGGCAATGAAATAATTACACCCTGCAGTCTCAAATGCTTGAGCGTATTCATGAAGGTCACATGGGTGTAGAGCTATAACAGAGAAGGGCATGAGATATAATGTTTTGGCCAGGCATTTTTGCTAATATAAAAACTCTTTTAATGATTGCAACTCATGCTTTAAAAAAATCAAACCCCAAAGAGCCATTGATTCCCACTGAGATCCCTGTTTACCCATGGCAAATTGTAGGCACTGACCTGCTCACCTGGGATAAAATATTTGCTAGAAGTGGATTTTTATAGCCGGTATTTTGAGGTCAAAGAGTTACCTAACATGAACAGCGCAACAGTCATTAGCAGATGGGATGGGGAATCATTAAAAAGTTTATCTCTGATAGCAGGTCTTTTTACATTTCACGGGAAATTGCAGACTTTGCAAAAGAATGGGATATTAATCAGCAGACCATTAGTCCCTATCATAGCCAATCATACGGATTAGCAGAAAATCAAATGTCGGTATGCAAGAAAATCCTAACAATAGCAAAAGAAACTGGGCGGGATCCTTTTATTCGCGTTCTAGAATACCGCACCACTCCACTTAATCAGGACATTCCACTGCACAGTTAGCAATAGGCACAATTACGATCTATACTATCTATGTGCAGAAAAAAACCTCAAACCTAATCGCATTGCTCCTAGTCAAATAAACAGGAGAAATAAATCTTTAAAAAAATGTGGGGGAGAAATATTATGGCGGACAGTCAAAACCACTAGATCCATTAACTCCAGATCAAGCAATCAGAAATCAACATGAAAAAACATGGAAACCAGCTATCGTGGTTAACAAACACAATGAGGGATTATACACAGTAGTTGAATGAACGGATGGTTCAATGTACACAATAGATAGGCGGGGTCTGGTGTAGACGAATGAGAAGTCAATCTGTCAGAACGGCCAGGTCATAGAGCCAAAAATACAGTTCCATCTTGTCAAAATCCTTTTGGAGTCCCAGATTAAAGATTCTGAAAGTTCAAATCTAAATGCAACTTCCTCCGAAAGTATCAATGCCAGCTTGTATGTGCCTCGGGCAGGAAGGACCGTAAAACTAAAAGTAATTGAGTCAATGTGATTTGTACATTTAACTTAAAAAACGTAACTTCATGTTTTAAATTGAATGTGGTTGATTTATTTGAATTACTTCCTGACTTACAACTTTGATACTGCTTAGACAAATGAATTGACCATAGAATGTGATACCCTCCCATCTATCTCAATAATAAATGTTTATTTGTTCATTACTTACTTGAATATTGAACATTGCTTTTCAAGAAGGGAGATGAAACAGTATGTTTATACTCACCAGAGTTCCCTCCCTTAAGCACTATATAAAGGCCTCACCTGATAAGCCCAGTCAATCTTCTCATGTCACTCAGGATTATTACTATTTACTGTGCTTGTATTTACATGATTAATAGTTTGTTGAATAAATAAGAATTCAATACTCATTGTCATTCTACGAACCCAATAATATTACAGTGCAAACATAGGAAGCTAAATCAGAGTATTGATAAGGTCTACACAAATATACCTGAGCTATCTGTCTTATCATTCAGTACACATTTATATGTAGGGGTAAATACGATCAATGAATAGCATATTATAATTCTAATTAGTGGTGTGGCATTTGATTGCAACATTGATTACACGAGAATGAAAGTAATTTCAACTACATGTTATTTTATTGTTGATCCTTCTTCTAGGTATGTGAGTATGGTTGAATAATGTGAGCATTTTTAAGCGTAAAGCCTGGCAGAGCGGTAACTCAGTGGTAACGCGCTGGACAGATAATCCAGTGGTCCGGGATTCAAATACCGGTCGAGCCTAGTGAAATTTCTGGAACACATTTCAGTGATCCCCGCCTAACTAGAAGCCTAGTGATGGATAAGGAGCTTCGAGCGTATTGGTGTTTTACATAGGAAGCGTAAAAAACAAAACAAAGGCCCTATTCGCAACGAGCTAGGCCTCTTGTATCCGCATCTGTACCTGTGTGTAGGTGCACCTGTCTAGAGGTGCTAAGAGAGGGCAACTCTGACAAAAAGTCCAAGAGAACCGTAGTCAGAGGTGCTGTGTCTTAAAGACGTTCTCTATCAAAAACCGCATACACAATACGTCTGAGCGCGAACGTAAACAACAAGCGTAAACCTATAATAAATAACCCTTTATTGTTATAGATTTGTACAGTAGAATTACAATAGTTATTTGACTTTTATTAAACATTGTTCCTTTCTGCCGGTGTCATTTCAAGGTTAAAAACATATATCTAACTTGGAGAATATGATTTGAATTGTATTCACTGTCATTGCAATTTAGGGGAAAGGGAATGTTCATAATTATAAATACAGACTTACATGATCAATCTGAAACTGAACATGACTTGGCTGAAGTTTCCATGTTGTTTCCTGACAAATTAATGCGAAAAGCGTAGGTCGCATTGCATGGCAATTTATCACGGAATGTTGCATTGGGTGACTATATATGGGCAAAAATTGAAGTAATTCACACACAATACTTTGCCAATGACCATCTGTGAATGAACTGCTTTTAAATGGCGAGATACAGTTTATGTAGTCATATTTTTTTCTCAAGTATTAAAGATCATAACGTGGTCTCAAGTTGGGAATGCTAAATGTTTTTGGAAATGAAGTTGTACCGTAATTAGAACAGTTAATGATGAGATGTCATTTTATCTGAACATTTAAGACAAGGGGGCAATTTTTGTACGTTTATTTATCTCTCTGTATTTGTCCTAGATATAACCTATCAGATGTATACATTCTGTATATATTATTTGACACATGGGGAGTCATATGATGCCATTATTTACAGATATGATATAACTGGTCACCTAATGATAAACTCCAGCCCGTAAGCACAGTGTTATCAATTGCAAAGTTTATAAAATGTGATGTTGTAGTAAGGTATGCACGAATTCAGGACCTATCAAATTATGTATTGGAACAAATGAGCTATTATGATTATATCATTATAAATATATATATATATGGTTATTTAGACAATCTACGAAATAAAAGGATACGTGACGCTAATCATAAATGACTTGATTTGACTATTTGAGTTTACTGTCGCTTCGACAGTATTTCAGTCATATAGGGACGTCCAGCTAATTACAGGTGGAGGAAGACCCCGAATGCACGGAGGCATCCTGGTAGAACCACTGACCTACCGCAAGTCCGCTGGAAGGCTTCCTCACATGAAAATCCGAATGACACTGTCGGGATTCGAACCCACGCGGTAAAGGGCTGAGTGAGTGTTAAAATCAGCGACTTTACCATCTCGGCCACGGAGGCCCCTAATCATAAATGCTAAGATGCAAGGCAAAATTGTATTATAATTGGCACCATCAAACTTAAACACTATGTTAAGAAGCAGCTTTTAAAACAGATCATAATGTGTTAAATACATGTGGCTTTACACTATTGGCCTTATTCTATGATAACATTAAACAACTGCTAGGCACCATTTCGCTCTGGTCGTGCTTTTTTCTTCCAGGTACGGTTTTTCTCCACATCCAAGTAAATGCTAACGAGATTATATATACATATATGCGCAATGTTCTTGAAATGTTTCCTTATTATTTTAAAGAATTCAAATCTAGATCAATAGAGAAAAGGATTATACTTATCCTGAAATTTAATCGAAAAAAAAATTAATTGATGTAAAACATCTAAAGAACTTGATATGAGAAGAAATTAAAATGAAATAGATAATGTTAAACAGGTGAGTAAATTGCTAAATTTATCATGCAAAGTCAGTATCTTTCAACTTAATCTTTAACGATATCATATGGTTAACCACATCATTACATGAACACAAGGTTTCAGAAATTATGTCGGTTATCAATGGATTACAGGAGATAGTATCTCAAGGCATTAACCTATCTGTATAGAAGAAGAAAACTGTTTTATTCAAATTAAAGCATGAATAGATGATTGAGGTTTGAACAATTGTACATTCGAAATCATTCGAAAAGTAAGCACAAAACTCTGTTCAGCATTGAAATTAGAACATCAGTGGTTGCATTAAATTAAAAACAATGACAAATTTGCATTAAGCTACATCAACTTCTAAATATATCGGTTAAAAATATGTACAAATTTTAAAGCTAGCTTAAATAGAAGATGTAAAAATCTTAAATACCAAACTCAGCCTTCAGAGTAGTTTTGCTGTTGCAAATAAAATTAATCATTATCAAATGCCAAACATCAAACCTAAAAAGAGCTTGGTATTAGGAAGTCTTGTATCAAATATATCAAATTCAAATATAGATTCGTTTCCGAGAACCCAAAGGTAAGCACCATATTCCAGTATTCAAGTTGGTTTTCCCACTTTAAAACGATTAAAATGCTACATTTTATTCCACACGTCAAAATGCATTATTTTAAAAACACATCTCATTAAAATCGTATTTTAAAACATAATTGTGCAATTAAAGATATAAGTGCAGCACATTTCTGATATTTTTTCACACGAAGCAAATGGATGATCTCATTCTGTATTGTTGAACATTTCCGTCCTCTCATGCGATTTTTTGCTCATGATAAATTTTTGACGATTTTTTTTATTTAATGAATGATTGACCCCTAAACATTTTCATTTTGTATTGAAAGCATCATATTGATTGAAAAGCTTATTCGAATTATCAGGTGTCCATTCTTGTGAAGAACAGAATATTCCACCAGAAATAATTTCTGTCGTATGATTTCAACAAAAGGATAAACTGACTTAAAATACGAACAACAAAAGCGTTTATCAGTATATGGTAGTGGTAGTTTTTTACAATGAATCTTTTAACTTGTGACTTTCGTTACATTTTAATACATAATTTCATTACATTATATACATTATAAGCATCACACTTACTTTTATATTTTAAAGGGTAAACATGTATATACAGAAAAAAGAGAAATTATGACTTTGTGTTTTAGAATGATATACTTGTTCAAAATTTGCTGCTGCTGATGGTGATTTTGATGATAATTATCTTGAGGAATTTGAAGCAGGAAGATTTATAGATACATATGAGTCTCGAATTCTTTTCAAGTTTAGCAATAATTTGGTTGTTGTTGTTGTTTTTTAATGTTATTTATGGATGATGATTGTTATTATTATTTTTTTAATTTCACTGAGTTGCAATGAAACCAAAATGTTCATTTTTTTTTACAATCAGGTACAACAAGGCTATGAGTAAATTAAAGCCTGTATATGTATACAAATGAACATAAACGTAGAATAAGTCACATATAAGATCGTTAAGATATGCAAATTAAACAGCTTTAACGTTATAATGTCTCGTATACTATTTTATTTAATTATATTTCTTAAAATAATACAAGTAACATAATGATTATGTCCATCATCATACTAATGAAAATAAATACACAAAAATACACAATTTAAAAATTCGTTATTACATACATATATTTAATTTATGCAGATGTCCATAAACTATTTCTAAAGATAAGATCATTATTCACTCAAATTCAAATGCAGATAAACCAAATAAACATACGGGGCAAAATACAGCCTCAAGGAATGGTCGTTCGGTTTTGATAACAAGCACAATTGTTATATAGGCACATGCAATACAAATGATATAAACAAGAACGAACTTTTAAAAAAAAAGATATGCGGCATCGATGTTGATTAAGGTAATAAAGCATGTAGAACTGTTATATGATGTACGAATCATTACACGTGAAACTTCTACGAAGTCAAAATAAGCATAGAGAAAATTCGGTGTTAAAGCGTCCCCCCATCGTAATCGGTGAAATAAATATCAGTGTAATAAAGCGCATCGTCTTTCATTGAAACAGACTATGATATACTGCAGGTATTTATAACGTTCGGTCCGAAACAAGTTTGCATGGAAGAGAAGTGTTTTGATAAACTAATTTCATAAAAGAAACAGTAATTCAGTCAGAATACTTTATTAAAATTTCGTTAATACGAAGTATACGTTTCAGGTAGATTTTATCTCAATAAAAATGGTGCGTAACTTTTTCTCCTTGAGTATAGGAACCCAGTCAAATTTTATACCTTTTGCCAGTGTCAGCTGCATCAGAATAAAAATGTTATTTTAATCATATAATGAGCTACCTTTATTCCTTAACAAAGAAACTATTTGCTTCGGTTCAACATACCTCTCCTTTTATCATGTTTTAGTTTTATTTGCTCATTTGCATGATACGGCTTTGGAACCAATATGGCTATATTTCAGAACGGATATATCATAAAACTTACACCCCTCGATACAAATGTGTATTGAGTGCCTAAATAGCGTAGTGGTGACGGGCCTCGCTTCTCCCCAATCCGTCCCGAGTTTGATTCCTGGTCACGTACGTAAGAGGGTACAGTGATTGATCGCTCGTCCAGGCACATGGGGTTCCCCCGGTTTCCTCCCACAATACTTACGACATACGCCGTCATCAGAGCCATCGAGAGTGATTAACATAAGTTATCATAACTTGTTCAATCTTTTTTTTAATGTGTATTCATGTCAGCTAAATGGGACTCTAATGACACTACTGTTTACATCATATACAAATACAATGTTTCCATGGCAACCATAATCGTTTTCTGATGGCATATAAAAAGATGATGCATATATGTTTTGATAGAATGCGTTATATTCCTGGAGCAGTAAGAATTCTTACATAATTCTCTTTTAACTGTTCTTTGTTTTTATTTGTTTAAAGGGTTTTATCTTAAACATGTTGTCAGTTACAAGGGAACAGTTGCAAGGAAATATTTAAATGACAAATTGTGCAAAATATTTATTTTGTTAATGCCGCTCGACCTTGTAAACAATATGGTACGCATGGAGAATGTCTACGGGGATGCATGGTAGACCCAACTGACACCCACAATCACATGTAACTGAAACTGACTATATATCTATCCTGTTTCAATTAAAACAAAAAACAAAAAACAAAAAAACAAAAAACACTATCAACTGCATTACAATCATTATCCTAATATCTATATATAAACTTTTATAATAACTTTGCTATCATTTGATACATAACTACAACAATCACAAAAATTATAGCACATTCAATCAGTCAATCAATCAAACAATATTCTTTTACTATCGCTTTAACATTCAGAAACAAAAATATCTAAATACTTTTTCTGCTTCACTTGCTCATTTCATCTTATATTCTGTCACATGAAAAGAATCAAAACTACTACAGCTGTTACTAAAACTACTACTATCATCATCATTATCATCATCATCTCTTCGTCATGATAATAACCTTCTTCAATAGATAATTATAAAACAAATACATTCTGTCTGTTCAAACACATATATTCAAATCATTTGGACCCTATTTTCTGTCAATCTTACGAAAATCATTTCCTAAATGACACGTCACCAGTAGAAGGTCGACTTCTAGTGACCTTTCAAATAGCCTATCAGTACCCTAACTTTCAGGTTCTAACAGCTGAAATAATTCCTTATATTGTAACCACTAGGAAACCAAAATTGCGCAAGTGACCATTGAACAATTTTCACGATATAAAGATATTACGGGTGAACAAACACCATTGCCCCAAGCAGGTTGGGTGATTTAGTAAGTTTGTATTATTGATATTTAATAATGTCAACAAAAATGGCAGAAACGTATATGCCACGGAAGCAACATTTAAACAAGAAGTGTTTGTGAAACATATAAGCCCCCCTCATATGCCATAATATGTATATAGCTATATTACATGCAAGGAGTTTGCCTTCATAATGTTGGCTTGTCACAAAAAATTCTCAAACTTCAAAAATTTGAGTGAAAACATAATGTGCTAAAATATGGAACTAAACATTTACTGAAATAAATGGGCTGGAAAAATATTTACACAAGTCCACAAAGGTTTAAGTGAAAGAACATTGTCAGTTATAAACAAACAAAACATTAAGACTTAGTGTTCTAGGTTTATTATAAAAATTAACAAATCAGCCTTGCTAGCCATAAGCACAAACATCCACAATAATGAAAGAAAATGATACATCATCCTTCAAATATCTCAAACTTTAAAACAAAACAACATTACAACATAAATTATGTTATCTTGATCTAAGTAATAAAAAGTCTTTTGCATAATTTCCATATAGTGGCCAAGTCATCAAACATATATATAAATGCAACCTTGTGACCTTGACCTTTGAGGTAATGACACCAAAATCGATAGGGGTCATCTACTAATCGTGAGCAACAACCACAAGAAGTTTGAGACTTAAAGGTCAAATAGAACTTAAGTTATCACTCGGACAACGTCTGGTATTATACATACACAACATGTGACCTTGTGACCTTGACCTTTGAGGTAATGACACCAAAATCAATAGGAGTCATCTACTAATCATGAGCAACAACCACATGAAGTTTGAGACTTAAAGGTCAAATAGAACTTAAGTTATCACTCGGACAATGTCTGGTCTACCGACAGACCGACGTACCGACCTACGGACCGACCGACCGACATGAGGAAAGCAATATACCCCCTCTTCTTCGAAGGGGGGCATAAAAATCAATGCATTGTGTCGTCTTTTTTGTTAAATCAACACCGTCCGATTAAAAAAATTAATTGACATAAATGTGAACAAAAAGATAAACTTAGCATATTATTAATGTTCTACTAATTATTGTTGGGATCGATATTGACTAGCGATATCGCTTAAAGTCATTCTGTAACGAACCTTTTCATTGGTTAGCTATATATAGAGTTTTGGGAAAATCTGAGTCCGAATGTAGGCGAAACTTGGCGTGGTGATGTTCATATCTCAATGTACAAGTAAGAAAGTCTCAACTTTAGTCAGATTGTCTATCACATTCCTTTAATTGCTTCACTTAATCAGTCATAAACATTAAACTATCAAAAGTCATTAGATTATAACGAATAACATTTATTGAATGTATAAACAACATGTTAACTGCACAACTCCTCTTCTTAATCTTACTACTACTTGTAATTATATGAATCCATCTTCGGAAGGGAGGAGAAGAAGAGAGAAAGTGAGAGAGAGGTGGGTTGCGTTTATCTACACACAAGGTGAATACAATCACATTTCAATTAAGACCTGCTGCTACTTTTGAGATGAAATGTAGAATTCGAATTAATGTAAAACAATTGAAGCCTACTTACAAAACAACTCTGTCGTCCGTCCTTCTGCCACCTGGAGGTCAGTCTACAGCACTCGAATCGAACACTGCATGAAAAGTTTGAAAGTGTCTAAAAACAGTTGCTTCACTTTGAGTCTCTATATATTTTATAAGGAAGGAATTTACCTTCTTACCTTCGATAATGCTAAAATTAATAACAGAGTATGAAATGTGAATGAAATATTCACACTCAGAGAGGTCTTATTTAAACAGATATTGTTATCATGATATCATTAAATCAAAGCCAAGTATTTATAAAATCTAATCACATGAAAGAAAGAGGTTGTGATATGACTATGGCCTGATCATCATGTGAAAGCTGCTCTTACTTAGCAGTTTTTGCTTGTCCGAAATTAAGTTCATCTATTGTAATTACAATGCGTACTTAAGCAGAATGCCTAGGAAAACACAAACGTTCAAGATGATAAGGACGAAAATGTATAACGTTTCCTTTGAAATTACTGTATGGTCTTTGGAAGGACATTTACGTAATTATAGGTAACTGACAAATATATGTATCTAATAAAGTTCCTGTGTGTAAATGCCATTTGACTAATACTCGTATATTTATGTAATAACGTATCTATTATTTATCTATTACTTACAGCTTTGTTTATAATGTAATTTGCATTCAGATACGTTAGTGAATAATAAACGCAATTTGGGAGAAACTAGAAAAAAAAACATATTGAGCGTATTTTTGTTAAGAAGTTTTAGACAATTAGGTTCAAAACCATTTACAGGGATAACGCAGAACTTGTCTTTTCGGGACGTTGCCATTCCTCTTCGGTAGTTGTATTCCATTCGACAACAAGTAAGCGTTGGTTGAAAAAATCAAGCTTATGCTGTCACTATAATTTAATTTACAGTTTATGTTAAAAGCTACAGGCATATACAGCAATGAAATAGACGTGATAATTTGAATCTCTGTCATTCTCATTAAAATCAGATACAGTTTTCTAACTGGATCTAACCACATCATATAGAGGGTCGTCTCAGACTTTGTATAGGCCAATCAAATCGGCGGCTACAGAATCGTATAACCAGGGGAAGTAAAATTCAAATGTTATAGTATGTAATCATAAAAAAATCTAATTAAATAAAAATCACAATAGTCCAATGGATAAAGGCGTTTATTTTTTTCAAACAATACAAGCACGGAGGCACAGATTCGAGTTTCATTTTATTCAATATATTTTTTCTTGTATTTTTCATTATAATTTTTGTTTTGCTTTGGTATATTTTTTTCATCATTTATATATTATTATATATCATGGACATTTCTATACATTCAGTTTTTCGTTCGTTGGTGTCAGTTATGTTTTATGACATTTCCAGTCGCTAAGTACTGATCAAAACAAAGGAACCGTCGAGAGAGATAAGTTTAATTTACTACAGTTGGTTTTCCAATCGACGTTTAAGTAAATCATTATAGGCCATGAATGCTGCTCATAACCAGATAATGATTTAAAAACAAGTCTGGAACAACAGATCGTTGATGGTCACTCGGTTTTATCATAAGTGGTATATTGATTGGTGATGCATGATGAATACACTTGCCGACGGTCGGTTTTAAAATTGGCACAACATAGATTTACGACAGCTGCATTTTAAATAATGTTTGTTTAGAAACTAAATTGATGGAACATCTTCTAGGCGAGATCTTGCAAATAGAATTTAAAAAAAATGAATGTGATAAACAAGAGAGGAGCCGAGAGAGAGACCAAGCGGACAGAGTAAGAAAAAACTGAGAGAGTATTAGAAAAAGCCGTGAAATAATTTATGAAAAGGGGGGGGGGGAGAAGGTAGAGCGGAAAAGTTCAAACTTATAGTATGTTGCGCATGGGGAAGCTACGAACTGACTTTAGCCCAAACGGGGTTCGAATTCAAAACCTTCGGACCTGAAATCGCCTATTTTACCACTGGACTACGGCGTTCTTATGAAACAGACGGGAAAAAGAGAGAAAGAATATAACCACATAGAGATTACCAGAGAGGGGCGAAAACGGTTGAGACTTTTAAACGGAAGCAAAAGAAGCAAAAGAGAGATGCCATAAAGAGAGAGGCACAACGAGTGGTAAAAACCGTCTAGGGATTCCGATAAAATTGAAGAAAAAAAACACGCAGAGAGAGAGGGGGGAACATGAAAAGATAGGAGGGGCGGGTATACAGACAACTGGAAAAAGAAGGCCAGAAAAAGGAGGGAGAAAAAGTGATAGAAGAGGAGAAAAAATAATTGGCACTAGCACATGGAAAGGAGGAAACAGAGAGAGAGAGAGAGGGGGGGGGGGTGATGAGGATGATGTTACTTAAAAAAAACTTCAACTTTTACCGTAAATATGACAATCAGAAACTCGATCTTTAAATGTGTCATTTTCAATTAAATTTCTAGATACAATTTCAAGGTTATAATAAGCATATTTAAAATATGTAGTAAGCATTTGTAATATAATAAGCATTTTGAAACCTCATTGAGGAAAAGATATAATCCAGCTGATATCCCCTTTCAAACAAAATAGCCATAGGAAATTAGAAGCATCCATACTTTCCTTTGTTTAAGACAATTATGATGAACTAGAACACGTTATTGTTTTCTTTTGAAAACATTGGGGAACTATTTTTATATTAGACTGTTGCTGTACAATGATAATTAAACACAGTGGTCACGTGATACATTATAATGTGTTTGTATTTCAACAATCGTGACTTTTTGACCATGAAAACCTATCTTTCAATTTGGCGGATGTCCGGAAATTCGTCTTTATTTAAATTAAACAGCATAAAGAACATTTAGTAGTTAAGTACCTATTTGACCCTCCTTTTATATCGTAAATTATGTTTACAATTATTTTTAGCTCATTGCTTTAAAAACTAATTTAGCGCTAATTTTTAAACATTGATTAAGCTTTAAAGACATTCATGCCCTAGCAATCAAATCAGACTCAGTTGAGAAAGGCCCTTCAAGAAAATGTCTGATTAGAGTCTTCACTGTTTTCTCAAGCAATATTGTAGCCCAGATTCTACACAGTATGCATGGGAAAGAACAATCCATTGTTTTATATGCATGTACTTTTTAAAACTAAATAAAGTAACATATTCATTGGGTTAAAAGATTAACACTAAAATAAAATCAAAAGATTGTGTCATTTTGACCATTAATGATTAATATGTTCACCAAATAAAGAAGCTTATAAGGTAAGCTAATGAGGACGAAGCGCCTAAGTGAACCAGACTTACCGTGTGATACTTCCGGAGGAAGACCCTTAATTCTGAAAACATGACAATCGTGCAGAGTACGGTCTGTAAACAGAACAGGACAGGACGCGGTTACCATGGCATCGGTCATGAGGGGCTGTGTTGTGATTTTAAGGTATAGAAGTGGTTGAACAAAGAGGAAGAAAAAAACAAAATGCTGCCGGCAAAAATGGTCTAACTGATGATGATGTTGATGATGATGATGATGATGCGTATTTATCATAACTGAGATTTAAAATAATATATTTTAATTAACCATCATCATTATCATCATCATCATCATCATCATCATCATCATAATGATCATAATATTCATAATATTCATCATATTCATCATCATACTCATCATATTCATTACCGTATTGGCTAGATCATCATCATCAGCATCAGCATCATCATCATCATCATCATCATCTATAGATCTCCATCATCATCATCATGGCTAGATCGACATCATGGCTAGATCATCATCATCAGCAGCAGCATCATGGCTAGATCATCATCTTCATGGCTACATCATCATCATCATCATGGCTAGATAACCACCATCATCACCATCATCATTATCACTATTATACGACGACGATACGCTACAGCTATTATTAAATCAAAACATGCGTCTAATAAACAAAGTATATTTCACCTTGAGTGTTATCAGCCCTGTAGTAACCCGGGGAAAATAACAACAATGCATGCATTTATCAATTTTTAAGTAGTTCGAAACAGGATGTAAATCAAAACATAACTTGAGAAAGATATATGGTTTAAGAAACAATTGAACGAAATGAAACCAAAATAAATGAGGATGCAAGAATACCACGTGAAAGCGGCTGTCAGGGCGACGCATTTTTCACACGCACACACACACACACACACACACACACAGATGCGCAAGCGCGCATCGAGGGTAGACCACAAAACTGTTCCATCTCATTTTACTTCTATATGCAGTAAGACAAGTTTCGCGTTCAGCCCTCGATATGAAAAAAGAAGTTTAGTACAGATTAGGTTTCAAATGAAGGAACTTACTTTGCTAGATCTATATTTTGTAAGATTCGCATTGCTAAATTCGGCTTGAATACATGCTTCACGTAATTGTAAGAAATTTATGAAGTATATCTAAATTGTAAATGTTTATTCATTTAACGAAAATTTATATGCAAACATATTTCGGTGTTTTAAATTATGTCCATGATGACTAAAAATTAATATGTGTTTCATGTTTCACTTTTCAGCATGAATATCATTGTTACTGAGATTTAACATCCCACCGACAGTATTTCAATCAGTATGGGACATCTGTGTATATGAGACAGATATAGTGCTGCCTCCATGCGATATCATGACATAGACAAGTGGCATAATGCCAAACCCAATCCAATTATCCTGAAACTTAAACAAACCAGTCTTGGAACTACCCTTATATGCTTAGCGCCAAATATTGCAATCGCGGCAGATTTCGAACCAATGGCGCAACAAACATTTTACTACTATAATGCTTTCTGCATGTTTTGTTGATGATAAACGGAGTCTCAGAATTTGAAAAAGAAAAACTAACTTAAAATATTTCCTCTTTTTAATTAAGTCAGAATCTCGCAATGATAAATATCATGTTTCTAATAATCCAATATTAAGATTGATTAACACCCTAAGTCAAACTAAAGAAAAAAAAAGACATTTATTGGAACATATTGTATACTTGAACAAAATAATTCACTCACGTGATAAAATTCTTCGAAACGGAAAATCCTGGTTCTTCTATTGAATGTCATCCATTGACATTGCAGACGATTATATAGTGAAATTCCCGCGTGCAGTTCATCACGTAGACAGACAAACGAAGTGAGCGTCTGGAGACCGGGTATAGTTCGAAAAGACTCTCGGTAGTCTCCGTCAGAGGCCTCGGTAAAGATTGGTTTACGCTAGCACCGATTTTTTTCTATCAATTGAAACCATTTATAACTTGAAAATGCTATTTTCAACCCCCAATTTTAAATAAATTTGCATATGTTTATATATATATATATATATATATATATATATATATATATATATAGTAACAGAGGAGAACTTTTTTTTTTCAAAAGTATCGTAGTCATATCATTAAAACCGCAATAAACTTGTTTAAACAGATGGATAGATAACTCATTCACATGTGTGCCCTATACATACGGTATTTTGTTGCATATACAATATAGGTTGTCATTCCATTTATATGACATATGAATCACATAACGGTATGAAAATGGCTTAACAAAGCAAATAAATTAAATGTGTATTAAAAGAACAACTTCTACTGTTAGTACTACTATAACAATAACAACTACTACTACTACTACTGCATCTACAACTATCTATGTTACAACAATAATTACTACTACAACTACCCCAGCTGCTGCTACTACTAATAATACTTCAATTTCTACTACAACTACAGAAACAGCAACAACTGGTACTACTACAACTATTGCTTATAAAGCTACTCGTACGTACAACAATGACTACTACCTCTGCTATTCGTACAACTTCTTCCACTCCTACTCGTAAAGAACTACTGCTGCTGCTACTATTACTACAACAATTACTAGAGATACTTATACTCGTAAAATAAAAACTATTAGAACTACTCGTACAACAGCTACTACTCCTCGTATAACAAGTAGTATTACTCGTACAAAAAATAAAGGGGGCCGTCGTGGCCGAGAGGTTACAGTCGTGGACTACAAATCTCTAAGCCCCTCACCGCTGTGGGTTCGAATCCCGGTAGGGACTTCGGATTTTTCATGTGAGCAAGCCTTCCAGCTGGTTTGCGGTAGGTCGGTGATTCTACCCGGGTACCTCTGTGTATTTGGGGTCTTCCTCTACCTGTAATTAGCTGGACGTCGCTATATGATTGAAATACTATCGCAGCGACGGTAAACCCCAATACAACAACAAATAATGATACTCGTACAAAGAACTACTACTACTCTGACAACATAAACTACTAGAGCTAATCGTTCAACAACTGCTATTGCTATTCATACAACAATTACAAGTGCTACTTATACAACAACTAGTGGTACTAGTACAAAAACAACTAAAAGTACTACTCGTGAAACAACTAGTGCTACTCGTAAAACAACTATTACTATTCGTTAAACAATTACTGCTTCTCGTACAACAATTATTAGTGCTACTCATACAACAATCTATAAAACAGTCTACTCAACAGGTGCTACTCGTAAACAATTAAAAATTACTGCTACTCGTACAACAACTGCTAGTGCTACTCGTACAGCAACTAGTACTACTCATACAACTAGTGCTACTCGTACAACAACTTCTAGTGCTTCTCGTTCGGCTACTCGAAAAACATTTATTTCTCAAAAACAATAACTGTAAAGCTTTAACAAAACAATAACTCCTGCTACTTCTACATCACCAACAATAACTGGTACAACAGCTTTAACGAAAACAACAACTCCTGCTACTTCTACATCACCAACAATAACTGGTACAGCAGTTTTAACAAAAACAACAACTCCTGATACTTCTACATCACCAAGAATAATTGGTACAACAGATTTAACCAAAACAACAAACATTAACTACTACTGCTACTTCTACATCACCTATAATAACTGTTTAACAAAAACAACAAAAACTACTGCTACTACATTTATATTCTGAGTGCAAAGCAGGAAGTTACAATAGTGTCGAATCGAATTCGCTATCTCATGTATCCGAGAAAGGCGCAGCTCGCCCAACAAATCTAGTTCTCACAACACACAAATAATTGTTTGTAACATTGTTGTTGCTGCTGATGATGATAATGATTATTAGAGGTAACCGCCCCTGCCAAAGTTCCTTATCGTATTCTTCTACATCACCAACGTTGATTGTTAAGCACGTCCATAAAAGCTATACCATATCGTATCCGACGGTTTCTGGATTGGACCAGTACTTTGTGCCAGGTTATGATATGAAACAACCTCAACACAGTTCGAACACACAACCCACAGGTCTACAGTCGTGTACGATACCACTTAACAACATCGACAATATATCACTATGGTAAAGATCTGTTTACAAGTTTATTTGCAAAAATCATATCATTTATTACAAAATGATTACAAATCTAAAAATATAAACTAATTGAACGAGACAATTTGCAACATGTCCAGACAGGTCTGCAACAGTCGCAGGCACTGTAAAGTAGCGCGGTAATCTCAAGGGTCGCACAGTGTTCCCTGCTTGAACGTAGGAAAACAAAACACACGTATTTGCATGGCTTCCGCAAGATGGCCGTGCAACAGCCGTGCAAATTTGCAAGAAAGCCCAAAGGCAGTCTTGAGATTTCACAAGACTTTCTTGCGGCTACCCTTTGATACGTAAGAATTTGCACGATAATCGTACGAATGTTTTTGTGCGTTCATCGTGCGATTATCTCCGGCTTTCCAAAAAAAAGAGAAAAAAGCTGCTGTAAGGTGTTCGCGCGGTTGCCGTGTGGTATGCGTAAGTCAAACGCAATAAGTGACTAACACCAGCCCTAGCCGGACAGCGTATGAAACCGTACGTTGATATTACGGGTGTCTCGAGACTGCCGTGAAGCAGTCTTGCGAAGTTGCGAGCTCCATAAATCGCAAGAAAATTTGCATGTCGAAAGTTGCGACAACCCTGCCGGATTGCGAATTTTTACGGATGTCTTGAGGGTGTCGCACGAAACGTACGAAATTCTCAAAAATGTTCGTATTAGACAGGTGTATGGCTGCCGTAAGGTTGATGTGAACAAAGCCTTAGTGTACTAGAGTAACATTTCGCGTAATAAAATGTATAGACTCATAAAAATTTTGATATGTGGAAGAGAAAACTGTTTTTAACTTGGGCAACATTTCTGTCACAAGTCTACATAGTTTTATATTATTTGAAAATCAGTAACTCGTTAACTTTCACTGATTATACGGGTGCTAGTTTTAGTTGTATTCACTGTATATGAAATAACAGTTTCAAAGAATTAAAAGAAAAGTCAATGATTAATCATTCACCAGTCAGAAAGATAGGTTGAAATCTTTTCGAACCGATTCCTTACACCACCGGAAAGCGTAATAGTTTTAAATATTGCAACTCGGGGTAAATATCTTTTTTTCTCTAAACAATGATTATAAACTTAAAAAAAAAATAAGTAAAAAATAAAATAAAAATAAATAGCCCATTCTTTAACCATTCATTATCTGGCAATGAATTGAAAATATACCAATTATTTCAGTTTTTCAGTATTTTACTGATAAAGGGGAATTACTCGCACAAGACACTTTGTTAAACGGCTTAGTTATTTATATTTACTTCCCTTCCCTACATGTTGTATTTTACGGCGCACTTCATTTAGGTTTTTATTCAATTTAGGTTGTACTTTGTTTTCTTTTAAAACAACTGCTAATAAGATATATAGTGTAAGAACTTCAGGTCATATACGGTTTGTCCTCTTTAAGGTGTCAAGGTTAACTTTTTTGTTGCAAATGTTTTGCAAGAAAAAATACACATGAAAAATATGGTTGCGATTTCATGAAATGAAATGCATGAAATACACCGAATAATCGGATAATCAAAACAAATACATGTAAAGATACATAGAAGAATGATGCGAAATGAAAGCTTTAACATTTAATTTACACTTATTGTCGATGATCTGTACTTAAATGATGACGTTTATTTTTTTCCACTTTCATTTTTTGTGCTTAGGGTATTTGTGTGAAATTACTTTAATGCTTATAACTCCCGAAGATGAAGTCTGATTTAAATGCATGTTTTTCTGTTGATGTTTCTTGTTGTTTATTTTGCCAAATTAAACAGCAGCATTCAAGCTGCATTTTCTTCGGCATTAAATTCTATGGTCCTTTGAAAGATCTTTAAGACTATTTCAAAGTTTTGATGATCAGTATCGAAACAGTTGACGATCGATATCAAGGTTTCAATTTAGACTTAAATCGTGGACATGTGACATCAAATAAAATATATTCTACTTCCAAGTCACATGCCTTAAAGATCAAAGTCGTCATACATCTGTGCATCAAAGTTAAAAACTTATGATACGATGTAAATTTTATAGACAATACAGTTTAAAAATAATGTTTCGTAAAGTCAACCGAGCAGTAACATTGATTACTAATATATTATCTCCCAGTTATGTTAATTAGATTGTGTGTATTGAACGTGAAGGCTGTAAACTTTAGTCAAAACAATTAACACATACATTAACAAAGTAACGAGTGCTTTTGTGCGTATGTGTAGAAGAATTTCCGATACTTTTAATTTTATTTAAGGTTCTTGCGTGTGACAGATGTTGTTGCCAACTCTTGGTCCCGGTTTCATTACACTTCGTACTAAGTCCTACAATTTCAACTATTTTCCTCTTCGCAAACTACTGGTGACCCCATTTCATGACATTAAACACGTCACTTTTTGTGAAAATAAATCACAGAATCAAAATTTTTATAAATTTTACATATATATATTTTTTTATTGTAGAAAGTTAAGTGAGCGGCCTCCAAGTCGATTTGATCTGTGTTAATACATTTCCCCTTGCTTTCTTATAAATTGTTGGGGTCAAAACAAAAACGTACTTATGCGATGTCGGTTTGCGGCCACGTATCTAACAGTGTTGATATAAAGGCCTTAAGGTAGATTGGGTGTAGTTTATGTTGATCTCTCTCTCTCTCTCCTTCTCTCTCTCTCTCTCTCCCTCGCTCTACATGCATTTCATTAGAAACGGACCCGACATTTAAAATTAAAACAAGACATTTAAATCATAACGTTTAATAATAATGACATCTATTTACATACAAAATATATCCACTCAGGCACGGTAGTGGATTAACCAATATAATATAAAATGTAATAGATATAGGTTGCTATAAGCAACAAAATCAAGAACAATCTCAGTTAGGATATTGTTTAAAGGATCAAGGAAAGGATATTAATCCTGTGATCATAATTAAATATCGTTCAATCAACATGATTTATGATTTAATCTACACTTATTTACAAAGAATTACATCAACAACAAAACGAAATGATTCATCATTTTCTTAATTCAATGTAAAACCGAATAACTATTCCATTCTGTGAACGTATTTATATATACAAATTGTATTTACAGTTCATTTTGCTTTTTTTATAGTATATTTCTTTTTACTATAAAAAATGTACACGTCAAAACATAATATATATTTTTTACATATCCAACCCATTCGTATACATACTCTGTCTTTCAAATTTTCCTACATTTTTATAAAGTTTCCTCAGTTATTGTGGTAAGAAAGTGAACAACTGAAATTTATACATAAAAAATGAAATATATTTATATATGTTTTCATTATGCGGAGAATAGAGCTTAATTATTTTTACTTCGATACCATTTTACTCTAATATTTATCCAACATTTCACTATATGTAATTAAACTTTAACATATTGATTTTTTTTAAAAAATTTATTTTTATCTTTTTTATATTTTTATCCCTTAATATTTC
>CM037791.1:30054233-30104233 GCA_021229015.1 Solen grandis | reverse complement strand
TACCACATGCATTGCAGTATTTGAGTACCAAGGGATACTCTGGTCCGATGATGGTTGCCTCGGCGCTCTGTAATTGTATTCCCATCGAACAGCGAGACTCCTGTCGGGTCCTGGATGTCGGTGCCGGCTCTGGATTGGTTGCCGTTGAGGTACGAATTTCTGTGTGTGTGTGTGTGTGTGTGTGTGTGTGTGTGTGTGTGTGTGTTTGTTTGTTTTTTTTGATGGGGGCTGTACGAATCATTTGCATAACTTAAGATTTAATTTATCCAAATTGATGTACTCGCATGTTTCTTCCCAGGTGTTAGGATATGACACTGTACTCTTCTGCATCAGTTTACATTACGCTGTAATATGCGGCTCTATGCTATTGACAGTTCTATCACAGTTGACATGGCGCCACAAATCCTCTATCCCAACTGACATTAGCTAAAATGAACATTTCTATCCCACTTGATATGCAGCTACATAAACACCTCTTACCAAGTTAACATGATGCTTTAATGTACACTCCTTGCCAGTACAATGTACACTCCATCCTAGTTGCAAAAGGAGGGCTTCTGTCGTCTTGACGCCATGGACCCAAGTGACCGGATGTTGGAGGAGGCGAGGCGGAAGGACCTCTATGATGACTACATTGTTGCTTATATCACTAAGGAGCCATCTCATATCCCGGCCGGTAGGGGACCCATTCCTAAACCTCATTTCCAAATAGTTTCCTCTTAAAAAGTTTATCTCTCATAAGGTTGCTTCGATCAGGATTTTATAAAACCTTTAACTCTCGATGGTATTGGGTAGTGAGTTAAAGTGGTTCGATCTTTCAATGACTAGCGGGACTTTAGTTAATTTGTATTTATCTCTTTTTTCTGTACACAATTCCATAACTAAGGCCAATATTCCTTTGAAGAAGAGTTACTATGTTGGACGTCAATTTTTATCGCTAATGAAGTCCCCCGGAACCTCGCCAGAAGGAGGTGTTGTGTGTCTTTATTTCAACCATAGCTATGCCCATGTTACATTTGTGCGGTTTGCAAACATGGATAGTTTTCGTTTAAGGTTTAATGGAATGAATCCCTAATGACTTTGATATTTTCCAGGTACATATGACGCGTTGACCGGAAGTGGTATATATGCAGAGGGAGGACATGTCGAACCGGAAGCTCTCTATGAAATGATTCGTCTGGTGAAACCAGGTATGTTGACAAGAATACGACATAACATAAATAAAATGTATAATGCTTGTTCAAAACGTTTTTTCCTGCTCGTTACTAGTTGCTGTAGAGTGTAGACATTGACGAGATTTTATTCCCTTGCGCGAAGTGTCTGGATATCGTAGTGGTCAACCAATGCAACCCTGGTTCTATCCCAGGTAGGTCCGATGTTGTCTTTAAAAGGGTATGGGCCTCATGTCTGGACACGTGGATTTTCTCCGGGTACTCCGGTCTCCCCAAAGAACGCCACCAGCAGTGTTACTGGGAAGATTTCCGTCCAATCGTTGTTATTTAAATAAAGTTTAATGAATCAGATACGGAAGTCTGGTTAGCATTTGATCAGTTTTGAGGCGAGAGATAAACTTAACTAGCAATTAACCCTTGTCCAAATCCTTTGTAACGTTATTCTTATATCCCTAGTATTTACAAAAGACAACGCCCAGTGTCCGAGGCATGCCGTTATTACATGGTTGCATGCTCATAATAATGGTATCATTGTCATCTTGCGAGACCAGACTCAGGTGTAACAAACAGGAACTATCAAGTTGCATTTCTTCATTTCCAGGAGGTTACATTGTTTTATCGACCAGGCTGTACATCGCAACGGACAGTGCTGCATGTCGGGAACTTGAGCCCTTGATGGCCAAGCTGGAAGACCAGGGCAGATGGAGAAAAGTGTCCCGAGATATACTTCCAGACTTCTTTACAGGGCATGATGGGATCGTGTGGACATACCAAGTCATGTAAAGTGTGATAGGCAGACAACACGTCATATTAATTTGAATAATGAAGACGAGATCCCATTACCTTGATAACAGAAGAAAGGTTTGACGATATCTTGGTTCACTTGGCATTATGGTTGCGTTACGAAAGACATGACGTCATATGAACGCCTGGCGTCACATTATAGTAAAAATGACAGACATCACGGCTTTTTTTTAACTTTTACCAACTCTTGTTTATTTTTTTTTTCATGCAAAAATATGTCTCCTAACTTGATATGATGAACTTTTGCAGAATTTGTTCCTTTGGAAATTGTTGAGTGTTTGATGTTGTTGTTGTAGTAGTATTGGTGTTTACCGTCGCTGCGATAGTATTTCAATCATATAGCGATGTCCAGCTAATTACAGGTGGAGGAAGACCCCGAGTACACAGAGGTACCCGGGTAGAACCACCGACCTACCGCAAGCCAGCTGGAAGGCTTCCTCACATGAAAAATCCGAAGTCCCTACCGGGATTCGACCCACAGCGGTGAGGGGCTGAGAAATTTGTAGTCCACGACTGTAACCACTCGGCCACGGCGGCCCCTTGGGTGTTTGAATATGATCAGTGAAAGAAATTCTGTTCCTGAAAGTAACCTTTTCCATATTGATGTTTGTAACTAAGGTCTCATTTATTTCTAATTTATAATGTAAAGCTTACGAGTTTGGCTAGTATTTTCATTTTTTACGATGCAACTATAAGCAACATCAGACAGTTGAATAAATACTGTTTAGTCAGCCACTGTTTGCTTATTAACAGACCTACTCCGGAATTTCCATATTGGTGCAAACAGATTTTTACCATTAGAAAATGAACAAAGGTCCACACACAATAATACTAGAATTACTGTTGTGCTGCATGCTTTTCAGCAACATTACATGAACACATTGTTTATACCTACATGGAAAACCCGCTTAAGTGAGTTCCGGATATCTCTTTTACATTCATGAATACAAACATAGATTCAAAATTCAACTTAAACTGTTCGTTCATACTTAAACATGAGCATCATTCATCCAGAGACAATGGTTCACTGGGTCAAGATTTCTCTGTAAAGGACTTTATTTACCTCTGCTGGTCTATAATTATAAGAAAAGCCTGTATTTCAGTTTCAAATAGTGTTGATTATGTATACGTCGTTATTTGTTTATGAAAATGACTGCTTCGGTAAAGAAGAGGCATTCTTTGTTTAAATATTATCTACAATTGTGAATTTCGAGAAATGAATGAAGAAAAGTAATTGCCATTCGACATGGTATATGAAAAATCATTGATTAATCCATTTCGTTGTACACGTTATTTTATGAGTTGTTTGTACATGTATAAATTTCAATTTTCACTTGCTACTGAAAAGATTACAATTCTATAATTATTTCATGTTAATTTTTATTACATATCTTTCATCATGTTGAATATGTGTACTTTCACGCTGTAACGTATTCCAACGTCGGATACCGATGGCATTCATCGTGCGTGAATTATCCGACTATACCGCCAACGCCGACAGAGTTTGACCGTTTAATTTTCATGGTTACATGCTTCATGGAATACTGGCGGTGTCGGTAGGGATACCACTCCAATCCCGTGCCTTCCAGTGTTGGGTCTCCCGACATCTCTCCCAACATCCGTTGTCCATACGGTGACGGAAGGTACTGTCCATTCAGGTTGGAGCTAGAGTAGAAAATGGTGTGAGATAGTGGACTGGACCATGTCTAAAGCAGAAAATAGTGTGAGATAGTGGGCTGAACCATGTCTAAAGCAGAAAATGGTGTGAGATAGTGGGCTGGACCATGTCTAAAGCAGAAAATAGTGTGAGATAGTGGGCTGGACCATGTCTAAAGCAGAAAATAGTGTGAGATAGTGGGCTGGACCATGTCTTAAGCAGAAAATGGTGTGAGATAGTGGGCTGGACCATGTCTAAAGCAGAAAATGGGGTGAGATAGTGGGCTGGACCATGTCTAAAGCAGAAAATAGTGTGAGATAGTTGGCTGGACCATGTCTAAAGCAGAAAATAGTGTGAAATAGTTGGCTGGACCATGTCTAAAGCAGAAAGTGGTGTGAGATAGTGGGCTGGACCATGTCTAAAGCCGAAAATAGTGTGAGATAGTGGGCTGGACCATGTTTAAAGCAGAAAATGGTGTGAGATAGTGGGCTGGACCATGTCTAAAGCAGAAAGTGGTGTGAGATAGTGGGCTGGACCATGTCTAAAGCAGAAAATGGTGTGAGATAGTGGGCTGGACCATGTCTAAAGCAGAAAATGGTGTAAGATAGTGGGCTGGACCATGTCTTAAGCAGAAAGTGGTGTGAGATAGTGGGCTGGACCATGTCTAAAGCAGAAAATGGTGTGAGATAGTGGGCTAGACCATGTCTTAAGCAGAAAATAGTGTGAGATAGTGGGCTGAACCATGTCTAAAGCAGAAAATGGGGTGAGATAGTGGGCTGGACCATGTCTTAAGCAGAAAATAGTGTGAGATAGTTGGCTGGACCATGTCTAAAGCAGAAAATAGTGTGAAATAGTTGGCTGGACCATGTCTAAAGCAGAAAGTGGTGTGAGATAGTGGGCTGGACCATGTCTAAAGCAGAAAATAGTGTGAGATAGTGGGCTGGACCATGTTTAAAGCAGAAAATGGTGTGAGATAGTGGGCTGACATGTCTAAAGAGAAAAGTGGTGTGAGATAGTGGGCTGGACCATGTCTAAAGCAGAAAGTGGTGTGAGATAGTGGGCTGGACCATGTCTAAAGCAGAAAATGGTGTGGAGATAGTGGGCTGGACCATGTCTTAAAGCAGAAAGTGGTGTGAGATAGTGGGCTGGACCATGTCTAAAGCAGAAAATGGTGTGAGATAGTGGGCTGGACCATGTCTTAAGCAGAAAGTGGTGTGAGATAGTGGGCTGGACCATGTCTAAAGCAGAAAGTGGTGTGAGATAGTGGGCTGGACCATGTCTAAAGCAGAAATGGTGTGAGATAGTGGGCTGGACCATGTCTAAAGCAGAAAGTGGTGTGAGATAGTGGGCTGGACCATGTCTAAAGCAGAAAGTGGTGTGAGATAGTGGGCTGGACCATGTCTAAAGCAGAAAGTGGTGTGAGATAGTGGGCTGGACCATGTCTAATGCAGAAAATGGTGTGAGATAGTGGGCTGGACCATGTCTAAAGCAGAAAGTGGTGTGAGATAGTGGGCTGAACAATGTCTAAAGCAGAAAGTGGTGTGAGATAGTGGGCTGGACCATGTCTAAAAATGGTGTGAGATAGTTGGCTGGACCATGTCTTAAGCAGAAAATGGTGTGAGATAGTGGGCTGGACCATGTCTGAAGCAGAAAATGGTTTGAGATAGTGGGCTGGACCATGTCTAAAAACACAGGTATTTTACACTCACTAAAATATTCGTTAGGCTATATGTAAGATTGATTTAATTGAAATGAAAACTTTAAACCAAACGAAAAAACTTCACAAGTTGGATTAAATCAACTGGTCGATTTTTGCATTTTTTTATTGTTTACTTAGCATGCCTATTGAACCTACTTTACATACCTTGTCTTTTTAATATGTACAGAGGACTATATTGACAATCTGTGTCAAGTACCTGTGTGTAAAAATGCCTCGACATAAATATTTCAAAAATTCAAATACTTAAATATTTCGAAAAATCAAATCTACCTGTATTTGAAGGGTTTTTTAAAAAATCATATTTAATCGAACAACTTGGAAAACTATTTGGTGGGTGACTCAAGAGAATTAGTTATTTCTTCAAGACAATAAAAAGCTAAATTTGTTGGTATATACACTTATACGGAATTACCGATTTTATTTCATTTCATTTTCAAAGAATATCGATTCGCTCAAAGAAATATTACGTGTATATAGGATCTGATGTGGATTGTTATTTTATATCAAATTTTACTTAACTCGTTCATGAAAATGTTAAGCGAGCTTCTGGCGAGCTAAATAACTTTTTCGTGAACGAGTTTAGTAAAATTTGATATGAAATGACAATTCATGTCAGATTCGTTTTACCATATGACCTATACTAACAGTAAATCGCGAACAAAACATGAATGGACGGAATGTGAACCAATTATTTCTGTAATCTAACACCAAGAAAATAGTTTCAAATTATAAATGAAAATAACGATTTAACTTGTGCATTTCTCATACATTTTCAACAGCATATGAATTATGAATCAAAAACATTTAATCCAGATGTCCGAGTTCAACATACTATGCATACATACAGAATACACGCGCGTGACACGGAGTTATGTAATTCGGCCTTAAAGCTATATGTAACGTGTTAAATATAAGAAAATATGTGATGAAACTGGAAACAGCTATTTTAGAACAATGTCATATGATAAAAATAAAAAAAACGACGATTTTTATACAAAATAATATATGATACTTTTTAGTACAGTATATACGAAAGATCAAAGACTTAAATAAAAGAGTGGGGAGAATTTACGAAAGACAAATTCGTTTTTACGAAACAAAAGAATATAGAAATACTGTTTCACAAACCGAAATATATTTTCCTTGCGGATTATTATTTCGTTTCTTCAAAAGACTGCTTGAATTTTGTAATTCAGAAACTTTTTGACAACATTTTGTTACATGTTTGCCTAAGAACACTGGAATTGTCGTTATACAGACATCGTTTACTAGAAAACGTTAGTGACAGAACCCACGACATTCCTTCATATACAGTATAACTGGACCCTGTAAGAAATAAGTTAGTATATCTATATTAAAGGGTGAGTACAACTCAGTTTCCGGCATACCTATAGCAACTGTTAAACCACCAGCCGGCTCCCAGGGTGCGAGCACAGTGCAAGGGAGATGTGTCGTGGTCCCGGTCAGGGGTTGAGAACTGCATCATATGATGGCTCAGTAGGTACGACTCCCGGTAGTGTAGCGAGTCCCCTGCAGACACGGTGCACAAGATATTTTAAGGTTATCCATCCATCATTAAAATATGGCCATTGTCCTCCAAATGCATGAAAAGACTTCGGTGCTGTGCAAGCATATATTGACTTTGCTTCTTTGCTCAAAGTCTATTAAGACTTACATTAACTATAAAATTCCCACGATCACTTGATCACAATTCAATTTTGGACCTTAATAACTATTGACACGTCCGTCTAAGTCGCAAAACTCACACTATATAACTTACAGAACTGTGCCATAAGTAAACGTCAGAATGAAAGCCGCGGCGCAAATGTAGCGCGCGGATAACAACATAATTATTGATTGTTGCCCCCCTCCCCCACCCCTTAGACCGGATAGGGGGCACTGACCAATGATGTCACTTTCTGTTGACGTATTCTCGTGCAAAATAGCCTTTTGGTTCCTACTTTCAAAGTGGTGGTTTGACGAAAAGAGCTAAGTAAAGGCACACAAGAAACGATCGCTTTCCTTTTGCACTCTCGTATTTGTCAAACTGAAAACCGTCCCTGGTGGCCGAGTGGTTAGAGCGTCCGCCTCGGGAGCGGGAGGTCGTGGGTTCGATCCCCGGCCCCGACATACCAAAGTCGTAAAAATGGTACTGTTATAGCTCCTTTCCTTAACGCTCAACATATAAGGGTAGTTGCAGGACTGGTTGGCTCGGTGTCAGGATAATGTGACTGGGTGTGGTATTATGCCACATGTCTACGGCGTGATACTGCAGAGTGACAGCACTATATCTGTCTCAAGTAGACTTCGTCTTCAAATGACTGAAATACTGTCAGTGGGACGTTAAACTTAACAAACAAACAAACAAACAAACAATTATGCAATAGTTAGTTTCTCGTTAGTAATTCCGGATAGTAGACATACATGTTTCGGCCATATCTCTCTCCCTTTTTCTCTTGCCTATACAATTTATATCAATATGCATTTCTAAATCTAAAGGAAGCAAATCTAAAACATCAATCTTTCATTACTTCATTTAAGTTTTATATCTGACACACACAACATCAGTGCCTTCAGCGCTTTGATTATAATTATGTGAGCAAAACTGTACAAAACAAAATATGAACACTTTACCTGCATCGCCCGAGTACGAACCGACCACGAGGCGATAGTTGGTCTCTTTCCCGCTAACCACAAAATGCTGGTACTCGGCATACCGTTTGTTTGAGGCCCAATCTTCAAGTTCTATCCTTAACGTGTAATCGGATGTCCCAGTAAATTTAGCTAGCTTTTCGTTACCTATCAAAATAAGTTTTAGAACAATCATTTTCTCAGCCACACAGAGGAAAGTATAGTCTTGAAACTCAGGACATACAAACATCAGTATTGTATATTTCTTTTTGAATTATGAAGAAGTAATTTAACGCGTAAATATACTTCATTCACCAAAATTCTCGGCAATGTAAGGTGTCAATGACATCTACTATTATTTAAATATAATGAGGATAAATGGTAGAATTAGTCGATGAGAAGTTGCACCCACCCAGCCAGAAGTTTCCGGTCGGATCCCCGAACCCTGCAGCGTACTCGTCCCAGTTCCTGGTAAAGTTCACGGACCCGTCCAGGCGGCGCTGTATGACCATCCAGTCTCCGTCACACACCACCTGCGTCACTTCCGGTCCTGACCCTGTAGACATTTTCACAGTCGCATACTAAAGTACGACATCACTAACTATATTCCGATGATCGTTGTGGGTTCGATCATCGTCCACGACATACAATTTTCTTGAAATTGCTACAGGTATATAATTCTTCATATAAATAAACATTATTGTCTGACTGGTGACTACGTATTCTGACACAGAGTAACTACAGACGATGTTTAGCAGTGGGGCTAACTCACCAACTCTTAGCCCCTTGCTGTCGTGGGTTCGAGTCCCGGATTGAAGGTTATATATGGAAGCCTTCCGGCTGACTTACCGCTATGTACCCCGGGTATTTATCCCCGTGTAATAAACAGGATGTCGATATTCGGTGTGATGTATTTGTTTCACTCTACGACGAAACAAGACATATTTTCTTTTTCTGAAGTGAAGAAATCCTTACAACTTATCATTTGATAACACATGAACCGGTACTTTACCTATAGTGAAAACTACAGACGGAAAGACAGACGGGTATCACCTACCGACTCTTATGTCAACAGTTGCCCCCTTTGTCTGCGCAGATCGAGATGCCTGGCTACAGTCTTCAAACCCTGTAAAATACAAACTAGTTTTCAACAATTGGAATTACGTAAGTTTTTAAAGGTCTTTGCTCACATTATTGTAAAATAAATCATTAATTTGCAAAAAAAACGAAATGTTTTTCCACTGGCGCTAGAACCGCAGAATTGACACACACTTTCGAATATTGATTAATATCAAAAGATACATACGATATAAAAAAAAAGTTCGTTCTCCTTCACTGTATATGGACAATACAGTATAGAGGGACAAAATAAAAATCCGTTATTCTACAGTTCTAGTGCCAGTGTGTATTTCGTAATTGTAAAATGATCCGTTCTCAAAATGGTTGGAATGGTATCAGTTGCACATTGAAACCAGCAAAATTCTAGAAACGGAAGTATGGAAAATGGAGTTAAATGGACAAGGCTTTTAAACGTGGAGAATTCAAAACTCCTTGTGTCTTAATCTGAGTATTAGATACAACCAGTGTAGGAAGAAGACAAATCATTAAAAAAGGGGGCGCTATTATGAGAGTACCCGGTTAAATATGTTGGATATCAAAAAAACTTGAATGTCTAGAATGTATGACTGGATAAGACAACAACAAAATCTTTACCAGGAGGAAGGGTTGTCGTAGGCATCGTACGCTGTGTGGTCAGCAGAGTTGTAGACCTGTGTGTCGTTGGTTGTGTGGTAGCTCTAGATGTCACCATTGGTGTGCTGGTTGTGGATGTTGCCACTGGTGTGTTGGTTGTAGATGTTGTCATTGGTGTGTTGGTTGTCTTTGGGTGACCTTGTGTGGTGGTTAAATTTTGTCGTATACTTGCAGTACTGTTGAGTCCTGCAAACAACGTCGTATTATTGAGAGACCCACTCAGCTTTGTCGTCATAGGAGTGGACGTGTTGGCTGTCGTGTAGTTTGCAGTCGTTGTCGTGTTGACCGGAAGTGGTACAACTGTGGGTGGTGATGTTGTGTGGAACACGGACTGCTGGGACGGGGTGACACACTTGCTACAACATCCATCGTTCGTGCAGGTTGCATGATAGCTCTGTAAAGGGAAAACAGCATCATCATCCCTACCACCAGCATCAATATTATTTCTTCAAATGTGTGTGTGTTATTTTTTTTACACAATATTTTCTTCACGAGTGATCATAAAAATTAGTTCACGTGTGTGAGAAATGCAAATAATAAACAAATTTATGAACGGTTATTATTTGTTCAAGCTAGTTTGTTCGTTTCCTCTTCTTTCTTTCCTTATGTTTTAAGGTTCATGCATAATTTATAATGTCAATGATTATGATTTTTTAAAGGCTCATTTATTCTTTCAATAAATTTTCCTTTGCTGATTACCAGAGGCAAATAAAAATAAATATGGATTTGATCAGGGTGTATTATAACCATACTGGGTGTCACTTGAAAGAAATTTAAAAAAAAAATAAACCAGAGACAATGTACAAAAACATACCTCCAGTTTAAGCTGCAGCCTTGTGTTCTCTGTTTTGAGCGAGGTGATCTCACCCTGGGCCAGCTTGAATCCCTCTGTTAGTGTCTTCACCGTCTTCTCCAGATCCGTGATTCTGTCACCGTGGTCACCGAGAGTCTGCAGAACAAACTCGTTACCTTGGCAACACACAAGTTTTGTCCATGTGGAAAGCAGCACTGATAATATTAAGGTATTCATTCCATTAAGTTATTTATTTTATTATTATTATGTTAAAAGTAGGGTAGCATTCCCCCCTAGTCACAAAATTAGGTTATCAGCGAAAAGATCAAAATAGCAATTAAGCCCGAGTCCTGCGACAGATATGGAATACCGTGCATGACATATTGTTTAAACAACGTAGGAACGTAAAACAGTGGGAAACATGTGGAAATAATTGTTTATAAATCATTTATTTTGAATTTTGAGGGTTAATTTCCATTCACGAAAGTGTTGTTTTTTGTATAGACGTATCGTTTAGCACAAATCAGAGATAGTTTAACTTGTTTCATATCGATGCCGAGTGGCTTCAGCGTCCGCCCCGTGTCCATGAGGTTCCATCCCCGGTCGCGACATTCCAAGGTCGTTATACTGCTTCTTGAATTATCTCCCTTGCTTTGATCTATACAAAGGGTAGCTCCAGGTCCGTTTTTGCGGTGTATACTGGGTGTGGTATCATGCCATTTGTCTAAGCGATTTATTACAGTGAGGTAGCACGTGATATGTCTCATATATACAAAGTTATCAAATGACCGAAATATTATCGCTGGGACGTTAAACCCAAGTAAACAAACAAACTTTATCTTTTTGTGGTCCTATCAGGCTACCGTAGGCGACCTTCAACTGCATGCCATTGCATCTAATTGCACAGTCGAAAGGCAGCGTCGTAGGTGTATTTCGTATGTAAACAAATGAAATAAAATGACCGATAATAATAGAATGACAGAATGACCGACAATTGACACCATGAAATGTAACATAGATGTACTTTGCTTGCTTTAATATGACGACATTTTTATTAAACACAACAAGTAAACAAACAGCATTAATGATTATTACAAAAAATAAATACGAAAATGGAATAATATTATACATTCAACCCCCAATCACTTAATCCAGACAGATACTTGCTTAAATTTTAACGTTTATTTTGCATCGAAACTCGGAAACCAGTTTTTACAACATATACCAAAACCTCTCAGCATTTACTGGATTGGACCTGTACTTTGCGCCTTGGAAGGCCTAGAAATATTCCTGTGGTTTCTGGGCATCTAACTCACAACCTTCGGATCTGTGGTCAATGAACACCAGACCAGGGCCACATGTTTAGCAGTATCCCCCGATTGGCCGCTTAAGACTGTAGTCCTTTTACATTGGTTTGAGTGGACATTCTTGCAACATGTACCTGGTCCCTCTCAATCGGAGACGACCGGAAATGAGATCCAATTTATCTATTCAATCAGCTCCAGAAAATGAGATTGTCAATCTCGTGAATGATGCTAGTGGGTCTGAAGTGTATATGCTCTCAGTCTGGGGTAGGACTGGATAGGAGCCTTGTCAGTATGAGCCGCTTGTGTATCCTGGCCTTTTTTTCTCCGCCATATAAAATAATATTCATGTTGCTGATTAAATTGATACTGAATAATAAAGCAGTGTGTTCCGGTTGTCTGTCATAAGGGAGATAACCTATGTTTAAATTTTAGCTTATCTTCATTGAGTTATTTCAAATATCTATTAGGTTTAATGCATGATTAGGATGAAGTTCTGACAGAGACTTAGAATGAGGAATATATAGGAATAAAGACAAAGAGAGAGAGAGATCAGATCGCAGGTAACTTATGATATTATAATTTCGTAAAACTTATAGTTCAGACATTTGGAGACTATGTCGACTTCAGATAATAGATAGTGCTGCCACACAGTAGTACCACGCCATGAATATGTGGCACGATACCACGCCAAGTCACAGTATCCTAACACCAGGGAAGGCGCCGAAGTCCAGTAGTAACATACCCTACTGCGGATCCGAAGTTTTTGGATTCGAACAACGTTAGTGAAGGAACTTTCACAGACGCAAAGTACTGGTCCAAACCTTAAGTTGTAAGAAGTTGATTTACAATAGACGTAAATAAATAAGTTTAAACTATCCTAGTACCAGGCTAACTACCGGGAACTTCCCTGTGAGGGAAATGTTTCTACTTACGACCTTGATATGTCGCGGCCGTGGACTGAACCTACGGCCTCCTGGTAACTGGGCCAACGTAGACACACAAGCTACTCATTATAGCACCATAGACGATTTATATATTTATATGAGTGAAAGTTATTCGAATCGGTGCCTTTATTACTGTAGCTATTTCTTGTTTTAATTGAATATCCCGCATTTCTTAATCTTTAATTATGTAATTGTTTAAAGGACTTTCCGCAAATATGCCTGTACATAAGCTACGTGGAATGAGGAAGAGAGAAATACAGAGAACGGAACGGGAGGGGGGTTTTGATAGTGTCCTATTTCTTTGTTCGCACATTTAACAGTTTTAATTAAGTAATTAATTGTTAACGTAAAAAATAACATCCGAAAAACAGAGCTTTACATATGTGATGCACAGTGTTTACCTTTCAATCATTCAGAGACGTACACCCGACGGTCAGTTACGTTAGCCGCGGCATTTTCAAAGGTTACACCTGTAGTTTTATTTCGGAATTAATGTTCTTTAATTACCTTTAAATACCATTTAAAGGACATTGACCTTTAGTTTAACATGACTTGCGGCATCTTCCGGTCGCGTGCCTAACCTAGCGGCGACTGGTGAACAAATATTGATCGTATCTACTCTAGACACTGTCCACCGCACCCCGGGCACAATACTCAGTCTACCGTACCCGCCCCACGACGGCCCGACCCCGGGATCCCGGGACCGTGATAGCGTGGCGTACGAATGGATTTACAACCCTCTATATATCAATGGAAATTACGCAGTGTTTGTATTGCTTGTTTGTATTGTGTTTAATGGCATTAAAGCCAGGGAATATCATTTGTGATTATGCTCTGATTGAGACAACGCCACGAAAGACGTCCGGATACATCAGGAAGGTACCGTACTGTTCAATATTCACTCCTCACAAAGTGATCCAGCAACAATTTATTTGATTACCTCTTTTAATACTATTATTATTTTACAATTTACAATATTTAAAAGCAATTACACCATTTAATTACCATTGCCTGGTTTCTGCAAGTAATGACTCTTACTACATAGCTACGCTACTACTACTACAACTACTACAACTACTGCTGCTGCTACTACTACAACTACTACTACTACTCCTGTTACTACTGCTACTACTCCTGCTACTTCTACTACTACAACTACTACTACTGCTGCTACTACTACTATTTCCACTACTACTCCTGCTACAACAACTACTACTACTACTACTTCTGCTACTACTACTACTACTACTACTATTTCTACTTCTACTACAAATACTACTTCTACTACTACTACTACTGCTACTACTACTACTACTACTACTACTACTTCTGCTACTACTACTACTATTACTATTTCTACTACTATTACTAATACTACTTCTACTACTACTACTTCTGCTACTACTGCTACTACTACTACTACTGCTACTACTACTACTACTACTACTACTACTACTATTTCTACTACTACTACTAATACTACTTCTACTACTACTACTTCTGCTACTACTACTACTACTACTACTACTTCTACTACTACTACTGCTACTAATACTACTACTACTCCTACTGCTACTACTACTTCTACTACTGGGGCCGCCGTGACTGAGCGGTTACAGTCGTGGACTACAAATATCTCAGTCCCCTCACCGCTGTGGGTTCGAATCCCGATAGGGACTTCGGATTTTTCATGTGTATTCAACATCAATAATGGCAGAATTCCCTAACTGGTAGTAGAAGTAGTAGCAGTAACGATAGTAACAATAGTAGTACCTGTAGCTATCTTATTGCAAATAACCTGTCGTTACTGATAGTAATAGTAGTAGTAGCGACAGCGGTTGTAGTCTAGAGAAATTCTATTATTCTAATTAAAATTAAACACGAAACTTTTAATATGCAAGTCCGAGACCCTGTCACGTCGCCACAAAAAGAATTATTACACATCTCATTTTATGAATCAACCACAATAGGCAATAATATTTATGTGCAAAACCTACAACACAAGTAGATGAACATTTCTGGGAACAGGAGGTACTTGGTTTGATCCCCGGTTGCGACTTATTTAAGAGAAAAATGAAACTGATAGCTCAATTGACTTGGGACTCCAACAACCACACTAAGCTTTTAGTCATATTAAAATACTAAGGGGCGATTTTTTTACATTGGGCCTTACTCTTATTTCTCAAATAGTTCATTTCTTGAAATATATTAAGTGTTTTCAAAGAAATAATTTATGTCGTCTTTGTCATGTACTTGAATATTTTATAAAACAGGAATGGCGGAGTGTATTTAGACTGATCTTATTCAATGGCGGAGTGTATTTAGACTGATCTTATTCAATGGCGGAGTGTATTTAGACTGATCTTATTCAATGGCGGATTGTATTTAGACTGATCTTATTCAATGGCGGAGTGTATTTAGACTGATCTTATTCAATGGCGGAATCTATTTAGACTGATCTTATTCAAGACTGTAATCATTAGTTTTATATTAGTACTATACAGTGTTGGTGATTTTCGACCGACCTGATGTCAGGGTTAACGTACTGCACTTGATTATCCCTTTACGACTTCCGGATTCCAAGGTGCGTTATACAGGCGTTCTGATTGGTCGAAAGAAATCAAAATGATCAGTAAGCTTAGTTACAGTTTGAATAAAACTTTAAATAAAATCTAATTGGCCGTTTTTTAAATGTGTCAAGGATCATAAAATTCGTTTCATCATCGATATTTGCCAGATCCTATATCCGGGCTTTATTCGCGGTTTTCCGCCATTTTCCGCTTAATAAGCATTTAAGTTTACATCGTGGCTTAGGACTCAGAGCAGCACAGTATGAAGTCATGAAATTAAAACAACTTTAGACCGTCACGGATAAATGGGGACCTCACTCCCAGTCTCTCTTACTATCCCCACACTAAATATCCCCTCTCTCTCTCTCTCTCTCTCTCTCATAATGACTGTGTACATTGTGTATATCCGACATGTCCCGTTGGCCGAGTGGTTGGTAAAAAAGAGCATCAATTTCATCCAAAATACACATCAAATACAATGAAATATGCTAAAAATGACACATTATCATTTAATTAATATACACACTTTATCTAGTGTACATTGTTAAACATAATGTTGTGTTATGTTCTTATAAGAGAATAGTAAGTTCACTTCTTATGATATAAAAAACTATGATTGATTTAAAGTAACAGGTAATCTACAATACAATATATTATTATACTATTACAACAGGCAATCTACAATACAATATATTATTATACTATTACAACAGGCAAATTACAATACAATATATTATTATACTATTACAACAATCTACAATACAACATATCATTATACTATTACAACAGGCAATCTACAATACAATATATTATTATACTATTACAACAGGCAATCTACAATACAATATATTATTATACTATTACAACAGGCAATCTACAATACAATATATTATTATACTATTACAACAATCTACAATACAACATATCATTATACTATTACAACAGGCAATCTACAATACAATATATTATTATACTATTACAATTCTATGATTATATAGTATAGTATATACAGTACGAGGCAGTCTTTGAGCAGATACTACATATACATATTTTGCATTTTATACAGGAAAATGTTAAGTAATTTAATAGGATAAATAAAAGAATTATACCTGTATGTATATGATCTTCAAGATTGATTTATGTAATTTCATGAAGTGTTTACGCATTAACGTTTTCTTTTTCTTATTTCAAAAATTTTATAAATAAAATGGCTAAGTTTCGTGTTTTTTTTTTGTTTTTTTTTTGTTGTTTTTTAATTGCACTTAAGAAGCTCAACAGTTTTAAACATGAATGGACGCTGATGAAAACTTTTAGGAATATATCTTTGCTTAATGTCTGAAAACAGATGACACTCAGAGAGAAAAGTCATCTTCCATAAATCTACAGGCAGAATTAACAGGTTCGTTCTTCAAAGGGGGTATTATTCCATCTTCCAGTTTCGGTACTTAATCATAATGTCTAAGTTTGCAAAGTGCGCTTTCGTATTGTTCGATGTTGACACATTTTAGATAAAACTGAAAGTCAAAATCAAATATCTGCACCTTGATGAATTAATTTTGAACAAAATTTTAAAGCGGACATAAAATTGAAATAATCTCACACACCTTGAAGAACCCATACATTCTAAAAATCCAGAGAGCTAAATACTGCTTTTATTTGTCTTGCCCAATTGTTTTTCATTGGATAAATCATTTAGAATATCTTTTTAAATTGTATTAATACATGTTGTGTTATTTGATTATATTACATAATCCTATATGTCTGTTTCTACTAAAATAAAATCATTTTGCGTACTATCTCTATCTGATAATATGTACTTTATCAACTTCGTTTGGGTTCTCTCAATATGAATTCTTGCTGTGCCCCAGACTTCGGAACCATATACCTAATAATGGCCTAATTAGTTTATCAAGAGGTTCACGTTTATCTTCAGGAGTGATATTAACAAATTTGTTCATATACTCTATAAATCTTTTTTTTTTTTTTTTTTTTTTTTTTTTGTGCCTAACCAGTCAAAGTCGTTGTGGCCTCTGTAAAAGATCCCCCAGTTGTAAAAAGTATACCTAAATACGTGAATTCATTTACAGTTTCTACATTTGATCCATCATACATAAACTCTAAATCTCTACGTAGTCTATCTCCTGTCTAAAGTATTTAAACTGTACATAGCTTTATTTATATTCACCTTTAACTTTCATTCATTACAATATCCACACATAATATTCGGATTTAATTGGAGTTTTTCAGCCGAGTCGGCAAAAATTATCGTCTGCATACATGATCCACATCCCTGTAGTAATCCTCCTTGACCCTGTAAGACAGGGAGTATCTAAATCATTAGTATAAAAAGAAAACAACATGGATAATAGACAGTCCCACCGTCGTAACCCTAGAGGACTTTCAAAAATAGTTTCTGTATCATTTTTTTAAGTTTTCTCTTGAATATGTGTGCCTATGTATGGACTTGAATATGGAATTCCCACGATAACCCAAAGGGTTCTGGCACGAGCCTTTTGTGATTACCTAACTAAATTTTAAACCATATTATTTATTAACTTATATCTAACAATATGATAAAAAATGGAGCATCCTCCCAGCATTGTGTTCGTCCCCGAAGCTTTACAGTGATAAGAGTATCACATATCCACACTTATCTACGAGAAAATATAGTCATGTAATTTGTTTTATCTCACACAATATCAACAGAAGGTACCACGTGCCGCAAGTCCAATGTTTGTATCTGTAAACATTCATCGGGGCTAGAGTCAAAATAGACGGTCAATTCTATTAGCGTATTTATTAAAGAATAGTTTGTTGTTTTAGTAAAACTACTTCTCTACTCGCTTCAAGTATAATATAGGTAATCAAAACAGACACAGAAATCAGACAAATGTGCAAAAAGATATTTGTGAAAAAAATATTTGTGAAAATACTATTCGGAAAACAGAGATCAGTGCACCCCCAATTGACCCCGGAATCAGCTGGCCGATGACAGAGAGCAAAATTGATTCGTTTCATTCGTCATTGGAAATCCCAAAAGAGTAATTATTATGCAATTTATCGTGACAAACACTTTGAAAGGAGTGTTTTAAGTATATAGTATGGACACAAATGAAGACAACTGTGCCCTAAGTTACACTTTACTATCTATTTCCAGACGTTTCTATCCTCGGGTTACAGATAACAACATTTATGACACTATCTCCATATGAGCCGGATTTTTAAGAATTTCGAATAAGACGCGACCCAAATTAATGACTTTACGTCATAATTATATATAAAAAAATAAACCTACTAATCTTGATTCTTTTGTAGTTTTTTGCTTACTGTCGCTGTTTGTTTATTGGATTCCTAGTGCTACCACACTGCATTATCACGTTATAGACATGTGGCATGATACCACACCCAGTCCCATGGACAACCAGCCCTGGAACTACCATTATATGCTGAGCACCAATCAAGGAAGCTATACCAGTATCATATTTACGACCTTGGTTTGGCTCGGCCGGGGATCAAACCCACATCAAACGGCGGTGAGGGGTTTAGTAGAAATGCAACTTTATCATCACAATGTCACGAGGTCGTCTTAGTTTAGATGTAGGGAGCAATAAGAATGAATGTAACAAAGGATTATTATTATTCCTCGTATCAAATTGTTAGAAATTACATTGGAATTAAATTGAAACTAAATAAAGAACGACTGTTTCAATAACGTGGGATTGGCGGGTATTGATCAGCTAGATGTTGACGGACTGCCTTGCGTCCAGGCAACTAAACGGGAGCTAACGTGAGCGGTTTGACTCCTGTTGTATCGCTGTGTAATGAATGTAAACTGGGTACCAACTCGCAACCGTGAGCAAACGTTCGCTTGACTGCATGCACCACAGTTTGACGTGTATTCGGATCACACACAAGCTATTTCTTCGTAAATCTTCACGATGATGCACGGGAACTGCCGAGTTGATACCCCTTATCGGTTGTTTTCTTTTTCTTTTTTGTCTCAAAAGCTGTTATCTACTTGCCGGGGAATGTCTTGTCGCCTGACTGTTGTCCCTCTTTCTCTGCACATCTCAGCGATCTCCACGAACCCAATCATCGAATAATCACGGCCAATCCATAGATTATCTATAGGCCGCATGATGTCACGTAGTGACACGGAATAAGTCAGGCGGGGTATTCGACATCGTGGCGGATAGGTCGACAATCACACTGTTTAATGTTCACTCAACTGTGTCAAACACAAGCATATTCACATCTAAATAAGTACTCTCTGTAACATTTAAATGTTTTACCTAGCTGTATCTCGATGACATACCGCCAACTTCGATGCAGAACGATAACAGGGGTTTTAAAACAGTAGATGACATTGATGGTATATTGACGTGCAACAAGTGAAATGTTGAATATTTATTTACATGGTTAAACGTTATCGTCTGAAACAGCATTTGTTCTTAATCATTAGCCCATCTTTCGACGTAGACCGTTAACATACTCAATAAAAGAAATGTAAAAACAAACAGTAAGTTGATAAACACATGCTTTGAAAGTTAATTAAAATAAAAACAACTAAGTAAACCATGAATAAAATCGTGCCGCCTTTTGCGGGTCCCGAGCCAGCTATATTTAACACGGGGTGTTGAGCCGGTATATGGAGAATTTGTCACTTTTTCTGCATACTTATAATACGAAAATTGGAGATAAAGTCTATTCTTTGGTTACAGTCCATTATTTGTTTTTTATGTGTGGGTGTCCGTCACGACCAATTTCAATTTGCAAATATCAATTTAATCAACATATAGAACTACTTCTCATATTAAATAATATTTCGTAGTGCAATTGGTAGCTCACCGGACTAGTAAGTCACAGGCACCACGTTCGAGCTCCACTGACAGCCTTTTTTTTCTTTTGCTTACCTTACATCTTTTTTTTTTCACCTGACAAGCATGTTTACAGCTCATAAATTTATCAATAAATACGTTTTGTATTATCGTTTTTAAACCACATACTGCTTTTCATTTTGCTTTTATTTTACATTTAGCAGCTAGTTACTCATCTACTCGATTAACCCTCACTGTTAAACTTAATTTAATGGTCCTTTAAGCAGGATTGTACTGTATTTACAAACAGTAGCTTGTCTATAGCTTGTACAACTTGACTGCATGTTTATTGTTTATACTGTATATTAGAAATACTTATTGCATAATTATTTTTAATGTAACATATTTATAAATTCAATATTGAGTAATATTAGCAGTTAGTTTGTTTTTGTCTTGTTTTTAACACGCGGATTTTTATTTTATTTTGAAAAATATTCAGTGAAAATGCGATTTTCAGTTTTGAATGTGCAAAAGAAATGTTTAGTTGATACTCCTGAAATGATTTATGAATAAACCCTCACGTGCTTTCTTCACTATTTCGGCTGGTAGAAGAACAAAGACCATTAACTGTTTGTTTGACATCCAGAGTTTTCAAAATTTCTACATGTCTGTCGGCCTTGTTTGTGGGCCCGCTGTGATACCCTCTATCACAGTTCTCCTTGTAACTGTTTTGAGAAAACTTGGTGAAGAATCAAGATAGCTTGTTGTGGATGGTGTAAGAGTTAAGTGAATTGAACCATTTTGCGAGAAATAAGTTTGAATTCTTCAAAACAACTGCTGCTGTTGTTTTTTTTTGTCTCCATCATCTGAGAACCAATACGTTATCTTATAAAATGACACTTGCACTTACAAAAAGGTCCCATATTGCTGCCAATTATTGATACATGCAAATGTTCAATATACGCATTGAAAGGATAATGATGATAATGGGGGGATGATGGATAATGATGATGTAAAATGATGATGATGATGATAATGATGATGATAATGATGATGTAAAAAGATGATGATGATGATGATGATAATGATGATGTAAAATGATGATGATGATGATGATGATGATGATGATAATGATGATGATAATGATGATGTAAAATGATGATGATGATGATGATGATGTAAAATGATGATGATAATGATGATGGTAATGATGATGATAATGATGATGTAAAAGGATGATGATAATGATGATGATAATGATGATGTAAAATGGGCTGGTCATCATACTTAACAAAGCATGTATCGTATTTAATGAGGCTGCTAACCAAGGCTATTTTACGTAAAGGACTCACGATTTATACGCTTAATGAAATTGAAACTATGCATATATTCACGAACACGCATGTGTTTAGTTGGGATTCTGTCACCGATTACTTTATTTTGCAACTAGATACTTCCTTGTTACTTGCTACTCACGTAACACCCCACCTTGTGGTACGTATCACCAATGAGATCTTATTATTCGTAAAAACATATACCTCAAATATACATACCACAATTTAAGTTGGTCATTTTCGAATAGTTTTGTTTGTTGTCTACACTGTACTGCTATTGTATCTAGTGTACATAATTTCTAGCTGTCAACCAATTAAAAATGATTAGCAAACATTAAATGATATAGAGCATAAAAGCAACTATTTAATAATATATAGCATAAAAGCAAATATTTAATAATATATAGTATAAAAGCAAATATTTAATAATATATAATATAAAAGCAAATATTTAATAATATATAGTATAAAAGCAAATATTTAATAATATATGGCATAAAAGCAAATATATAGCATAAAAGCAAATATTTAATAATATATAGCATAAAAGCAAACATCAAATAATATATAGCATAAAAGCAAAAAGTTAATAATATATACCATATAAGAAAACATTTAAAAACGGCTCGTTCACAGATGATCGGTAGGAAAGTTGTTTCTACTCTCCATCGTTAATGTTGGTGAAGTCACATTGCAAGGGCAAATGGTTTTTTAGCTCACCTGAGCACAGCATGCTAATGCATGGTTAGCTATTAGGATGGCCTGTGTTCAATTTCATTAAAATCATGTCCTAATATGCGCTCCTCTACTATACGCGTTTAGGATCTGACAACATCACATTAGGGTCACATCAGATTGACCTTTTAAATAATTCATATGCATAAACAAGTGCCCGATTTTAAACCAATTAAATAGCGCATGTCTGACTTCGGTAAAACAATTGTCACAGGGTGAGAAAAATGTGCAGTTTGATGGGGACCTTAACCCGGGGCCTTTTGCTTATAGGGCGAATGATCTACCGACTGAGCTACCCGGTCGCTTACCATATTGTTATTTGTTCATATATATTGATGCGGTTACTTCCTCTGCTTATACCTTACGATTTGTTAGGCGCCGACTTGATTGCTTATACAAAGGTCAATCTGAGACGTCCCTCTATACGATGTTGTCAGTTTCAGTTACCGAAACTGAATCTTATTTCAATGAGATTGGCCTGTGTCCGGCATCCGTCCGTCGTCAACAATTTCCTTTAAACATCATCTCTTAAACTGCTGAATGGATTTCAAACTTGACAGGGTTGTTTTGATTGGTGGAAAAAGCAAGTCATGGGAGCTAAAATAACTTTTAAAATGCAAACCTTGAAAATCTTCTTCTGCAAAACTATACGGCCAAGAGCTTATATATTTGTTGTGCAGCATTGCCTAATGGACATCTACCAAGTTTGTTCAACTTAAAAGCACCTTGTTCACACATGGTCATTGACTAAGAATTTGATTTTTGACTATGTGTGTATTTCGTCTATCAATACCTATCTACAGACGCATGGTTGCCCAATGCAGCTATCCATGATTGTACAAAAATGGGTGGTCTCCCCATCATAGGCAATACCGTCACAGACGGTATTGAAACTATATTTACAATTACATGTAAAAAAAGGGCCTCTATTTAGATTTTCTTTTTTTTCATTTGCCGTCAATTAGCTTATCACATTCACTCCTTGCGCATGCGCTACAATGAATCAGTGAAGACGCAGAACGTGACACATGGTAAACACAAATACCTTCATCAGGTATTCTATATCTCACCGAATTCGCCGAAGGTGCGTTTACGAAATACGTCGAAAAATAGGTCCAATACCGTTAGTAACGCTAATGCTTGTGATGGAGAAACCAGCCATTCATTTGACAATAAAGGATTGTTGCACTGGGTGACCATGCGTCTGTAGATTTGTGCTGACTGACGTAATAAAGGTCAAATGTTTAGTCGATGACCATCTGTGAACGAGTTATTTTAATGGTATAGAGATTGACTATGGATTGACAAGCAAACATCATATCATAAAGATCATATTAGCAAATTTAAAAATAATGCATTTCAGCAAATATCAAATTATACAGAGCATAATTATGCCCAAACATTGAATAACATAGAGCAAAAAAGAAAATATTTAATAAAACTAGTATATAAGCAACATTTTGTGACATAGAGCAAACATGACAAAAGCAAACATTGAATAACAAAAAAAGCATATAAGCAAAGATTTAATGATATAATTGATGATATAGGGCATATTTGCAAACACTTTGCAAACATTTAATGATACAGAGCATATATGCAAACCTTTAGAAATAAAGGGCATATAAGCATCGTGTCTCAAACATTCTGATATCGTCACTTCTGCAAGATGTGAAAAATGTTTTGTGGAATGTGTGAAACTTCTTAATATGCAAACTAAACATATTGCGTAAAAAAATCTAGCTGTCTGTTGAAAATATGTTACCAGTTAAAAGTACATGTATTTTTGACCCGGCTTGGTCAAGTTAAGTTACTTGGGACTCTTTTATTATAATGAAGTAAAAAACAGTTCATCTTTTATTTTGTAAGTCGACCGGCGCAATAGCCCAGTGGTAGAATGTCCGCCTTGCGTTCCCAGCCGAATCCCAGCCGGGACACTTACTCCAGTGACCGCGTCAAACCAAAGACGTATAAAATTGGTACCTTTGCCTTGCACTCGGCAAAAGGGGGTTGCTATGGGAACTCGGAGTATTCAGTACTGGCTCTACCCAAAAACTTTTTACCGTGTATCGGTGCTATACACCGGACACGCAAAAGAACCAAGGGGTCTATTCGCAAAATGAGCTAGGGTATCGCACCCGGACTCCCTTGTATCCAACTACTGTCACCTCCGAAGCTGTCTCTTCAGCAAAAAACATGACCTACACGTGGGAAATCCTTGACCGTAAGGTCTAAAATATGCCATAATAATCAGAAAATTATTGCTAGCCATTGCAATGAAAGAAAGAAATGGAAAGAAAGTTTTAGTATATCAGTGATAGAGTGTCCGCTTTGCGTCAGGGTTTTCTATGGTAGTATGCAGTCTTTATTTAAACTCCCATTTAAACAGAACTCAGTATATAAAGAGAAATTTCAACCACAAAGTTGTTCTCTATGTTATATTTCAGGGAACGCACGTGCGCGCGTGTTGTATTAACTTCCAGTAACTAGAACCAGCTGTGGTTAGCGCTGCATCATTTATAGCTGACAAGACCACGAGGTGGAGTTTCTTTAGATAACAAACCTACAAGAATATTTATTTACACATGACATTATAGGCAGCTGAATCGGTTGTGATGTTTAGCTCAACTGAGCACAATCTGCCCATGGTGAAAAATTTAGTATGGCCCGTTGTCCGGCGACCGTCGTCAATGTATGCAATCTTCCGTGCGACCGTGCGTCTGTCGTCATCAATTTCCTTAAAATAACATTTTTTCCTAAACCGCTAAAAAGATTTTGGCCAAACTTCACAGAATTGATCCTTAAGAGGCCCTTTTTCAAAATTGTTCAAAATATTTGATTGGTTAAAAAAATAGGTCACAGGAGCTAAAACAGATTTTAAAAACGCAAACTCTGAAAATATTCTTCTCCAAAATTGCAAGAGCTAATACTTAAATATTGGCGTGTACCATCATCTTGTGGACCTCTACCAAGTTTGTTCAAATCATGACCATGGGGTAAAAGATGGCTCCGCAGCAAGGGTCACTTGATTTTACAGAGATTTATATAAGAAAAAATTGAAAAATATTCTTGTCAGAAACTACAAGTCTTTGATTTGGTGTGTAACATGGTCCAGTGGATGTCTACCAATTTCGTTCAAGTTATGACCCTATGGTCAAAATTGGCCTCGCTCCAGGAGTCACTTAATTTTACATTTACTTATATAGGAAAAACTCAAAAAGTAATCTTGTTAGAAAGTTTATATATTTGTTGTGTAATATGACTTAGTGGACTTTGACCAAATTTGTTCAAAGGTCAAAATTTGCCCGTCACTTAATTTTACATTTTACGTATATTAGAAAAACCTGAAAAATCTTCTTGTCAGAAACCACAAGGCACGGAGTTGTAAAGGCAATGCAGGTATTTTTACTCGGCGATTTCTGGGCCATCTTTGCCCTCTTGTAATAAGGATCAAACGAAGTATGCTGTAATTAGTATGTTCGTGTGACATTGGGTGCATTTCAGTCATAAACAGTACATGTACTACCAAACCGCAGTATATAATGCCGTAGACATGTGACCTAATATCATTTTCACTTACACTAATATAGATAATATTTTTTATACTTTTCTTTTAGGTCGATTTGAAAGAAGTTGTGATAGATTAGTTGAACCATGTACCGGTATTTATGCACCTTTATTTTAAGATATGATTTCCTTCAGCAGGGATCCAACTCACCACCTCAGAATCCGTCGCCAGTGACCATAACCACTGGACCAATACTCCGTCCAACTCCAGGCAATGAGTGACTAGTACATCATGACCATTTACTGGGAGTGACTAGTACATCATTACCACTTACTGGGAGTGACTAGTACATCATTACCACTTACTGGGAGTGACTAGTACATCATTACCACTTACTGGTAGTGACTAGTACATCATTACTACCTACTGGGAGTGACTAGTACATCATTACCACTTACTGGTAGTGACTAGTACATCATTACTACCTACTGGTAGTGACTAGTACATCATTACCATTTACTGGTAGTGACAAGTACATCATTACCACTTACTGGTAGTGACAAGTACATCATTACCACCTACTGGTAGTGACTAGTACATCATTACCACCTACTGGGAGTGACAAGTACATCATTACCACTTACTGGTAGTGACAAGTGCATCATTACCACTTACTTGGAGTGACTAGTACATCATTACCACTTACTGGTAGTGACAAGTACATCATTACCACTTACTGGTAGTGCCAAGTACACCATTATCACTTACTGGTGGTGACAAGTACATCATAACCACCTACTGGGAGTGACAAGTACATCATTACCACTTACTGGGAGTGACAAGTACATCATTACCACTTACTGGGAGTGACTAGTACATCATTACCACTTACTGGTAGTGACAAGTACATCATTACCACTTACTGGTAGTTACAAGTACATCATTACCACTTACTGGTAGTGACAGGTACATCATTACCACTTACTGAGAGTGACTAGTTCATCATTACCACTTATTGGGAGTGACTAGTACATAATTATCACCTACTGGGAGTGACTAGTACATCATTACCACTTACTGGGAGTGACTAGTACATCATTACCACCTATTGGTAGTGACTAGTACATCATTACCACTTACTGGTAGTGACTAGTACATCATTACCACTTACTGGTAGTGACAAGTACACCATTATCACTTACTGGTGGTGACAAGTACATCATAACCAGCTACTGGGAGTGACAAGTACATCATTACCACTTACTTGGAGTGACAAGTACATCATTACCACTTACTGGGAGTGACAAGTACATCATTACCACTTACTGGTAGTGACTAGTACATCATTACCACTTACTGGTAGTGACAAGTACATCATTAACACCTACTGGTAGTGACTAGTATATTCCTTGGAATAACTAGTACATCATTACCACTTACTGGGAATGACTAGTACATCGTTACCACCTTCTGGGAGAGACTAGTTCATCATTACCACTTACTGGGAGTGACAAGTACATCATTAACACCTACTGGGAATGACTAGTACATCATTTCCACTTACTGGGGGTGACTAGTACATCATTACCACCTAAAGGGAGTGACTAGTACATCATTTCCACTTACTGAGGGTGACTAGTACATTACGACTACTTACTGGGTATCAATAACGTACATTCCTGCCCTTATTTGGAACACTCTGATCCTTCTCGGGGACAGTGTGAAGTATGTCCCCTTTCTATCCAGTTTTCAGACTGTTATAAAGGCAATTTATTTTCACGCCCTATGGATAGCATATTTTCATCACATCGACAAATATTTTCTAAATACATGTAATTACTTACCAGATGAAATATAATAACTGTTCGAAAATAGAAGAAGAGAGATAAGAGTCCCAAAATGTGTCGGTCGGGCAAAGAATAGCTTCTTTTTGGTGCCAGAAGTCACATAAAATCAAAGGTGTGAAGCGATGACTTCCTGGTTTCTCGTGTCGGGCGGTGCAAAAAGCAACCAGGCACATCGTAGTAACCGGATCGATACTGGTTTCCCTGGCGATACCGATAATAAAACAGAACATATAATAAAATAAGAAAATGGTCGTCATTCAGACGTGACCGAGTGATTTTTAAGGCATGTTTTAGGTTACTAGTATTGTAAAATAATTATATTTGATTTCGTAAGAACAGTTTTGTGAAAACATACCCGTACAGTGGTGGATTCACAGTGTGGAAAGCATGAGGTCTACTTTAATTATCAGTATCTGTGTCCGTAAAACCATTTGATTACTATACTTCGAAAATATTTGTCATTAGATCAATAATGAATATTGAAGTCAGGCAAATGCACAAACTTGATTTCTTTCCCTGTTTAATGCACTGTACGGCCGTCTAATAAATTCAGGCTAAACACATCTCTTGTTTTCAGTAATAAATATTCTGCATGTCGCGATGTTTATGTCAGCTAAATGGTACTAATTAAAACGATTAAAATAACATCACATCTAAAAATGAGACGCCTCGTGGGAAAAGGAAGTGTGTGTGTAAGGGAGGGGTGGGTGTGGGGTTAAAATCATATTTTCTTGTTTTAAAATAGAATTTGCTTTCCAAATGATTCTTAGATAAAAAAAAACACAATAAATTAGCAAATTGTGAAAAAATATTGTAATATAGCTGTCAAATCGTTGAATAAAATGCGATCTTCCATGGCCATAATTAAATATCATCAATGTCTTATTGAAAGTATATTAAACATAATTCGAATGGTAAACATGTGCCTACTCGAATACGAACCCCCCTCATTGGTTCATGAATTGGACCAGTACTTTGCACCTGATGATGGATATTGCCCCAAAACGGAATTCGACCCACAAATAATTCTTAGTATTTAAATTCGTGTACTTTTATCATTCCGTATATTTCTCTGAGTATTAGTGGCCTCTTCATTTGCAGAAAAGTCTTCTTACTTTATTGACCGCAGATCAGAGAGTTTTGTAATACTTACACTAGATAGATAGATAGATAGATAGATAGATAGATTTTATTCAACATAATACTGTACAGTTACATAGCATATAAACATAACATACAATAACAATGAACAATGTATGCAATAATATTGCCACATCAACAAACAATACATGTTAAGGATAACACAGAAAAGAGTTACTGAAAGCTCTTATTTCCACTGTGGTCCTTTAATATAATGTTATTTGACATTGATAATATCATCGTAATTATATATCACAAATTGATTATTTCATCACAGATTTAATATGCACTGATAGACAAGTGTAAATAAAAAACACCTTAAGATAACTTATAATAGCTAGAAAAAATGACTTAAGACATTGAAACATATGACAACAATAAAAATCAATTTTAATTACCAGACATATAAAAAATGGACTAGGACAATACTTTAAAAAAAATTTAAAAAAAAAACATGTTAAATTATAATAATAAAAAAATAACATCTTTGGCAAATATGATAAATTAACTCTTTTAGAAAACATAATTTCAATTTTCTTAATTCTGAATCTTATTTAGCACTTGCTTAAATATATTATAAAAGTATACAAAGAGATGTATGACGTGCTCATATATAATCTTCAGATAACATAAAAAACATAGACAATTTTATTTAAAATAATAAAAATTTTTAAAGTAAATAACAAGTATGCGTTAAAAGGAAAAAAAAATATATGGTAGTAAAATATGTAGTAGTTATGAAATATACATTATAATATGGATTGAGAAATAAATGCGCATCTATCTATCTAATAAAATTAATGACTAGGCAATCAAAGAATTTATAATAAAAGTTGAGTTGAATATTCAAATTAAAATAAATCTCAGCCACCAGCTAACAAATGGGCTTTGACAATTGACCTAAAATGAGGAACACTCCTAGCATTTCTTACATGTTGTGGCATTTCATTCCAGAGAGAACATCCATGAAAAGCAAAAGACCTTTTCCCGAAATATTTTACCCTGGGCAAACAATACCTACCTGTGTTAACCAAAGAATTACTTGAAGAGTCAACCTTTACCCTTAACCTGGTTGAATATCTATGACTAGAATGCAATGGAATGAAATTCTATTTGAGGTAATCTGGGGCCTTACCACTGAATATCTTAAAGACATGACATAGAGTAATTTGATCCACTCTTTTTGAAACTGGAAACCAATTTAGTCTCACATAATGACTATGATCTATATGAGATATCCAATCCCAGCACAAATCTGATGATCTTATTTTGGGTGACCTGAAGTTTACTTTTTAGATTTTGAGTCAAGCCATAATACCACATTGAGCATCCATAATCAAAATGACATTGGATTAGTGAAGTTGCAAGTAATCTTTTACAGTGATAATTTAAGAATTTGCTTTTTCTATAGAGGAATTTTAACCTTGAATTAGCTTTCTTTATTGTAGACTTAACCATTATATCAAAAGAGAGATTCTGATCCAGGGTAGCACCAAGATAGTTAACAGAGTCCTTTGCTGAGATAAAGTGACCATTACAAAACACTTTCAAGATAGTTTTCTATCACGTGATCCTTTACATCCATGTTAGGATATAATGTTCAAAAAAGGAAATTGTCTCTTTTAAAATTGCATAATTTTGTATTGGGGGAGCGGGTAAAATCAAAGGCACTATAACATGCAAAGATTATTGTTCAAAAAACTTTTATGATCGAAATAAGCAATAGTTGGTTTAAATGATACGTAAATACATTAACAGTCAATGTTTCACATTTTGTTAAATCAATATTTGATACAAATAAGTTGTTTTGTATGGTGGCATATTTCTGCCAGCCACTTATCCACTTAGCTATGTTGAATCTTTTCTGAAAAATTGTCACATAGTCAGTTAGTATCTGGCAAGTAGCAAATTTTCAAGTTATCTACTTAGGTATCATAACAGGACTAAACTGTCTGTTAGTGCCCACTACTGCCAATCACATATTCACTTATTTTAACTGGATACCATGCCTTTTTCCAAATAATTATGTGAAAAAATGCTTGTTATCCACATAATTTAACTGACTAACTTGAAAAAAGGCGAGATATCCAGTTAACTTAAGTGAATATATGGCTGGCAGTAGTGGGCACTAACAGGCAGTTTTGTTCTGTTAAGATACCTAAGAGGATAACACGAAAGTTTTCTACTTGCCAGATACTAACTGACTATATGACAATTTTTCAGAAAAGTTTCGACATAGCTAAGTGGATAAGTGGCTGGCAGAAATATGCCATCATAAATATGTGATTGGCAGTAGTGGGCACTAACAGACAGATTAGTCCTGTTAAGATACCTAAGTAGATAACTTGAAAATTTGCTACTTGCCAGATACTAACTGACTATGTGACAATTTTTCAGAAAAGATTCAACATAGCTAAGTGGATAAGTGGCTGGCAGAAATATGCCACCATAGTTTTGTACTAGAAAATTGTATGCAGAAAAAGTTATTAGTAAAATAAAAAAGCATTTTTTTATAACTGTCTTGAAAAGATATACAGAATATGTTAACATTTAAGTGATCAATATAGAAACTTATTTTTTAACATTTGCCATTGTTCTATAATCACAAATTTTAGACTGGAGGTAATGGAATTAATGCTATTAGTTGTTATTGAGTGAAAATAACGTTACTGGTTGTCACTGAGTGAAAATAACGTTACTGGTTGTCACTGAGTGAAAATAACGTTACTGGTTGTCACTGAGTGAAAATAACGTTAATGGTTGTCACTGAGTGAAAATAATGTTAATGGTTGTTACTGAGTGAAAATAACGTTACTGGTTGTCACTGAGTGAAAATAAGGTTACTGGTTGACACTGAGTGAAAATAACGTTAATGGTTGTCACTGAGTGAAAATAACGTTACTGGTTGTCACTGAGTGAAAATAACGTTAAAGGTTGTAATTGAGTGAAAATAACGTCAATGAATGTTACTGAGTGAAAATAACGTTACTGGTTGTCACTGAGTGAAAATAACGTTAATGATTGTCACTGAGTAAAAATAACGTTACTGTTTGTCATTGAGTGAGAATAATGTGACTGGTTGTATTTGAGTCAATATGATATGGCTTGTTTTGCTGCAGCCTTTTGTTTTTTGTTGGTACATTTTTAATATATCCGTATCTAGTACAACAATAATTATGGTAATTTTTATTGGTATATTTAATACTGGCAATAAAATATGTTACCAGTTTGATATATATGAACATGCACTAAGGTGAAACCGCACAGACACTCTAAAGAGGTTTAGACTCGGGGTAGGGTATGTTTAAAATGGGCCATGTCTCTCCGCTGAATGTTTTATTGACGATCTTTTAACTATAACTGCCTTTGTGTTCACATTAACATTTTAATACCATTCATTTTTAATCATGATTAATGAAAGAAAGAAAAGTATGCGTGTAACAGTTTGTAGCAAAACCTACTGGAAATGTCTTTAAGTACACTGCACTAAGACGTCTTTATATAACGTCACACAACTGTCTGGGTCAGTTTATATGTTTGTTTTGTAATATAGGACAGTAGCTACAAAATAAATATATTTTTGGTTTTATAAAAGGCATGTAGGTAAATGCATAAATAAGTTTAAATGAAATGTCTGACAGTTTATAGGAAGGAGACATAAAGTCCTTTATAGCTTATTTTCTGTCGCTGCTGATGTTGTTGTTGTTGTTGTTGTTGTAGATTATATTCTGTTTCTCATTTATCACGAGCCTGGGTGGTAGGGGGATTAATACCCCCCCCCCCCCTCCCTCCCCCACACATCTGATCGATTATTCTATCAAACCGTACAATCGCTGATTATCAGCCTTGACACACCTAATTACTTACTCAGTTTGTGAATATTCAGTTTCCATACGAGACACGTGCAGGTAATTTTAATGCTTAAACTTGCGATGTTACATACACATAGTAATATACTGTAATAGTTTACATCAAAAGTATAGATAATGTAACTATACAAGAAGTAACATTACTGACAATATTAAATAATACAGGAAAGAAATGAGAAGAAAAATCTACAGCATGACTGTTTGCTACTGACATTGAATCTTAGTACATACAATAAGTTTACCGGTCCCTGTTGCCGAGTAGTTTCTGCCCCGTAACTGAGAGGTCATAGGTACGAAATACCTCAGTCGTTAAAGTGGTACTGGTATGTTTTCCTTGTGCTTGACACTCAGCACATAATAGTGGTACCATGGGTGGGTCTAGGATCAGTTGGTGTATATAACTGGGCCTGGTATCAGTCCACTTATCATGACTGTACAGACAACTGTCTTCAAATGACTGAACTACTGTCAGGTTGACGATAGACCCAAGCAGATAAATACACAGTAAGTTTTCAATTACATGTACTTGAAAAAAAAAAAGTGACTCGTTCAATCCTCGTGATCCCAAACACCCACTCAGTAGTGTCTAAGTAAATCCAGCAATCATTTTACACATTTCAAGACAACCGTATTTTAAGATTTATATGTAGTGAATTAAACTCCGTCATTAAAAATGAATTATGAATTCACATAATAATTCATGTCAACTATTTTCTGTTCTTGTGGTTCATAAGGCTATAAAAACTGTAACATACAGAAATGATTAAAACGGATTCATAAATAGTTCATACGACTTTGAATACCGGTCCTGGTTATCCTGTAGTCAGAGTGTCCTCACCTGGATTTGATTCCCTGTCACTACATACAACAATCATCGAATGTTTGCTCACAAAAACGACTGACTGGATAGACCCAGTACCAGGATAGTGTTGCCGTACATTATGTCACATGTCTATGGCGAGATTAGGTCTTCAGTCCGAAACTGTATTTGATTTGATAATGTAGACATATAGTTCCTATATGAATTACATACTGACGGTGAGTGCAAAAACCCAACGATAAACAATCTTTTTAAACTGCTATACATATAGTGTTTTGTTGTATATATATTGTCAAAGATAAACACTGTTTCTGACGTACCTCCACTGCATTCCATGTCAAATGATAGCCCATAAATTAACATTATCAAGTACCCGCTGAAATGTCGGACGTAAGTCAAGTGATTTAGAGCAAGGAAAGAGGGAGGTGAAGGCATAAAGTGCACTTGGTATCATATCATAAATATACATTCGGTAAATACAAATACTCGCACTGTTCTTCCTCTGACGACAGCACTATCTACTATAGCAACCACTGACAGCAACTACTTCTATTATCTCTACTACTAATTGAATTTCTGTTACTACTGCTGTTGTTACTACTACTGCTACCGCTACTTCTACTACTACGTTCACTGCTATGTTTACCACTTCTGTTTGATAACAACAGCTACTAACTAACACAGCTAACACTACTACCACTACCACTACTACTACTAACACTACTACTACTAACACTACGACTACTACTTCTACTAACGTGACTTTCCGTTCTATTGTTATAGCTCCTGCTGCTATTTTGACCGGTGCAAATAAATTACCATTATCGATGAGTATTTGGGGGAAAAAAAACGAAACATATTTTCTTCATCTTAATCAAGTAATTTGATATTTGATAATGTAAGTACTTGTACTGGTTGTGCTGTTCATTCAACTGTACCCTATCGTTATCAATGTGCTGTTCATTCAACTGTACCCTATCATTATTAATGTGCTATTTTAACCCCCCTATATAGTTACATTACACGCATATGTAGTGACTGAGTCACACGAACTAGTCATATTCTCAATATAGTTTCGAGAGACAGAAAGTCATTTCCACTGTCTTTCCTATCAGATTTATACTAAGTCATATATAAATGACCCATTTCAATCTCAAATATTCACGCACTCATTTCCAGTGTGACTAAAGCCTATTGTAAACCCAATCCTGCTTGCTGTCCGAGTCATATGTCAATATTTTTGTGTTTACATCACAACTGAGGCAAATCGGGTATAACTAGTGCTGACCTTTGACATAAGTCATGCTTAACGTGACATAAGGTTGAATTATAACCATGCACCCTATCATTGTGGCGGGGTGCGTCCCATATCATGACGTAGTTTCGATCCGGGTGCTTTTGTTTCTTGTTCTATAAATAGACAAGGGTAACGAACACTGTATCAGTCAGTAAAGGCAACTCAAACAGCAACGTTAACTCTATATTTTGATATAACATTGAAAGGTAATATTAAAGAATATATAGTTATATGCGTCATTTTGATTTTGAATACTCGAAACAAACACTTTTAATTTAAATATTATATCAGCATCGGCCTGTTTGCAACAAGTTTTCAAAATTTCCAAATAAGGAAGCTGCAAAAGTATACGGGCTGGAAAAAGGGCTGCATTTTAAAAACGCATGTTAACCAAATTGTGCTACTAGTGAGACAATTAAGTTTAATATTTTGGCAAGTAATACTTAGATATTCAATAACGTTAAATCATTGGTGTGAAAAATAATAATAATTAATGGATACTTGAACAGGAATCGCCGGAATCATGAATTTTCTGCACGTGTTCGGAATTGTTCTGCTGATGGCGGCGTCAGTGAAGGGTCATGGGTATCTGAGTAACCCCCCGCAAAGGTCCAGCGCGTGGAAAGCCGGATATGACGTTCCAATAAATTATAACGACAATGAGCTTAACTGTGGAGGATTCGGGGTGAGTTCTCTCTCTCTCCTTCTTCTTATTCTCTCTCTCTCTCTCTCTCTCTCTCTCTCTCTCTCTCTCTGTTTGTGTCTATTTTTCTTTCATATCATTTAAAACACGTATTTTTTACCTTTGTTTTATATTCTTTTTTAAGATAGTAGAACTATTCTATTGCACTTAAATATTCTTTTTTTTTCGGAAATAAATAAAAGATATAACAGGGCGATATGTCGCAATCAGCCAGTTTGTTGTCAAAAAAGGACGATGATGATGACGACGGTGGTGGTACTTGTGGTGATGATGATGATGATATTATTATTATTATTTGTTGTTGTTTTATAATTTGTTTTTTTAGGATCATCATCATCATCATTTTTATTTTATAAACAGTACCAATGGAGGAAAGGTATAGACGGTAAATGCGGTGTCTGTGGGGACCCTTACAACAAAAGCCTTAACAACGAGATTGGCGGGAAATACGCGACCGGAACTATCACCGGAAGTTACATCAGAGGGTCCGTTATGTCACTGGTAGTAACTATCACGGCTGCCCATTTGGGCTGGTTCGAATTCAGGTGAGATTTTCTGTTTGAAAAGTAAAACAGACAAGTCTCCTCGGCTTGATTTATTCTACATTCTCTGGGGATATCGCCATTCTTTTATTATTATTTTTTAATTATCATTATTTATTGTTATTCTTATTATTGTTGTTGTTGTTATTTAAGTCATGTATTTTTTTCTAAGTTAAGCATTTTTCTCTGGGAAAACGGATGTCACTTTGGCTTAGAAATACAAAAATGGCAAAATATCATCATTTTTAATGTATGATTTTTACTTTTTCAAATAAAACGCTAGATGACACCAGCATTTGTCTTCACGGTACCGTTCAATGAAAGAAAATAATAATTTTTCACAGCGGAATACATCTTACATTCATGAAACACAGCTTGAGAAAGACTAAATGCTAAGTTATATAATATACTGATTAAGAAAAAAGATACACACCGAAAAGGGTGTAAATACTTATAGAGTCATCTCTGAAGAATAGATGTCTAATTGTCGAGCGCAAGTAAAATCAGTTTTATCGACGTAACCATAAATAAATCAGTTCTTTGATTATAAACATTGAAATTTACGCGTTAAGAACATGGTATTGATACCACCGTACATTGTGGTAGAACTTGGTGGCCCTTGTTTTACTGCATGACGCTCTGTATAAATGATTTTACCTGTAAATATCGCATTTGGTGTACGTCATTTGCATGAAATTTCAATTTGATCATTTTTCGATGCATATTGCATTTATTTATCATATGATACATCTTAAAGAAGCAAAGAACATGAGTCAAGAAATATGTATGTTGAATGTGAACTTTTATGATTATGCACGTTCCAGAATATGTTAATATTGTCGTGATCAAGTGTATCGACTTTTGATACCTACTTCTGTTTCTTACAGTACTACTGCTGTTACCTCTTTAGCTTTACGTCGCACTGTGTACTAAGGGGAGACAAATGTTAACGGTACTGATTCTTTTTCACTTCAGATTGTGTCCCTTTGAAAATGCGACCCAAGAATGTCTAGATCGAACTCTTTTGCACATAGCCGGAAGTGCCGACACCAGATACTCCGGACCAGTCAATAGTATTGGAAACTATTCCATAGACATTCAGCTTCCGGATAACGTAACATGTGAAAACTGCGTTCTGCAATGGAAATACAACACAGGTACGGCATATTTTAAGCTATAACAATAACCCTTAATTTTACTAACGCACTCGCCTTTTTTCATCATTATAATACCCGTTTGATAATTTTATTTGTTTTATTACTTTGTTCGCAATTCTTGAAATTTTACGTACAAAAATAATAAACTGTCGAACAAATTTTGAGAAGCTCCCCCAGCTTACTTAGATATTCTATTTCTGTGAGCATTCTTTATATTAAGTCAATATAAACAATTTTATTTATTTCATAGTGATGTAAGCTCAACAAGTTAAGATATAACTCCCGATGCAACTATTGTTTCAGGGAACAACTGGGGCTGTGAGGATGGTAAAGGATGCGCTGTAGGTCTCGGTAAACAGGAGCAGTTTATCAACTGTGCAGACATACGTATATACGACCGACAAACGGAACGCCCCTTTACGTCTGGATCAACGTCATTCACGCAAACGCATACGTCAGAACTAACAACAACGTCTGGTCCCACGTCAACCTCAACGTCAACAGCTAGTCTAACATCGTCGTCAACCGCACGAACAACCACGTTAATGCCACAACCAACATCAACGTCAAAACCAACGTCAACGTCAAAACCAACGTCAACGTCAGATACAACGTCAGTATCCTCTCCAGTTACAACAGAGTCATGTACAGGTCTTGCTTGTGTAGACAGAGAAAATATCGTTTGTAAAGCTGTTGGAATATGGACCATATATCTAGGGATGGAGCAGTGGTGCCTGAATCAACTTCGAGTTGGAGCCTATCAAACAAATATATGTTCTTGCAAGTGTTGTTAGCTTGCTCGCGTTTTTAATGAATGTGTCTCGTATTACACTTACTGTTTTTTTAGAAACTGTTAGCATATCTCAGGTTTGCAATAAATGTATCCACGAATATATCTTCTATTACAGAATTTTATTATCACTGATAATAAATTGATTTTACAGTAATTTCAGGCAGTAAAAATACAAATTCACAATGTGTGGCAAGAGAAGGAACTTCTTATGGCTGTTTTCCACCGGAACTCCTCGGCTAAGCTTCAATCACTGAGAAGTTCCGATTATTCAAGAAAGTGACCAGCTACCATCCGGTCTGAAGACTGTAAAGCAGAGGCATTGTTTCTTGACACTATACCACTTGATGTATCAATAAATGCAAACGATTAACCGCCACAGCCGTACAATTGTCTTAAACAATTTTGGTGAAAATCGTTTGAGTGTGTAGGGCAGTCTCATGACATCCTTACGCATTCTCCAAGACACATGGCTGTCGCATCTCCACAAACTAGATTTTCGACATGCAAACTCTTTGCGAATTTCTCTGTCCTGTTCCTTTGAATGTATGTGTACATGTACAAACAGTTTGTTACTGCGGGTACTTCTTACCGTGGTTAACATACCTCGAGCTCGAGATAGACAAGGTATCCTACATAGTTTTACTGTAGTTAGGATTGACTGGTCAATGTCTGGAACCCTCTCATTCGCAGAAATAAGAGATATCATCTTTTTACGTACGTCTAGTCGCGTGCTTATACAGTTCGTTGTTTTGTTTTGCAATCATATTGTAAGATTTCACATAATATTTTAATAAATGTTGAGAATTTTACGCCTGATATAGAGTTTATTTTTTTCTTCCCAGAGGAGACAGCTGATTTGAGACGCTAGCCCGGTGTAATCAGATAACAGCAGAGAGAGAGAGAAAGAGAGAGAGAGGGAGAGAAGTATTTTTACAATAAATCAAGACAAAATTACATTTGTAAAAGGTACACAGACACGATTTTCAAAACAGCAACAACAACAAAAAAATAATAATCATAGCGAAGATAAAAATGCAACAAGTAATAGTTGTAGTAGAATGACCAACCAAACCTGTAGCAGAAACAATAGCAACAGTAATACGGAAACAGGGAGAAGAATATATATGGCATATTTTATTCATAAATAGAAGTTTTCCCCGCGTCCTTTAACAAGATGTTTCAACAAACTCACTTCATTATTCTTTATAAAAATAGCTTAATATCTGCCGTCATCTATGTAAACCTCAAATGATTAATTATCTATCAGTTCGCTAAGAAGGAGAGGGCGCAAGTAGTGAAGGGAGGCAATATGACACCCTGATTTTTGGGGTAAAAAAATATTATGGCACCCTGGTCGAAAAGTGTGTTCACGGGCGGAAATTTATGGCACCTTGAGTATATACGAAAAAAAACTGTTTAGCATAAATTATTTTAGGATATCCATCACAACATGTGAGTTTCAGTGTGCATATCTTTCTGCATGATTGTCAATTGGCAAATAACAATTTAATCTACCTGCTTAAATATAAAAACCACCCAGTTGAAAAATTCAATCATAAGAACCACTCAGATGAAAAAGTAAACAGGTGTGAGTCTTTTGAAAACGTAGTTATCCCTCTAAGTCGCAAAACTCACTATGTACAAGTAAGCTAACGTAAGTTATTTGTAGTAACAGTTGATTTGAGTGCTCGTCTGCTAATTTAAGTAATGAGATCTTTCTGTTTTCTGTTTGATTCCACTTGATTTAAATGAAGTGACTACCTTTTCTTGTAACGACCGTCTTTATGCAATGCTACCACTGAATGTATTTGCATCACTTGAAAAGAAGTTTGACACCATTGTATTAAAACCCTTGTTCTCTCAGCGATATCAGCGCCTTTGAAATGTCCCCTCTCCCCTATCTATTGATATCAGTGCAGGAACTGAAGTGCAGATTCTTGCTCTTCTTTTCTAGACTTTTATCTAGCATCCAGTCACTAATTTGTAACCGAGTCTTCATGGGCGTTTTGTAATGTGTTCTACAGTTGTCTGACTGTTTTGTTTTTTTGTTGTTTTTTTTCGAGGCTGAGACGGAAAAAAAAACCATCTCAATCTACGATTTTATATCGCCTTGTGAGTTGTCTTCGTTTAAACAGGTTACTAACGATAACTTTTGAGACAGCGGTTTTGAGATAACGGAATTTCGAATTTCAACTAACTTTCGTAAATAATCAAAAGATAAACTACGTCTGAAACGTTACGAACAAGTCTTTTTAAGATGGGTCGTAACAACAGTTAATCGTGGGGATCCTCGGCATACTTTAAATATACTTGTAAGCTTCCAGATGATTTCATAATAGACATTATGCAGTCCATCAGACATTACGTGTAGTCATCTCTACTTTCACCCGAAAACGATAGTTTTTCACCGCAGAAAAAGTCGGTAGAGAGCGTGTAAAATGTTAACAGATATTGTTAGCGATATAATCCGAGTATTCCGCATTTATTCATAACTAGGAAGCTTAAGAACATGTGTTGATTGGATAAAATGACACAGGTGACTAACTCCGCCATTTTTATTGATTTTCATCTGCACCCAGCATGTGCTTTCCAAGTAATATACTGTGTACATGTACCGGCAACGGAGTTTTCATATCTTCTGGAAACGTGTCATCATAATGTTTCGTATGGAATTATATTAAAGCAAAAATTACATCATGTTTGCTGACTATGTCATTATGTTTGATAACAATGTCATGTTGCTTGGTGTTATCCTTGTGTGCTTGTTAGTATCGATGAATGCGTTTTGACAAGTACATTATGTGGAGTGACATTCGCATTTTGCTTGATGGCAAAGTGCTTCGTCGCCTTCCATTGTACTTGTTTACAAGGAAATCATGTTTTATTAAATTCAAGCAACACCATGCGTGTTGATGTCGCTCATGGATTCTTGACAATTGCATCGTGCTTGGTGATAATGGCATTCCGCATCGTTGCAAACCGTCTTAAGGCAAGCAGTTTCCACGACAGGTTTGAAAGCTGAGTTTGTAGAGTAACCCGTTAATATTGAAATGGTATATGATTCGAATACCGGTGGAAGGTCACTTTTTCCGCTTCTGTTTAAAAGTTTAATGATGACCCCCACCCTGTAGTTGATACTAACGTTATTTACATGTAATTTTATATTTATCGGTCCCGGTGGCCGAGTGATTAGAGCATACGCCCCGAAATCGGGTGGGGTGGGGTCGTTGGTTCGATCCCCGGCCGCGATATACCAAAGTCGTAAAATATATTGGTATAGCTCCCTTTCTTGGTGTTCAGACTATAAGGGTAGTTCCAGAAGTGGATGGTAATGTAACTGAATACTGCAGTGCGGCAGCGCTTTGTCTGTCTCAAATAGATATAGTCATAAAGGACTGAAATTCTGTCGGCGGGATGTCAAACCATATAAATAAACAAACACACTTTAACATTGAACTATGAAATGAAATTAGATATATACCAGTATATAAAAATGTTTGTGTTAAAATATAACACTTTACATTTCGGTAGCTTCATTTTTTTTTTAGATTTTTTTAGCTAGGTTGTTAGCAATTCTGTTGTAGCACACAATTCAGTATCGAAAACGTTTCGGGGCTACTTTTAGATTCTTAAACTTCCTCCTTTAGAGATATAGTTCCAAGTTAAGTTTTCTGTTTTTCACATAGTGCTGTTATGTTTATTTAAATACGACTGCATTACTGAATTGAAATGTTAAAGAAAGAAAGAAAAAAAAATGCCCAAGTGAGTTAATTAATTCGGAGATATTTAAACCTTCATTTGCCGGATGTTATCTTTTGAAATTTCCTATAAATACATGTATACAAATTCGTGCTGCATATATGGGTAGTTGCAGGACTGGTTGACCCGATGTCAGGATAAATTGACTGGGTGTGGTATCATGTCACATGTCTACGGCGTGATACTGCAGTGTGGCAGCATTATATCTGTCTCAAGTAGACATCGTCTCCGAATGACTGAAATACTGTCGGTGGGACGTTAAACCCAACAAACAAACAAACACAAAAGTGGACTACCTTTGTAGATCATTTAATATGCTTTCATTACGCAGCCTCTGAAAGGGAAGCTCACGGATTCGAATCATTTTTAATATTAGATATCAATTTCAATTAACCTATATTAAATAAATCAAAATATACCAGACATAGATAAAAAGAAAGTGAGAGTGTGTTGTTTTATATTTGCTTCCTTTTGATGAAAATACACAAATTTATGTATATTTTGAAAACTGTAAGGAATACAGGGAGAGAGAGTATTCACACAAGTTCCAGGACTGGTTGGCCCGGTGTCAAGTTGAAGAATGGATTTAAATCATAAACAGATAAATAAAAATGTGTATTATTTCTATCACAGACACAATTATTCCTTCCAAAGACACCTAGTACATTCCCATATTTCACACTTTATTACAGATGTCTACATGCCCCCTCACAACAAACATCGACAATTATAGATAGTTCGTAACAAGCCTTATCAATACTTATAACGTATCTACTACATGTATTACAAGGATTTAATCAATTCTTAATCAAATATCCCTCATTTGACAAATGGGAGAACATTATGTTTTATATGATTTATATGCTATTAACATATGACTTAGATAAGCTTAATTTAAAAACAATATTCCAATGAAAGTGACTTTGAAAGAAAACCCTGTGACATGGTATTATTTCAATAATAATTTTATTTAAATAAAAAAAAATCACATTGAAATTTTCAAAGAAAAGAAATCACTTTGGATAATGCCATAAAAATGCGTGAAAAATGCAAAAACCATGCCAAGTGTTATGTTGAAAAATATCTCCCACTGGTGAGATCATTTTTTTCCTTATTTCGGATCGTTTTAACTATACTGGCTATTTTCAGACCGTTTTCATCGGACAGCATGACAGGTACACGAGTTTCTCTAGAGAAAGAAGATTGAAATCGTGTCACAGTAGTCGAAACGTAATTTGATCAGCATTACTTTAAGAGGATACCTCAGTTGGAGGCCGATTGGTGTTTTTGCGCGAGTTCTTTTGTATTTGCAGTGAGACAAATCGCTTCCATCGTTGTAAAATGCTTTCACCGATTACTAACTTTGATTTTTTCTTCTTCTGTCTTCCCGCTTTGCATAACTGTACCTTAGTTGGCACACATGGTTGAGTGTCATCAGTACGCACGCAGCAGTATGAAATAAATACTAAATAGCCCGTATATATGGAAAGCCATGAATATCTTACTCTGTTCTTATACAATGTATCAATCCGAACCATTGAACCAACAGTCGTTATATCATACCAATTTGACAATATATTAATGCATGCTACGGATTTATCATTACATGTATATCAATCGACAATTTCATGTATTGAACCGAATCATGAATCATATCTTATGTATATATCCGAAGTAGCCATATATTATTTCATGTTGACATCATATTAAACAAACATTCCTTTATGTGGTTCCCTTTGAACCATGTATGGAAGCAGCCGTCCTTATATCACATCGACTTAATAATATAATAATTATTATTGAACCAAAAATCAACCAAATGTCTTCTATCGTTATTAAAAAACATGACACATTTAATTGATATCTGATAACTCCCTAAACTTCTAGGCCACGGATTTTAAACTTGGTTAGCGGACCTTTGCAAGCATCCCGATTAATTAAAACTCACCGACAGAAAAAAGGTTTTGGAAGATGTTTTATCTCCATAAAATTTTAAGAATTTAAATCACATATCGTCAACTTGAAAAATCAGTGAAATCGAGCTTTATATTGATACACATTACAGCTAGTATACTGTAGAAAGTGTAAAAAATAGAAACATTATACATTTGGCCGTATCGTACATCGGCTACAGTATGTAAGTATGATAAAGTGCCTGAAATGGGTAAATTGAACTGAACATTGTAGTATATGTTGTAAAGCTATGTATATACATTAACTTATACATATCATCACGCTGTTCTTATCAAGGGACGTAATAACTAACGGGAACATTGTAAAATCCGGGACCTGTACCTAAATCGCGTATAAAATAAAACTTATCTGTGCTGATTTGTTAGGTTATCGGTGTCCTTGTTGTTTATGATGATGATTTATTTTATATTGACATAAACAACGCTTTAGCAGCTTACATTTATGGAAATCAGGCTGGGGACACTCTTGATTTACACGAACGTTTTAGAACTTTTGAAAACTCTGAACCAAGCGGCCTATAGCTGTTATTAAAATATTCTGAAATAGCTTAAGCCTTTGCTTTATCGTGCTTCAAAATCATGCGCGGCGTCCTTGGTGCATTTGTTTCAAAATAAGTCTTGTATTTACCATTAAATCAATCTAAATGAGATATTTTATGTTCGTAAATTATTAAATTTAAATACGCTTTTGTTGTTATTATAATTACTTGACATTTCAGCCATTTTGTTTTCCGTTTTTTTGTTGTTTTTTTTGTTTGTTTTTTTTTTTTTTTGGGGGGGGGGGGGGGGGGGGGGGGTTCTGCACCGATCGCTGTAATCCGACTGTATCACATTTCTTCACATGAAACCTGTTTGTCATTATATTTTTGACGGGACTATCTAAAGCGAAAGTTTTTATTTTCAACTCTGGAAAATGATCCGCGGGATGGTAAAAATGTTTTGCATCTAAATTGATTAAAATCTTATCTTCAAATTGATAACAGACGTTAACATTACTCGCCACCCCGCGGATTGTTTTCGATGTTGACATACAATTCGCCCGTTTTCACCGTTACATTTATAGAATAATTTTGATGCATTAACACAGCCGACCCATGTAGATCAGACATACAATAATGTGGTTCAGATTCTTCTGTCTACACGGCAAAATTAATCCTTTTTTTTCTTTTTAATAAAATAATTATATTGTTTCATATGACAATTTAAAGTTATGTAAATTTATTTTCTTCAAGTCATTATTTTTGACATGAATATTCATGGGAGAAAGGACTAAATAGCAAAATCTGATGACGAATCGGTTTCATATGAAGAAATGTGATATAAGGACAGTTGGATCCATACATGGTTATAACGGAATCATATAAAGGAATGTTTGTTTAATATTATGTCCAAATGAAATTGTCGGTGCAAAACATTGAATTGTCGACTTATGATGACGAAGCCGTGTTATATATTGATTTTGGTCCAATATTTTGCTAAATTGGCGTGATAAAATGACTGCTGGTTCAATACAAGGTTCGACTGGAATCATATATTGGAATTTTCGCTGAATACATTGTCAAAGTAAAATCGTACAATGCACGGGGTTTTCGCCTGGTATCCATAGCATACATAAGCAATATGAAACCCACGAGCGCTCATTCCGTTACTGAGTACATCGCCCGTGGAATTATTTGTTAGCATATTTATGCTCGTTATCGATTATTTGAAAAGCCGCGTCACTATTCACATCCCCATTGGGTAGTGGGGATTTTACGACCAATAGAAACTCTCGTGCTTACGACACTTAGACAAACCTTTTAGATCTCCAACTGAAGAGTATTCATTTATGTAAGCATTATTTTGACTGGTGACATACCTCTAATGATTATTCTTATAGCCAAGTATCCGACGGCTGACAGATGTAATTGGCAACCGTGGGTATACGACGCTGTGGAACAGCAGGTACACTGTTACTGAAATGACAGCTTCCGGAAATGAATCGGGGTCACTCTTCCCTTTTAGCATTAAGAAAATGCGTATTATAGTTGTTTTGCCTTTGTTTGCATTAAAAACTATTTATTTTATGTAACTATGTTATACTATTTTACGTTTCAATGCAAAATGATTTTAAAAAGGAAATATAACAAGAAATGATCAAAACAAAATGTTTTAATGGACGGCTTATAATAAGCATACTGTCCGCCTCTCTTTCTCTTTTCTGCTACTTTGACCTTATAACCTAACCTGTCTATGCACTGGACCTTCGTAACAAAAAATGACCTCTCTTTATATTATTTATATAGAGAGGTGCAGTTATTATTTTATAATTTTCTCTGCACGAGTCCTGGGACTCACTAAGCTTGAAAAAATATGATTCCCAATTCAGATAGTTTGCATTTTCTTTCAATCTAAATATCATTTTCCATATATTTTATGCATCCAGTGGATGCATTGAAATTTTAACTTTGCATCCACGGCGAAAACATTACATCTAAGATGGAGAATGCATGGGCAAAGCAAAATCACTGGAGTGGTCGATTTGTTTTTTAAAAAAAGAACTAAATTTTAAAAACAATTTATATCTCTATATAATATTTATACATAGAGAGGTCGATTTATTTTCTTTTTGTGGTCTATGTTTAAATCAAAAGGAAGCAAATACAAATTAACAAAAGCAAAATAGTGGATGTATATACATATATAACTCAAGAATTAAAAAAAAAGCAGCAAAAAACACTGTCCCAGATGGAATCGAACTCACGACCTCTTGAAGGGAAACATCTATAACGACGCTCTTACCGATTGAGCTAATTCCACAAACGCGAAAATGTGGTGCAAATAAAGCTATCTATAGGTAATTATATATAGGTAATTATTACTGTAGAAAAAACAGCAGCGCTACACAACAGACACATTTACTGCATTACTACACCGTGCGTTCTTTATATTACGCTTACATATTAATAAGATAAACATTACGCATTATTCATCCTACTCATCATGTAATAACTAAACTACTATGTATAATTACAAGCTCAATAGAAGACATGTGAAATGTGCAATGTCCAGACCGACGAGCGAAGCGATAAGAAAGCCATGACCTTTATGTATAAACATCATTAAAATACAAACATAAGCTGACTAATAACTTATTAAATATTATCATTCACACGCGGAACTATTTAAAAAAAAAAAACAACATAAAACACGTAGTTGATACCCCAAACGATTGCATAGAAAATTATCGGTCACTGAAAATTATTACAATCACAGCTTTAATCACAGACTACAATACTAATTTGCACATGCGCAAGGGCAACGGAAGTGAAAACCCATTTTAATTGGACATACTAATATATACACACGACTTAATAGCAGTAATATATATACAGTACTGAATACCGTCCAGAAAAAGATCATACATGATAAAATTGTAGCTAGCAGCAGTATCGTATTGTCAGTATAAAAATATTGAAGTAAAAATAACGGTGGTTCTATCACATTTCATCATACGTCCTATATACATTATACTTATTAATCGCATGTATTGTCATATGATTATTATAGGATCATGCGACCTATTGTACAGATGATCAGTTACTTCCCTTTGTTGTAGTTTGAACAGTTCATAATAGTTACGCCCCTTGTTAAAACATTCCATTTGTAACAATGAATACACAAGCCTATAACTCAAACTACAAGCTGATTATTCATTTATATAATCGTGAGTCATTGTTGTAGTTCTTCGAATTAACTAATTAACAGTATTGATATTTCTTACATGATATGCTAAAACAACTATTTCCTGCAGTTAAGCTCATTTCAATCCGTAGATTGTTTATCAAGCAGAATATTTGTTTTCTGATGCAAGACGCATGTGATTAGCATTTTGTTTGAATCATTTTTATTTTATGATTTCAGACGGTGTTCATTGTTGATACAGTAAAAGAAACAAATAGACCACGTTCTTATTTATGAACACCGTGACTACCCGACATTGAAGACGATGCCTGTGGTCCAGTGCCCTATCCCTGGCTGTGAGTACAAGACGGATGACTTGGAAAGTTCCATTGTGGCAGCTTTAATATCCGCACACTCCATAGTCCACACCCCCGGCGATGTAGCAAAAGTCGAAAGGGTTAAACGCCCAACAGTTACCTCAGCAGGCACCAGCGAGGACTGGAACTACTTTGTTGCAAGATGGAGAGACTATGTAACAGCCACGAAAGTAGACGGACATGACAAAGTGATCCAGCTCCTTGAATGTTGTGATGAAAACCTCCGTAGAGACTTGCAACGTTCACTAGTAAAACTGAGGATCAATTCCTACAAGCTATAAAAACAATGGCCATTCGTGAAGAAAACTCCATGGTCGCGCGTGTAAATCTCCACAACATACGGCAGGATCGTGATAAAACTGTGCGTAGCTTTGGGGCCCGAATAAAGGGCCAAGCTAGTGTTTGTAAATTTAATATTAAATGCCCCGGTTGTAACGGTGATGTGAATTACACAGACGCTGTCCTGCGTGATCACTTACCAAAGGCATTGCGGATTCAGAAATCCAACTGGACCTTCTTGGTGACAAGAACCAAGACATGACGCTTGAAGAAGTTTTTAAATTTGTAGAAGCAAAGGAGTCAGGCAAACGCTCCGCTTCCAGACTTCTTGACACTCATGCTGTTGAAGCTTTAAGTAGTTCGTATAAGAAAACCAAAAGCTTAAATCTCATGGCATCGAAGGACAAAACACAGGACAAGTGTACGTATTGTGGGAAAAAGGGCCACGGACGGAGTGCCCCGGCCCGTGTACGTCGACTTGAATGCTCGGCTTATGGACATATATGCAACATGTGCAACCGCAACCACCATTTTGAAAGCGTCGGTCGTAGCAAAGACAAACCCAAAAAACTCAGAATCAGTGACACATCCAGTAGTGCTGTATTCGATACTCTGTTTACTGTTCATGACACACTTATGAATGTCATTGATGACTCCTGTTCATTAAACGAATCTGGCTTTGAGCGTTCACTAAGCATTGACCATCATGTTTATGACAAACACACAAACGCTTGGATTAAAAAACGCTCTAGACCCCAGCCATTTGTTAACGTCACCGCACATGTCTCACCTGATGATTATAAAGCCCTTGGGTTTAAATTGAATTGTAATCGCCCAAAGTTAGCTACAGTCTCTGCCAGAGTTGTCTTGCAGGTGTAAGGGTGATCTACAGGCTTGGCCTTTGCCAATCGGACCTCATTCCAGTCACGATGCGGATGCATATGGCCAGTAACGCTGGTATCAAGATCCTCGGTGCTACCGTCCCTCGCCTTAGTGCCAAAAATGACAGAGTTGATATGACGGAGTCTAGACAATTGACATACATCACTGATACCACTGACAGGCTGTACCTCAGCCGTGAAACTTGTGCAGCGCTGGGTATCATTCCTGACACATTTCCTGCAGTTGGTGAACATACAGTTAATGCTGTCTCATCCACTATCCCCCTCGAAGACGGAATAAAGGCACGTGATTGTCCAAGGCGTCAAATACCTCCATCACCGCCCACAAAAATGCCATTTCCTGGAACCACTGAGAATCTTCCACAGTTAAAGGCTTTCTTGCTGAAACATTATGAGTCTAGCACATTCAACACATGTGAGCATCAGCCACTACCCTTGATGGACACACCTCCAATGAGACTGATGGTGGACCCTTCTGCAGAGCCAGTTACTCACCATACGCCAATACCTATCCCCATCCATTGGCGAGAATCTGTTAAAGCTGGACTGGACCAGGTGTCCGTTTAGGAGTCATCGAACCCGTTCCAGTTGGCGAACCTGTCACATGGTGTCACAGGATGGTTGTTTGTGCAAAGAAAAATGGCGAGTCACGTAGGACAGTTGACTTTCAGGCTCTGAACGTCCATGCCACACGTGAGACTCACCATACCCATCACCATTTCATCAGGCCCGTTCAGTCCCGGATGGGAAAGAGAAAACTGTGTTTGACGCCTGGAATGGCTATCATAGTGTACCAATACGTGAGGAAGATTGTCACCTAGCCACCTTCATCACACCATGGGGACGCTATCGCTATAAGACAGCGCCACAGGGATACATTGCATCTGTATGATGAACTGGTATCAGAAATTCCAAACAAGACCAAATGTGTAGACGACGTATTGCTCTGTGCTGACTCCATAGAAGAAAGCTTCTTCCAAGCGGTCACATGGCTAGACCTATGTGGCAGGAATGGCATCACCCTGAACCCTGAGAAATTCACATTTGCTGAGGATGCCGTTGAATTTGCGGGTTTTGAAATCACATCTGACACTGTTCGCCCATGCAAAAAATTTATTCAGGCCATTCTGAGCTT
>CM037791.1:30004133-30054133 GCA_021229015.1 Solen grandis | reverse complement strand
CCCAACACCAAAGAACATAACCGATACCCGCTCATGGTTTGGATTGGTCAACCAAGTGGCGTATGCCTTTAAAATTGCTGACAAGATGCTTCCATTCAGGCAACTTCTTAAGACAAATGAGTCGTTTCGATGGTCAGAGGAGCTGCAAAATCTCTTTGAAGAATCCAAACGTGTAATCGCAAATGAAATAGAAAAAAGGTGTTCGCATATTTGACCCCAACAAACCCACATGCTTAGCAACTGACTGGTCCAAGGATGGAATTGGCTTTTGGCTGTTACAAAAGCATTGTTTATGCCCAATATCAGAACCTGATTGCTGTAATGCGGGTTGGAAAATCACCCTTGTTGGAAGCCGTTTCACACACAGTGCAGAATCCAGATATGCTCCAATAGAAGGCGAAGCACTAGCAGTAGCTGATGTTTTAGATAAAGCCAGATACTTCGTCCTAGGTTGCAGCCAACTGACAGTTCCAGTTGATCACAAACATTTACTGAAGATATTCGGCGACAGATCATTGGAGAATATTTCCAACTCGCGTCTGCGGAACTTGAAGGAGAAGACGTTGCGTTATAAGTTTCGCATGGTTCACATCCCTGGAGTTAAGCATCGAGCAACTGACTGCCTATCTCGACACCCAACTGGCAAAGCAGAAAAGATGGTTCTAACTGACGACGTAGCTTGTATGCCAGATAATCTACAAACAACGTTAGTGGATGGTCCCCCTACCCAGGATAAGGAACCAATAACAGAAAACACTAGCTCACTTGCAGGATTTTCACATTTGCACACACTCCAATCCGTAACATGGGATCGTGTCCGCACTGCCACAGCGAGTGACCCCGATATGCAATCACTTCTGGATATGATTGAATCTGGTATGCCGGATGACCGACAGGAAGTACCAGTAGCACTCAGAGAATATTTCTCGTTTCGACAGCATTTACATACAGCAGACGGGGTGGTTTTGTACAAGGATCGCGTTGTCATACCGCCTGCACTTAGACAGGAAGTTCTAGATGCCCTATATTCATCCCACCAAGGAGTTACAGCTATGACAGCTAGAGCAGAGTCGTCGATATTTTGGCCAAGCATCACCCCAGCAATTAGCAATATTCGCGCAAGTTGTCATCATTGCAACCGCATTGCCCCCTCTAATCCTAGCGCTCCGCCAACACCACTTACATATCCAGAATACCCCTTTCAGTGTGTGTGTGCGGATTACTTTAATTACATGGGTTGTAATTACTTAATAGTGGTTGACAGCTACTCAAACTGGCCTATAGTCGAGAGAGCCCATGGTGGAGCTGAAGGCTTGATTGACTGCCTCCGTCGCACCTTTGTAACATTTGGAATTCCAGATGAGTTAGCTTCAGATGGAGGACCGGAATTCACGTCAACAGCTACTCGCCAGTTCCTGCAGAATTGGGGAGTCCACCACCGGCTTTCATCAGTCGCATTTCCCCATAGTAACTGTAGAGCAGAAGTCGGAGTTAAGACTGTGAAACGCCTCATTATGGACAATACAAAACCTGACGGAGGCCTTGATACAGACTTGTTTCAACGAGCAATGTTACAGTACAGGAACACACCAGACAGAGATACTAAACTATCCCCAGCCATGTGTGTATTTGGTCATCCAATACGGGACTTCATTCCAATTCCACCTGGCCGTTATCAACCTCATACTACGTGGCGAGAGACTTTAGCTCTACGGGAGGAAGCACTCAGAAAACGCCACATGAAAGAGGCAGAGAGATTGTCAATTCATACAAAAAGACTCTCACCACTGGCAGTCGGAGACCACGTACGCATTCAAAACCAAATTGGTCCGCATCCTCTGAAATGGAACAAGACTTGCAAAGTCATTGAAGTACGTCAGTTTGACCAGTATGTCATACGTGTGATGGTTCAGGACGTGTGACACTCCGCAACCGAAAGTTCTTTGTTCCTGTTTACCCTTTACAACCCAGAGTATCTATTACTGAAAATAAAGAGACACATCAGTGTGATCTCTTCTCGCCAGGGTTTAAGCAACCGACCCTGACAGAATGCTGTCCGCCAGATCCAGCCAATAATTGCACTCCAGAGGTCCAGCATGGGTCATCATCCTTACAACAGCCTGTAACATCTGGTCATCCACTGCTGACAGCAAATACAAACGGGGAGCCTACTACCAGTAACAGTGAAACACAGGAGCTGGTTCCCAATGCTGTAACGCCCGTCGTGCCTGCCCAACCAAACAGCGATACCCCACCTAGTGACCCTGCGCAGAATCAAATCCTTCGTCGGTCAGGTCGTCACACACAGAGGCCAGCATGGCATGTTGACTATGAGATGTAGTTCTAAATGTTATGAACTGACAACGTTATTTGATTCACTTTACCGCCAAGTCCATAAAGACTGTTTTATCAAGTACATACGTTAATAACTGTTTTCATGTCAGCCTTTGTTTCATGATGTTACAAAAGACTTGGGGGGGGGGGGGGGATATAGGATTATGCAACCTATTGTACAGATGATCAGTTACTTCCCTTTGTTGTAGTTTGAACAGTTCATAATAGTTACGCCCCTTGTTAAAACATTCCATTTGTAACAATGAATACACAAGCCTATAACTCAAACTACAAGCTGATTATTCATTTATATAATCATGAGTCATTGTTGTAGTTCATTAACAGTATTGATATGTCTTACAAGATATGCAAAAACAACTATTTCCTGCTGTTAAGCTCATTTCAATCCGTAGATTGTTTATCAAGCAGAATATTTGTTTTCTGATGCAAGACGCATGTGATTAGCATTTTGTTTGAATCATTTTTATTTTATGATTTCAGACGGTGTTCATTGTTGATACAGTAAAAGAAACAAATAGACCACGTTCTCATTTAATTATTATATAATTCTTCTCCACTTTCGCTTTTTATATTTCTTAATTGGTTTCATTACATAATTATTTTCTTTGAATTCATTTCTTAATACGTGGATTTTGTATGAAGGTATTTCAGTTTCTCCCAACCCTTTTCGATGGTTCCTCAGTTGGAGCAGTACTGCGCGCTTTCTTAAGTCGATCCCTGTTCTTCTTCCCTTGTTGGCAGTTATGTATTCCCCTACTGGATCACGTCGTTCTTGATGATAAGAAATTATTAGTGCAAGTCTAGAAACACAAGTATACAACTAGGTCAGAGGAGCTATCAGTACAACAACATATCTTGTGAACAAGTGTGGACATGATACACGTCATAGCAGGATTACTTTGTCTCGTCATTAAAGGTAATAACATTATTTTTGACACTGGTTATAACATCTGGTTGTCGAGTGGTTAAAACCGGGGGTCGTGGATTTGAAATGGTCCCATTATACATGTCGGTTGCTTAGCACTCAGCTCATTAGGGCGCCTCCAAGACTGGTTCCCGTGTCAAGATGATGTGACTGGGTGTGGCCAATACATCAATCATGATTTCAATTTTCTATACAAATAATCGGTAGCCATTGTTCTATTCAGTTTATTTCGACAGAATTTGAAATTCATATCGAATCTACATTTGATGGACTTTAAGATAAACATATATGGCATAATTTAAACCACCAAATGCCGTCCTACTCATAGACATAAGCAGTACCTTGTCATTCGTTAAACATAAAGTAATTGATGGTTTCATTAAAATTAATTCAATTAGTCAATTAAATGATAAATAACATTGCACTGGCCAAACTTGTACCTTAACTCATTAATGGAATCTGACAGACGTGGCCGGACTGATGTGTTACGAGTGTGACCGCATCCCATATCCAAGAGATTGCGATTACGTACGAGAATGCCCGGATACAGTAAGTCGCTTTAAATAAGATTCATTACCACCTACCGGAGACTGGCTCGCCTATGATACCAAAAAGGTCAATGTTATCTGCAACATCTACTTCATTACATGAAATTAAATCAGAATGTTTTGGTGATGGGAGATTTTCTCTCTTAAATCAGAATGTTTTGGTGATGGGAGATTTTCCCTCTTTAATCAGAATGTTTTGGAGAATGTTTTGGTGATGGGAGATTTTCCCTCTTAAATCAGAATGTTTTGGTGATGGGAGATTTTCTCTCTTAAATCAGAATGTTTTGGTGATGGGAGATTTTCCCTCTTAAATCAGAATGTTTTGGTGTTAGGAGATTTTCCCTCTTCTGGATAATGCACCTACACGTACTTTTAGAAAGTTACATCGTCGGATAAACCACGGCTGCTGATAACGACACTACCACTACCACATCGTCGTTAAGATCAAAGGCCGATTGGGTGCAGGATAGCCTTGTCTTGTTTGGCGTTAACCAATACGAACGCTCATATCGTAATACTCATATACTTAACGAAACTTGTAAGTACTCCGATTTCTAACTTGTAGAGAAGATATATTTTCCAAAACATATGCCCAGTAAATATTAAAATGTGCATTGGATCAATCTGTTGTCTGCTTGAATAATTTTGACGCATAATCAACTCTGTGAAACCAATTTTCGTGGAAAGCTATAGAAAACCAAACATCTGTTATTTTGAATACAAACAAATGCTTTAGACAAAACTTTAGTCGGAGTACTTATAAGTTTCGTCTAGTATACATGTATATCCTTTTACATATATCACGCCCTATCGCTGCTCTTCTGACCTGACTGTAAATGAAAGTTATTGAAGAGGAAAAAATATGTGAGCCTAAATAAGTGCCAAAGAAAAATAAAAAAGTAAAAAGGCACACATTTATTACTTAATTTAATTTTCATATTTTCGAGTTGAATAAGCAACTTTACACTGTGTCACGTGGTTTTCCACTTCACATAGCGCATTTGACCGTCTTGATTTATCTTCAGTCTGTGTGTTTCACGAGCTCTGTGGTTTCCGACAGTGGAGCCGTCTTTTACTATACAGGATGTAAGCAAAAGAACGTAAGTAAGATGTATCCTTATGTAGACACAGGAATATAGTTTGGATGTATGTCTGTCTGAGTGTTTCACAACGACTGAGCATTTTAGTCAGTTGTCACAAATTTGCTTGCGAATATTTCGCAGATTTGGTCCGATTTTTAAGTTCGTCAGAATGTTAGACATAATAAAGTGACATGTATATATATCCGCTAACCCGAAGACTGCTTTTTTTTCGGGTTATCTTGGTGGTGAATCGTTGTTTTTCTTTAAAAAAAAATAGTAAGGGAAAAGGAAAAAAAGGCTTATCATAACAAGAAATATATGTTTTGAAAAAAGATATGCAGCGTTGATGGGGATTACGTAGAACGGTTATAATTATGATGCACGAACCATTATCCATGAAGCGTTTCATACTAGGATGTCAAAATATGCATATATAAAAAGCGTCCCCTCCACCGCAATCGGCGGAGAAAACATCATTGTTACAAAGCGTAAGTTGTCTTTCAGTGAAACAGACTATAATATATAACGTTCATCTCAAAACAAGTCTCATTGTGCATCAAAGAGAAGTGTTTTTATTAAATAACTTTATATTTATCAAATAAACTTTAATTCTGTCAGAATTTTTTATTAAAATTCCTTGATTACGAAGTATATGTTTCAGCTAGTGGACAAAGCTGCTCAAAATTAAGTATCGCACGGAACATTGGTGTATCTTCGCTTGGTATATACGATTCAACTCGGAAAGTTGGACAAATTGATTATTGGTGTACGAAAACTGAACACGAAAATTATCTTAACATTTTGTACAGGCTTGATTGAAATATTGTCTTGGTTACTTTCAACATGAATATCGTACACGTTCTGTTATGTATATTCACGAGTGGTCTCTCTGAACTCCAAATTTTTGCTCTCTGTTAGCACAAGCAGGCTCTCTGTTAGCCCAGACAGACTCTCTGTTAGCACAGGCAGGCTCTCTATTAACCCAGACATGCTCTCTGTTAGCCCAGACAGGCTCTCTGTTAGCCCAGACAGGCTCTCTGTTAGCCCAGGCAGGCTCTCTGTTAGCCCAGACAGGCTCTCTGTTTGCACAGTCAGGCTCTCCGTTAGCACAAGCAGGCTCTCTGTTAGCCCAGACAGGCTCTCACCAAGCCCAGGCAGGCTCTCTGTTAGCACTGACAGGCTCTCTGTCAGGCAGGCTCTCATTTAGCCCAGGCAGGCTCTCTGTTAGCACAAGCAGGATCTCTATTAGCCCAGGCAGGCTCTCCCAAAATCCCAAAGTCGCATGAATCGTTATTCGGTCTAAAAATAGTCCAATGCATGAACACAAAGAAAGCGTGTAATCAACATTTATTTCAGGTATTTCTAGAAAAAGTTTTATTTCAATGTAGAATGTAGGAATCAATATTGAAATGTCTTGCAAAAAAAAAGCAACAATAATGTCTTTTAGTAGTCCCATTACAAAACAGTGAAAAGAATAAAAACAATGGTGATATTTACTGTTTAGAACAGTGAAATTACGCTTTTAATTCACTGATATATTTCTGTAATCCACCGAAATGCATTACATACAATTTTGATATTACAGGCATATTATGTTATTATTTTTATACATTGTGCTAAAGATCATGGTTATTAATAAGTCATAAGTGATACTGAGACAAATAAGACAAATCAACACATGATGATGATCACGTCTAGCCATGGTTGATACAATATGCAAGTAATGAACTTAACCAAACAACCCGTTTATACCTATAGAAAGTGCTGAAGATGTATTCCATGTTGGTTCACTACTACACAATTTTTCCGAATTTCAGAATTTCGCTGATAATAGAAAAGTGGGCAATACTTTAATGTTTCGGGCAATATTTGATTTTGAGCATCTCACTCCTTTAGAGGCCTTTATCCATCGCGCACTTTGCTTATGTACAGCGCAGAGAATAATCGGTGAATATTTCGTGAACAATAATAAACACATCAACCAAAGCATATTCGGGTTTGATATCCCGTTAACGTCCAGCAAAACACAAATCATATCACTAACTGTGTTCTGTAATGTCAAAACACCTCTTTCATACCGTCGCCATTTCTTTTTTCTTTTTTTTAGAAATGTAGCTCGGGATTTACTCGTGACGTAAACCATGACGTCAGTATATGTGAGAAATGTTGCCATGGAGATTATTGTAATACCATGGGGTGTGGCAGTGAACGTAGGTATTTCGAAAGTGGTTGCTTTAATAATGATAAAAGCAATATCTTAAACAGAAAGGTAAATGGTTCCTTATTTACGGTTGCTAATAAAAAGGATGCCAATTTTAAGAATAAAATGCACTTTTTCAGAAAAGAAAGCTTAGAGATTAAGCACGAACGATAATCATGTCTTCGTATACTATACAACACAAGGCACGGTCAAAATTATACCTGTAACATCGCGACAGGCAATTATGATTATCACGCACGAGTAAATTTTACACGGTCACTGGTAATGCATATAAAACAGTTTATATAAAAACGCTAGATACTGAATTAATATCAAATTTATGGTGGCATATTTCTGCCAGCCACCAACAGACAGTTTTGTCCTGTTAAGATACTTAAGTGGATAACTTGAACATTTTCTAATTTCCAGATAATAACTGATTATGTGACACTTTTTCAAAAAAGATTCCACATAGCTAAGTGGATAAGTGGCTAGCAGAAATATGCCACCATACAAATTGTTAAAGGATTGCGCGTTCAAATTGTAAAGATTTAGTACTGTTCCCAACCGCAGTATTTAAACCGGTGTGAGGATAGAAATAATCGTAATTGTCTACTGTTCATATGTATCACGACGACTGTCGTTTTGCAAAGAAAACTATTTAAAACGATAAAGAAAAACATAATTTGCAGCGCGTACGCGTTATTCCCGTGTGAAGTTTATACGGGATTTGGTAGTTGGTCTACGTGCCTATAACTTTCTTTTTGTAAATAAATATTTATCTATATTTACTGCTAAGTTAAGTTCCCCCATGGTTAATCCCCACCCATAAATTTAACATGTTTTTTCTTAAAGATTGAGCCTTGTGACCTATTGCTTTTATCTTCTAGATAAGTATCTTAATATAATATTCTCTGGAAAAATAAGACAAAACTGAATGTTTGAAAATTAGAAAAAAAAAGTTTAAAACAAATACTATTAGTTTGAACTTATTCAGCATAAAAAGGTTGGTTTTATCAATATGTAAGGGTATTTGATAACAGATATCTAGTAAACCCTAAATTCATTTTGTTTCATTAAATTTGATGTTTCGCCGATACAATAACATATCATTTACTAATAAACTGTGATTCATTTGAAGAAAAAAATATTTAATTTTTGTATGTGATATTTCATCCTTAACTTCTGCTATATAGCGTATACTAATATGAACACTCATATTTCTTTTAAGGCTGGTTACCCCCTGTTTAGTAGATCTGGTATCCAAATAATCGGGAAAATCTGAATAACTTGAAAAATTCTGAATCTACAGCGACCCTCTTTGAAAGTTTTAAACTTAAACAAAGTTAAACAAACAATTGAATATAAAATAAAAACAAGACTCTCAAATCCAGTCTAGCATGTTTAAAATTATTCACTATATCTCGAAAGAATCGCAACCACACTTTCTGACCACCAGCCCTGCCCGCCCGGTCACAGAGAGGGCCAGTCTGCTTCACATGTCATCAGTCCCAGCGGCCGGAAACTTGTGACAGGGTAAAGGTGTGCGACCAGTCTCAGGTAATATCTTTCTCTCTCTTTGATCTCTCGCATGATGTGGTGTTATTCATGTTTGAAGACAACCAACTTGTATGCGGTCGACTAGACAGGTTATTCAAGCGAGTATTGCTATTATAGCACTCATTGCATTTGTCTCCGCATTTGGTGAAAGACCAAGTGAGTGACATAAATGTCCCTAGTTCGAAACCAGCAGACAAGCAGTGACCACAGCGATTTTCAACATTTCTCATCTATGTTTTAAGTGGGAAAGTTTGTCAGCTGCTTGTAGATGCAGATCATTCGTCTCGAGAGCTGGTTCCCCCAGAGACAGAGAGTTAGAAGCTCGAGCCGAAATTTAATGATCAAACGTTGAAAAACGGGATGAACCCTCAGTTCATCATGTTTATTATGTTAACCACATATATCCATTTATCTATTGTTTATATACAATTACACATTCAGCATTTTATATTTTAGAGATGTTTCGTATCACAATCAACTTCAGGGGCGGGGGACGTGCTATACGAGTCAAAATGCATTGCAAGTTCGGTAAGCTCTCTCTCTCTCTCTCTCTCTCTCCCTCTCTCTCTCACGTACACACACATGTTTATTTTATAGAAATATATCAAACTGGTAATAAATGAAATTGTTACTGATGATAATGTTGATGACAATAACGATGATGGTTGAGGGAATTTATTGGTACCACAACAACCGTATGTCAGTCAGCGTGTGTGTGTGACTAGGTGTGTGTCGGTACTGAGGGGATCCTGGTAGGAAGACGCACCCTGGGGGACTGCAGGAGATGCTGTGACACGGACCACTGTAACAGGTGAGTTTCCACAGGACACAGTAGTTTTAGGTTCATCTTTTAAAATTTCTTTTTACTTCGTTAAGGATCAGACTATTTTCAGAACTTCTACATATCCCTCCTATCGCGGCAGTGTAAGGGTTGGACCAGTACTTTGAGGTTGTGAAGATATGATCGATTTCTCAACCAGCGGATCAGTTGTAAGTAAACATTACTAGGTTTGTTCAAAATTAACATCAACGATTTTGAAATATGAAGGTTTGTAATCAAAATTAATATTTTTCTTTGAAGTAAAGTTCCATATTTTGATAAGTAATATAGAATTGAATATACAATCCAGATTGTCAATTTAAATCTCAAATCAGAGGCATAAAGATTTGTTAAGCATGTCTGTCGAGCTTTGTATTAGAATTGCATATTATAGCTGATTAATCAACAACTCGTACGTACATTAATTTGTGGGTACCGTGGTGTTGTGGAACCATACATGGCTGTGGGTCCGAGTATCGTGGGTCCGAGTATTGTGGGTTCGAACTCCGTTCAAGACAAGGATTTTTCAAAACCACAGGCGCAAAGTACTGGTCTACCCTAGGGACCATCGAGAGGGATGAGTATAAGTTGTGAGAACTTGTTTCCCAATCGAAGTAAAGATAAATAAGTTAAAATCATCCATTGTTCAAGTATACGAAGTGTGTTACTCAATATAAGATGATGAAATCTGGCTCCTAATAACATCATAGTGCTACCATACAGGCCATGGACAATTATAGCACCTTACAGCACAACCAGCATTTAGCATATGATTCAATAACTGTAGACATTGAATTATCGTCCAACATATTTGTCGTTTTTTCGCGTTCTATACATTTTCCTATCAGCATTTATCATTGACGGTAGCTGTATGTCATGACATCGACACTTCTGTAAACATGGTTCCTCAGTGTGATCAAAGTTTAAGGTCGGAAATATCTTTACAATCTTTAAGGATGATTTTAAATTACCCGACTGCAAAGCACTGGTCCAACCCAGGTACTTTCGAAAGGGACGTAAGTTAATAATAAGCTTAACTGTGTTTGCCGACTTATAACGAAGCATGCAAAATACACATGCTTATAATTTGCTCCGTTTTTATAACACTGTTGGATTGCCACATCATGCATACTCGTACATTCGTGTGATTTATCATTACATGTCTAATTCGGGAAAATGAAAAAAAAATGCAAAATTAACATATCTAATCATTGTAATTATTTCATGAAGAAAATTATCGAAAGAAGTAATAATTTGAAATTGCACACAAGTTATGGCTGAAATTCAGATGTCACATACGTTCTTAAATTCAATCTATTTCTGGCACAGTAGTAAAATAGCCCGATTTAGTGCACATTATATATCCTCCTAAGACAAACTATATTAAAAATGATAAATTCTGTGCAGTTTTTTTAAGATACTTCGCTCATAAAATTCTTTTTGTCATACATCAGATCTTTTATATAATAATTAAAGAATTGTTCCGATTGCTTTGATTTATTCAGTGCTTTCATTTTTTTCAAATTCAATCTGACATATTTCGGATATTATACAGATGGATTCAATGTTTTCCCGTCCGAGATATTGTACAGATGGATGTAATGCTTTCATATCCCAGATATTATACAGATGGATATAATGCTTTCATATCCCAGATATTGTACAGATAGATTCAATGCTTTCATATCCCAGATATTGTACAGATGGATGTAATGCTTTCATATCCCAGATATTGTACAGATGGATTAATGCTTTCATATCCCAGATATTGTACAGATGGATTCAATGCTTTCATATCCCAGATATTGTACAGATGGATCAATGCTTTCATATCCCAGATATTGTACAGATGGATACAATGTTTTCATATCCCAGATATTGTACAGATGGATATAATGCTTTCATATCCCAGATATTGTACAGATGGATATATGCTTTCATATCCAGATATGTACAGATGGATACAATGCTTTCATATCCCAGATATTGTACAGATGGATTCAATGCTTTCATATCAGATGGATATAATTGTACAAATAGATTCAGTGTTTTCTTGTTTTAGATGTTGTACCGATGGACTTAATGCAACTATAACGAGTACAGCTGCACCAACAATCATCACAGGAACAATGTCAACAAGTGTGGCCTCTAAAACAGCTGTGACTTTAAAATCAACAATAACTACAGCTGATATACTCACATCTCCAAGTCCGATAGCTTTTACATCTACACAAAGTTCAGCAATACCGTCTCTGTCTACAAAACCACCCCCTATGTCGCTAGGTTAGTATAATGCTGACATAAGATTTTCTGTTTCATTTAATGTATGAAACCTCCGGTGTTAGGTCAAACCTTGGTCAGCAACCCCAAAACAAAACTATAATTCAGAGTATAAAATATTAATTATATTAATAAGTTCTCAGTGACCAGTAAATAATCACAAGCAACATGTTTGACTAAAATGAGATAAGCTATCATAAATCTATATAAAACTTGTACAAGAAAAAATACAGCATGTAATATTTTTTTTAAAAAAATGCCAATCATGTGCCTTCATTTTGTATCCGACTTTTCAATCATAACGTGATTTACGTTACTTTGGGTACAGGCGAGTTAATTTTAAACAAATATTCAAACGCACATTTAAGTGACTAGACTGGTACTCGAACCATCGGAGGTGAAGGCCAAGTGATAGTCACCGACTCAGAGACCCCAAATTATTATCATATCTCTATTTCCGTTTGAATACGGAGCTTTCAAAGCCAGTCTTTTCGGACCCAAGCATTCTTATACTCCAGAGAATATTTGCCAACTATTCGGTTACAAGTATGTCCCTCGATATGAAGTGTGTCTAAAGCTGTTTACTGGCACGGACATGTTACCATGGGAACAAGCGAAGAGGCAATGTGAACGAGATGGCGGTCAACTGATCAAGTTTAAAACTCTTGATGAGGAAATCTATCTACAGAACCTAACCGAGCAGGTGTTCATAGAAACACGTGAGTGCTGTTTCATCCAAACTATCCTCGTTTCGCTGATATACACATAAGCATGTACGCTTTTCCATGATTTCTTGGAAACCAACATTTTAATAACTTATTTCTTCTACGTCGAATTGATTTTCGTAGGAATTTGTTAAATAACAATTTTTACTTTCCCTCTCATTGATTCCAAAGTTGGACAAATACTTTACGCTTGGGATGGTCTCACCCAAGAAAATCTCAACCTACCGATTCCCAGTCAGTGACCACGACTATGGGACCCCTCAATCATTTGTTTAATCATTAACAGTAACCATGGTAACACGCTTCATCTCCTTATTCTGTTATGATAGCAGTAATATGCAAGTACGTCATCATCATCATCGGTAAAGCGGGTGGATGGCTGGTCAGTTGCGCTTTGTGAAGTTTGGCTATGAGTAAAGCAACAACATAATAGAATGTTTCGGTTTATACTTCTGTAGACCACGACCTTATGGATATACGGTTCTGGGTGGGAGCTTCTGACTCGGCCACGGAAGGCAAGTGGGTGTGGCTGGACGGCACGTCGGTTGACCACAGGTAAGTTAATGTCATTTGTCTTCCGATATATCACAGTATGGTTTAAAATATCGCTATAAAACCAGCACAATAGCTCAGTGGTAGAGTGTCCGCTTTGCATTCGGGAGATCTGGGGTTCGAATCACAGCAGGGACACGTCGTCCGGTGACAGCGTCAAACCAAAGACGTTTAAAATTGGTACCAGATGCAACCTTGTCTGGCACTCGGAAAATTTGGGTTGCTATGGAAACTCAGAGTACACAGTACTGGTTCTACCAAGGAACTTGGCTCTCGTGTATCGATGCTATACATCGAGCACGTGAAATAATCAAGGGGTCTATCCGCAAATCAGCTAGGGTATCGCACACGGACTCCCTTGTATCCAAACAAGGTCCCTCCCGATGATGTCTCTTCAGCAAAAACCAGGACCCACACGCGGGAAATCCTTGACCGCAAGGTGTAAAATATGACTACAATGGCTAGCCATTACAATAAAAGAAGAAAATAAGAATAAATCGTGTTTTAGAAGGGTGAATAATTTTAAATCTTATAGAAAGAAACAAGAACAAAATTCATGTATGGTAATAAAAAATTGAATTATTTTTATTCTATAGTAAATTTAACAACTTCAGAAAAAACATTGCCCAATGGTAGTGGTTACTTTAAGAATAAAGGGGAACTTGCATTAATTCAATATACCAGATGAAAAGTTAAGGCAAAGACATTTGAGTCGGTACATAAAAAAGCCCAAATTAGGAAAATATTTTTAAATGAAAGAAGTGTCAACATCTTGTTCGATTTTAAGCAATGTTTTGCATTATCATTTTGTTTTCCTACAATAGCCAGCCCTCTCTGTCATAATAGCAGATTAAGTTACATTATCCTGACATGTGACCTGGTCCTGGAGTGAGCTAACATATCCTGACTTTGACTGGTCACTTGCTTCATGTTATTAGGTGATGTATCAGTATCACATCTGACGTATATATCACGACACTTGCATCATGTTATTAGGTAATGTATCAGTATCATATCTGACGTATAAATCACGACACTTGCATCATGTTATTAGGTAATGTATCAGTATCATATCTGACGTATATATCACGACACTTGCTCATGTTATTAGGTGATGTATCAGTATCATATCTGACGTATATATCACGACACTTGCTTCATGTTATTAGGTGATGTATCAGTATCAATCTGACATATATATCACGACACTTGCTTCATGTTATTAGGTAATGTATCAGTATCACATCTGACGTATATATCACGACACTTGCTTCATGTTATTAGGTAATGTATCAGTATCACATCTGACGTATATATCACGACACTTGCATCATGTTATTAGGTAATGTATCAGTATCACATCTGACGTATATATCACGACACTTGCTTCATGTTATTAGGTGATGTATCAGTATCATATCTGACATATATATCACGACACTTGCTTCATGTTATTAGGTAATGTATCAGTATCACATCTGACGTATATATCACGACACTTGCATCATGTTATTAGGTGATGTATCAGTATCACATCTGACGTATATATCACGACACTTGCATCATGTTATTAGGTAATGTATCAGTATCACATCTGACGTATATATCACGACACTTGCTTCATGTTATTAGGTGATGTATCAGTATCACATCTGACATATATATCACGACACTTGCTTTATGTTATTAGGTGATGTATCAGTATCACATCTGACGTATATATCACGACATTTGCTTCATGTTATTAGGTGATGTATCAGTATCACATCTGACGTATATATCACGACACTTGCTTCATGTTATTAGGTGATGTATCAGTATCACATCTGAACATATATATCACGACACTTGCTTCATGTTATTAGGTGATGTATCAGTATCACATCTGGCGTATATATCACGACACTTGCATCATGTTATTAGGTGATGTATCAGTATCACATCTGACGTATATATCACGACACTTGCTTCATGTTATTAGGTGATGTATCAGTATCACATCTGACATATATATCACGACACTTGCATCATGTTATTAGGTGATGTATCAGTATCACATCTGACGTATATATCACGACACTTGCATCATGTTATTAGGTGATGTATCAGTATCACATCTGACGTATATATCACGACACTTGCATCATGTTATTAGGTGATGTATCAGTATCACATCTGACATATATATCACGACACTTGCTTCATGTTATTAGGTGATGTATCAGTATCACATCTGACGTATATATCACGACACTTGCATCATGTTATTAGGTGATGTATCAGTATCACATCTGACGTATATATCACGACACTTGCATCATGTTATTAGGTGATGTATCAGTATCACATCTGACATATATATCACGACACTTGCTTCATGTTATTAGGTGATGTATCAGTATCACATCTGACGTATATATCACGACACTTGCATCATGTTATTAGGTGATGTATCAGTATCACATCTGACGTATATATCACGACATTGCTTCATGTTATTAGGTGATGTATCAGTATCACATCTGACGTATATATCACGACACTTGCTCATGTTATTAGGTGATGTATCAGTATCAATCTGAGTATATATCACGACACTTGCTTCATGTTATTAGGTGATGTATCAGTATCACATCTGACGTATATATCACGACACTTGCTTCATGTTATTAGGTGATGTATCAGTATCACATCTGACGTATATATCACGACACTTGCATCATGTAATTAGGTGATGTATCAGTATCACATCTGACGTATATATCACGACACTTGCTTCATGTTATTAGGTGATGTATCAGTATCACATCTGACGTATATATCACGACACTTGCTTCATGTTATTAGGTGATGTATCAGTATCACATCTGGCGTATAAATCACGACATTTGCATCATGTTATTAGGTGATGTATCAGTATCACATCTGGCGTATATATCACGACACTTGCTTCATGTTATTAGGTGATGTATCAGTATCACATCTGGCGTATAAATCACGACACTTGCTTCATATTATTAGGTGATGTATCAGTATCACATCTGGCGTATATATCACGACACTTGCATCATGTTATTAGGTGGTGTATCAGTATCACATCTGGCGTATATATCACGACACTTGCTTCATGATATTAGGTGATGTATCCGTATCACATCTGGCGTATAAATCACGACATTTGCATCATGTTATTAGGTGATGTATCAGTATCACATCTGGCGTATATATCACGACACTTGCTTCATGTTATTAGGTGATGTATTAGTATCCCATCTGACATGTATATCACGACAATTGCTTCATGTTATTAGGTGATGTATCAGTATCACATCTGACGTATATATCACGACACTTGCTTCATGTTATTAGGTGATGTATCAGTATCACATCTGGCGTATATATCACGACACTTGCATCATGTTATTAGGTGATGTATCAGTATCACATCTGACGTATATATCACGACATTTGCTTCATGTTATTCGGTGTTAAATATAACTGAGTGGACTGACATTTTCTGACTGATGTTCAATACAGTTGTACTCATTGCTTTTTGGCCATACCATGGAATCGCAGCTGCATATCAACGAAAAGAGAATTACTTTATCTAAAACAGTTTTAATATTGCCTCGTATATCAAATAATGAGACCCAAAATGATGTTAGTAAGGCATCATTAATATCACGTAACTATCTATGCTATATAAGGCAAATTGATAAGACAAAATGTTACATAATGAATGGGAAGCATTAAAGTTTTGCAAAGAAAGAAAACATTTCAGATAGGTTCATAAAGCTACTGACATTCCACGCTGGTGCTAATGTTTCCAGGTATTTCCTAAGATGCCATGCCGGAACTGATGTTTGAATTTTTTATCCATAGCCGTTGTTAAGCAATGTATTTACTAGTGGTTGGTCAAATTTTCGAAGAATTTATTTATTGTATTTTTTTCTGCATTGGACAACATTTCGTAACTATATTTAGACAATACCCCCCCCCCCCCCACCCCCTTTACTTCGAAGAGAAGTTTCAAATACATGTACCACTTTGTGGTGTTCAGTTTTAAGTTTAATTAAATGCGATTGCATAATGGTAATAAAAAAGAATTAAAATGTGTTAAAAGGCGATGCCTGAAATAACATATTTAATAAACTGCAACAAAAAGGTGAAGCGATTTTTTTTCTCAATTAATTCGCAGATGATTGAAAGGACAATTGGCTGAGATTTCACCAGGTTACCTATAACTATTCATATTCGTGTTATCAATACTAATACCAAACGGCTCAGTTGGCAGGCAATCTAAATTATATAATATTTTTAGCAGTAAGCTGCTAGGGTAAGTCTCAGGTTCGAATTCTGTTGGAAGATTCATATGTCACGGTATATCTAAACCAGGACGCATATGTTACGATATTTCCTTACTGGCGTTCATATGTTACGATATTTCCTTACTGGCGTTCATATGTTACGATATTTCCTTACTGGCGTTCATATGTTACGATATTTCCTTACTGGCGTTCATATGTTACGATATTTCCTTACTGGCGTTCATATGTTACATTTTCTTACTGGCACATATTTTTGGTACTCATATGTTATATGTTAGGGTATTTCCTTAACGGCACTGAATTTTGTTTGCAGTTAAATATGGACACTCTTATTTCACGATATTTCCATACCGGCATTTATATTTCATGATATTTAAATACCAGCACTGATATCTCAAGTGATTCTTCTATCGACACTCATTGGTTACGGTACACATATGTCTAGATACTTCCATACCGGTGAGCCGAACAACGCCTACAGCGGGGAGGACTGTGCCGCCGCCACCTATTTCCACACGGACCGGAAGGTGTTTCTGAACGACGACGACTGTAGCCTGAAATCCAGCTTCATTTGTGAGATAACTCTGACGAGTAAGGTCTTCATTTATTACAGAGCAAGCATCTTATTTTTATTGAAGTGCTATAAAGTTACAATTCACTACACCTATATCAGTATTAAAACTTTATATGTTAAGTCAATGCCGTGTCAAAATATTTAATAAAAAATATACGAGTAAATGTCCATCCATGATGTTACAAAAGATATATGTGCATGTCCATGGTGGTACGGAGGAATTAAAATGTAAAATGCCCATGCCGGTACAGAACAATTTACATAGAAATATCAGTGACTTTACAAAAGAATGAATTTTGATTGGGATTGTTTTCTTTTCTTTTTGTCCACAAACTCTTGGTGGCCACTTAATCTTTTCTTAAACACCAAGTTACTGTGTCTGAATATAGCATTGTTTTATAACACTGAACAACGACTGAAAGGCTGTAATCAACACCAGGGGCTGTCTATTTTCTCCCCATACCAGACTTATGTTCTTTAAATCAAAAGAAATATATATATACCTCTGGTCTAGAGCTCAATTAATGGTTTGTGCTTTGTACCTTTTGTCATACTTTGATTTATTTTACACCTAAATCAGTCTTGCTTTAGGAGGAATTATCTCTCACAGAGAAAAAAAACACTGTGAAATAGCAGTCACAAATAACTGGATTATGTCAGGACACATGACTCAGGGATAGGGGTTAATTGTCATATAACCCCCAACAGGTCTCGCTCATTATCTCAGAAATTGTTTATGATTTTTGTTCTTCAAGGTATTGTTAGTAGAATAAGACAGACATGTATAATCTATATTGAGATTATAATGATCCAAACTTCAGAAACAGAAGCACAATTATTTAGAAACCCAAGGTTGAATTGGAAGTTAACAATAGGTTTTCTCTTCAGGTTATTTATATAATGTAAGATTTCATATGAATATAACAGAACCAAAATACTAAAGAAAGTCATGGATCTATGTATATTCTTAATGTTAGACATTATGTATTTAAACATTAATTTATTCAGTGTATGTTCAACATGCTAAAACCATAGTAATGTCCATGTAGTCTTTCTTTTTTCATTGATGAATTTTGATTAACTGAACTTTAAATGGTAATAAAAAAATGGATTTTTCTTTGCAGCATCTAAGCAAAACATAAAAGACTTGAAGCATGTGTTTTTAGCTTTTCTGAGCAAAACATAAAAGGCTTGTAGCATGTGTTTTAGCTCTTCTGAGCAAAGCTCAGGTTGAGCTTTTGTGATCACTTGATTGTCTGTCGTTCATCATGTGTTGTGCATCAACAATTTCAATAATCTTCTCCTCTGAAACTACCAGATGGATTTTCATCAAATTTGGCAAAATGATACTTATGATAGCGTAATGCAAATTCCTATTTTTTTTTCAATTCCATGGAAAACTCTGGTTGCCATGGCAACCAGAAGATAAAATCTTTAAAATGCCTTTTCTCAGAAATATATAGACCTACAGATTTGATATTTGGTACATACATGTAGCATCAGCTCATGTTACTTCAACATCAGTGCAAAATATTTGCCCCTGGGATCACAATGGGCCATGCCCATGGCCACACGCGGATTTTATATAGAACTATATAGGGAATTTTTTAAAAAACTTCTCTTCCAAAACTTGTCCATGGATTTTAACCATATTTAATTAAAATGATACTTATGTTAGCCTTAGGCTAATTCCTAATTTTTATTGAATTTCATGAAGAACTTTGGTTGCCATGGAACCAGAAGCATAACTTCAAAATGCTTTCTCAGAACATACAGACCACAATTTGATATTTGGGCATCAGGGTTTAAATGAGGACACTCATGGGACCACACCAGATTTTGTATGGAACTATATAAGGAAAACAAAAAGATCTTTACTTCTGAAACCATTGATTTGATCATGAAGAACTTTTGATGCCATGGCAACCAGAATGCATAACTATAAAATGCCTTCTCTTAGAAACATACAGACCTACAGCTTTGATTTTTGGTATATAGTATCCTCTCATGGTTCCAGCCTTTCTATAACAAATCAAATTCAGGTGAGCGATTTAGGGCCATCTTGGCCCTCTTGTTATAGATAATGTATTGCAAGATGATTATGTAATGTTTTTTAAGGTTTGCTATGGTTTGCAGAGCAGAAAGCCCTATCGTTTGTTCACACAAACAAAATTTAGTTATTGGTTGTCATTCTTCTTCATTTTGAGGTTCTAATTAAAACAGATTTCCTATGAGCCAATATAATGAAATTTCAGCAGCAATTAACGTGACTTTGTTCCTTTTGAATGCAGTAAATTGCGTTCTTATGTGACCTCATATGACATCAGGATTAAAATTAGCAACCAAATATTGTTCGCATTCTACAACCATCATTTCTTCTATGTAATTTTCACAGAATGTATTCAGTACATTGTAGATGTGCGCTTCCGTATACGTTTTTTCCAGACTTGGAAAGACCAGGTTCTATGGTTGATCCAAGTTTCGAACTTTGGATCTTAAAAAGGATTTAAATTTTTACCAAGCTTTGGATCTGAAAAAGAATTAAATTGATGCGAAGCTTCCAGATAAGCTCATATTTTTACAGGATGTGTGCCTCAACATTTTCTATCGTTTTGTAAAGATTGACGGCATTTGATATGGCGTGTTGGAAACTTTAAATGGAAAATGTGTGTGTGTGTGTGTGTGTGTGCTGCCACGAAGCTACATTCTGATGTCTGGTGCTGCATTCCTTAGTTTTTGACTGATTCGCATGAAAATTTCACTGAATGTTCAGCATATTGTATATTGTCGCATTGTCTTAGTCAATTCTGTTTTATGAAAATCGCAAAGATCAATGCAATATTTTTTTTTCATTTATTTCTTTGGCCTTAAATATCTCAAAATCTAAAACTATTTGATATGGTTACAGAGCAGAATGCACTATCGTTTGTTCAGAACAAACGAAAATCTTGTTTCTTATCGCATTCGTTACATGTATGTTGTAAATATTTTGTTGCCATGTTCAAAGTGTATCTATTTAAAATTTACATTTCTGGAGGGAATATAGGTATATTCATTGAATTCATTTGGGTCACAAAATATCCGTCGTCCATAATGCATTTGAAGACGCGACCTGGAGACCGGGGTATTAAATTTGGTCGAGATTTACCAAATTCATATATAAATTGGTATGATAAATGTCACCCATTGTGGAAGAATATTTTCCGTGACCCGTGATTTATAGTGTACGGGAAGATCTGTCGCGTGTATAGTACTGTTACGTAATATTGAAGTTTACATCACGAGCAAGCGTTTCATTGACCCTGATCAAAATCATGCTCACATGCAAGCTTCCAATCGATCATGATCTGTGTCAGTAAAATTATGTGTGCAATCATCTTGAAGGCAGTCTATAAATAGACTGACGTGTTGACACATTGCGAGGTATTTTTACCCTAGGTATTGGACGAGGTGTTCCGAATGTGTAATGGAGATTACACTCGGACTCTGGACAATTTTTTCTATATCATTAATATGAATTTATAACAATATTTTCTACAGATGTCACCGAAGGTGACGCATATAGTCGCCGCTTCGTCCGTCCGTCCGTCCGTTCGTCCGTCACACTTTCCTTGTCCGGACTATTTCTCAGGAACTAACGGCTTGAATTCAACGAAACTTTATGGGAAGCTTTATTACCAAGAGGAGATGCGCATATCGTCAGCATAACCCGATTCCTCAATTTTTCAAAGAGTTATGGCCCATTGACTTTTCGGCCTATAGTACATATTGCATGATTCTTGTCCGGGCTATTTCTCAGGAACTAATGGCTTGAATTCAACGAAACTTTATGGGAAGCTTTATTACCAAGAGGAGATGCGCATATCGTCGGCGTGACCTGATTCCTAAATTTTTCACAGAGTTAAGGCCCATTGACTTTTTGGCCTATAGTTCATATTGCATGATTCTTGTCCGGGCTATTTCTCAGGAACTAATGGCTTGAATTCAACGAAACTTAATGGGAAGCTTTATCACCAAGAGTAGATACGCATATCGTCGGCGTGACCTGGTTCCTCAATTTTTCACAGAGTTATGGCCCATTGACTTTTTGGCCTATAGTACATATTGCATGATTTTTGTCCGGGCTATTTCTCAGGAACTAATGGCTTGAATTCAACGAAACTTTATGGGAAGCTTTATACCAAGAGAGATCGCATATCGTCGCTGACCGTTCCTAATTTTTCACAGAGTTAAGGCCCCTTGACTTTTTGGCCTATAGTACATATTGCATGATTCTTGTCCGGGCTATTTCTCAGGAACTAATGGCTTGAATTCAACGAAACTTTATGGGAAGCTTTATCACCAAGAGTAGATACGCATATCGTCGGCGTGACCTGGTTCCTCAATTTTTCACAGAGTTATGGCCCCTTGACTTTTTGGCCTATAGTACATATTGCATGATTCTTGTCCGGGCTATTTCTCAGGAACTAATGGCTTGAATTCAATGAAACTTTATGGGAAGCTTTATTACCAAGAGTAGATACGCATATCGTCGACGTGACCTGGTTCCTTAATTTTTAAGAGAGTTATGGCCCCTACTACCATGTTGTTGACTAATATTCATGTCATTTACCTAATTTAACAGGAGATATCATTTAAACAAAACCCCACAAAATTCAATATGCTAGTAATATCAATCATAATCATGTCAGCTAATTGTTGTATAGGCCATTATACACTATTTCAAATATCCAGTCATATGTCAAGAGTGTTGGTTAACCTCTTTGATATGAGCACACATTGAAATGTATGACTTAATTTTTAGTAGTATAAAAACTTTAAAATAATCAATGAAAGATCTGATGAGTAACACGTATTATCATATTAAATAGTAAACTGTTACTAAGTCTCCAAATTAGAGTTGGTAAAACATCTCATCTGATGAGGAGAATAGATATGATTTAGGAAGGGGGATTTCAACATATCCTCCCACCCATTGACCAAGGCCTTATTTGTAACAACGACGTTCTTCGGGGAGCATCTGTCAGTTCTACTGACTTTCTTGTTTCTTATCATTATGATTTGGATTTATGTAAATGCATTTAAATACTTAGAGAGTGTATGTGCCACAAAGTTCTATAAATCTATATGCCGTGTTTTGAAAATAAATCATTTGAAAACTATAAACAAAGGTGTTTGTGTGTAAATTGCGGAGATAGTTCTAGATCACTTAGGAATGTTTGAATTTTGATAAAGCAGTCCCGCCGTACATAATCTTTAAAGGCATTTATAAAAAGCTGTCCCAGGTGTGAAATGGTGTCAGAACCAGTCATAATAAGAAAATTGTAGTTAAATTTATAACAGCCTTAATTGGTAATGATTAGAAGGAGTATGTTAAAATAAAGTTTTGAGTAAACTTTGCGCGTGTGTTGTATATATCCGATAATCGTGTATTCAGATCTAATGCCCCCATCACAGTTTCTTGTGACTTTGGATCCCTTTTCCGTCGTCTGTCTGTCCGTCCGTCCGTCTGAGACGGGTCTTTTTCCGCAACGCTTCAGCAAGTGGCACACGTGTTCCAGAGAACAGTCTTGTTTACACATCTATTTGTTTATAAGATGCTTAATGAGGGTCCGTCTACAGTATTAACTGTTTTATGGTTCGGACCCCGGAGTGTGACCCATATTCCTTAAAGATGAATTTGTATGCCGAAATAGGTCGAATTTTGAAAAGCCTCACAGGTGTGAGGTAAGTACTTAATAAAATCAAGAATTTTGAAGCCAAAGTGGGAATGACAAACTCGGCTAATTCAGCCTAAATGTTGTCATTCCATGTGACAAAGGTGAAGGGAGGAGGTGGTCCTGAAAAGGACCGTTTGGGTCAGCTGCCAGAGGCAGACTGATTTACACATCTGTAGACTCGCTCCGTCGGGTCTTATGTACTCCCCACATGCTGCAGGCCAGTGACACGTGATAAGCACTACCTACACAAATTTGCAACAGACAAATACCACGTAGATAAGCAGCTGATACTAGCGCACATGCATATAAAGAGACCAAAATTACTCATTTTGTTGCAGTATTAACTACTTCTTAAAAGTTTCGAAATTCCCTCTTTGAACTTTTTCAAAAACTTAATATTGTCTATCGGTAGATCCTACCTACAAGCACTGTTTTTCAATTAATTCACATCTTAGAATTTTTATGAACTATTCTTTCATTTTAATTTTTTAAAACTGAATTTAACTATCTGATTAAGTTTTATAGTGTACATTTGTCATTTGTTTACTATTAATTACTCGATCTCAATATTTATCTTTGGAGATAAGAAGGGAAGATTCATCTGGAGTGCAAAATGCTAGCTATTAGTGAGTTTGATCTAGCATTTTTTTTTTTTAAATTCAGTCCAACATTTATCTCTGCCAAGGGTCTTCATATATACAGATAGTATATATAGATCGCGAGACCCTGCTCTGCCTAATACTTCAACAAGGCAAAGCATTCCTCATGCTTATTGTGTGATTTCAATGTCTAAGAAATGTCTCAATCCATCCAAAATTTCGTAGAAAGACACATCTCTGCCCTATAGACCCATAGGGCAGAGATGTGTCTTTCTACGAAATTTTGGATGGATTGAGACATTTCTAAGACATTGAAATCACACAATAAGCATGAGGAATGCTTTGCCTTGTTGAAGTATTAGGCAGAGCAGGGTCTCGCGATCTATATATACTATCTGTATATATGAAGACCCTTAGCAGAGATAAATGTTGGACTGAATACTTCTTTAATGATGGAGGAAAGATATTTGATATTAATTTAACCTTTTCTTGACCCTTTTTGTTTCAGACTGCATTCAATGTAGAATAAATAGTCAAAAGAATGAACGTTCCCAGTGGCAGAATAGTTAAAGCATCTGCCTTGGGAGTGGGAGGTAGGTTGTCGGTTTGATTCCTGGCTGCGACATACCAAAGTATTACCAAAAATTGGTACTGGTATAGCTCTCTTCCTTGACGCTCAGCATATAAGGATAGTTCCAGAACTGGTTAACCATGTGTCAGGGTAATGTGACTGAGTGTGGTAACATTCTTAATGTCTACAGTGTTATACTGCAGTGTAGCAGTACTTTATCTGTCTCAAGTAGACAGTCTCAAAATGACTGAAATACTGTTGGTTGGACGTTTAACCCAACAAACAAACAGTTAAAAGAATGGGATCCATCTGTGTTGCAGCAATCAACAGAATTTCTGAATTTACTGAATCATTATAGTATGTATACATGACTTCAGATCCAAAGGTAGTGAATTTTAACTTTTGTGTGTGTGTGTGGGGGGGGGGGGGGGGGGGGGGGGAGAGAGCATACATAATTCAAATGAATGTTAATGAAAACATAATATATACAGAAAACTTAGTTCTGTTAATATTATCATGATTTGCATTTTGTATTAATTTGATAGTTTTCTTATGGCAAAATACTGCTATTGTCTGCATAGACCTTGATTCTAATTGTGAAGTCACATTGAAGTTACATGTACATGTACATGTATTTTAAGATACTGCTATTGTAACTAGAACTGTATTGATTAATTTATTTAGTTAAACTCATTGGTTTTGTGAAATATCCTAAGTTCAATATTAAGTTATTTTAACTTTATATAAAGAGATCCTGAATTTACAAATCTACTAAGTAACTTGATTCATGCATGCAGTCATTGAATGATGTTATCTTAGATATACTGTCAGTCACATTTATTTTCAAGAAACCATCATATCAACATAAAACTGTGCAACACTACAGATTCAAACTCCTGATCTTACCACTAGTCTTAATCATACATGGAAATGATCTGAACAAGAAGTATTAAATCAGATTAGTCTAAAAGTCTATTAAAGGAGGTTGATCAGGTTTTATGTTTGCTACTCCTCAGTGAGTTCTAGTATTTACCAATTAATGCAATCAATATGGCATTTCTGCTTCACTGAAGTTAAATAATTAATTAAAATAGGGTGACTTATAGTCAATACATAGACAATACTCTCTTTAATTGAATAAATTCTCTTTCCCTCTCTGTCATGAGTAAACCCTCCCCATTCTCTCTCTCATGAGAAATGGAAATTATCTCTCTTTTATTGAAAAAATTCTCTTTCTCTCTCTGTCACAAGTAAAACTCTTCCCCCCCCCCTTCTCTCTCAGTCATGAGTAACCCCCCCCCCCTTCTCCCTTTCTGTCATGAGTAAACTCTCTCCTCCCTTCTCTCTCTCTGTCATGAGTAAACTCTCTCCATCCCCCTTCTCTCTCCCTCTCTCTCTCTCTGCCATGAGTAAACTCTCCCCATCCTTTTAAACTCTCCCCCCTCTCTCTCTCTCTCTCTTTGTCAATCTTATAATGAGTAAATTCTCTCTCTCTCTCTCTCTCTTATAATGAGTACTCACATGATGTCATATCCATAATGAGTTCATAACACATTGTACTGAATTAATAATATATTTATTATAATATTAACAATTTAAATTAAAAAATTTAAAATTAATAATTAAAGACTGAAATGGTTTGGTATATTTATGGAGTTTTATTTCTATTCTTTTGTTTCAATATGAAAACTGTTACTGTAAAAAGTTGTAATGAGTTCAAAGAATTAAGATTTGCAATGACTTTGGTCATTTTGCAGACAGTTCTAATCAGTCTTAGGACTTGAAGGTTTTTAAAAAATATTTCGCATGTTACAATGTCAGAGAAATGTGCAGCCTGATTTGGAGCAATAAGTTTGCTAGATGTGTTTGAGTTTGTGTCTCAACAACAAGACCTCAGACGTTTTACATAAAGGGCAAATGCTCAGTACCAACTGAGCTACAGCTACATCATTTCAGAATGAAAAATAAAAAATAAGAAGCAGCCCAGCCTTCAGTTCTTTCTTGCTTTGATAGTGAAACAAATAAACAAATTTGATCTTATTAAAATAGATGATGAACAATCTCAGACTTATCTCCCCCTTCTCAGGGTTGTGGTCTCAATCCGAGAAATAGAGTAAGAACCCAAAGCCTCAATACATTGGGGCATTTACTTATGGAGTTCTCTTTCCCCCTTCAATTTGCCATTGCTAGTTAGATTCAAAATTTGTACAATGCACAAAATTGTCCATCCAGAGTCATTTCAATGTCACCTGTGATCTAATTGTTTGTCTATTTGTTTACTTGGATTTACACTGACATTATGTTGGTAATCTTGGGTCTTTGTTTACATTAGGCAGGTATATAGTTCTGCATCACTGTGATATCACACAAGACATGTGGTATAATAAGACCTCAGTTATTGATCATTATATTACCCTAACAGTGGATTGGCTGGAACAGCTCCAACCATTCCCTCAGCCAAAGGAACTGGTTTCAATTCAGCTGATTATGCAAACATTTCAATAAATTATGTCAAAACATACTGTCAAACCTGTCTTAAGTGGTCATTCAAGAGAATAAGAGAAAGAGACTACTTATCAGAGGTGGCCGCGTAAATGAGGGTTAAACAAAACAAAACGCTAGTTTGGTAATATTAAAACTGACCACTGTATATAGATTGACCGCCTAATACAGGTGGCCACTAAAATGATTCAACTGTGTAATTATATGATTTATAAGGATCATTTTCAGTTATTATGAATCTAAATTTTACAAGGATGATTTCCCTAAAACTTAAAAATTTGTTCTTAAATAAGGGTTTGGATTTTTAAGAAGGATTTTTAAGAAAAAATGAAGAATTACACCTAAGTTATATATGGAACAGAATTAGGGCAAAAATTGCATCTCGCCGTCTTACAAGTCCATGTTTACACGTGACATTCTGCCTTTGTCATACTGACAAGTGGTATGCTGTATTATGTTAAGTGCGTTTATCAATGCGGTCTACTGACTAATGCTCTTGTGTATTTTGCATCAGTTAATGATTTATTTTATGTGTCATAATTTTTGCTGTTATATTATAAAGTTTTGTTTAGCAACCATCAATGTGACATTTGTTTTACATTTAACTGTCTAAACTGCCTCATCTGGGACAGAATAATCAAAAAGAAGTTAATTCGTAGAATCAATATCCTGCGTTTCGTTTTTACTCAGGGGAGGAAACTGAATACTCGGAACTCTGGGAAAGTAATATGATCATAACAGGAGTTGAAATATAATAAATGTATAACAGCTTGACTTTTTTTTTAGGGGGAGGAGGGTTGGGGAGGGGGTCCGGGGGCTTGCTACACTGGATAAAAGAAGGGGATGCAATCTGAGTGGTTTGTGAGGGAAATATGGCTGCTTTTTTAAGTTAGATAAACGTTTTATATATTAAAATCTAAGCTTTAGGCTAAATAGTTTTATTCTCACTTAGGGTAATTTTTAGGTGGGGGGGGGGGGGGGGGGGAGTGGCAAAGCCCCTTGGAAAATATTTTTTCTAGGAGGACGGAGATGCATTCTGAGGGGCATCTGAGGGAAATTTGGTAGATTTTTTTTCAGTTTCGACAAGATTCCTGTCCCACGACCCTCTTATCATTGTAAGGGGGGGGGGGGGGGGACGAATGACAATTATTGGAGGTTGTTGCAGTAGGCGGGCAGTTAACCTATTATTGCTCTTAGGGAGGACCAGTACTAGACTCACATCCTCCGTAAAATATCTCCCATACAAAACCATGGTAGGTAGCCGCCGGGGCTTGAACTCACAGCCCGCTAATTCAATATATAGATCGTGAAAATATTTTTCTATATGATTTATAGTGACATTAATACGATTTTTATGGCACTGGCTGCAAAACTAGGTTGCGAGTTCTAATCCAGCTTGGGGACGTTTTTGTTATATGTATTTAAACTTGTTAATAATTTCAATAAATGAAAATAAAATGTATGTTCAGCAATACTAAAGACGTTTGCCTAATTCAGATTAAAGCAGACACAATTCCGTTGCCATAATAGCGTAGATAAGTGACAGTGGATGCTCTCTCAGCAAGGGTCGGTTTGGGTGACTTGTAATTGGCTAACTTTATTTCAGTAAGGGATTTCCATTTACCCAATCAAGGCAATTTCAGTCATCAGAAAATTGTATTATCAGGCGGGGTTGGGGGTGGGGGTGTTGCTTGAGCCCCCTAAGCCGCCCGGTGACTCTGGGAATTAATTACGAAAAGTACGAACAGTATGTAGATCGAAGATATGTGCTCGTATATAAAAAGTTTCGTGTTGTTCATTATTTTTAAATATTCATCTTTGTAAGCCTGAGCTCATTTTAATATCTGAAATGTTTGGCCTGCACTTACAAAAGCAATGGAAAGTATTATGTACAATGCAATTATGTCTTTAAGCAGTGGATCTACTATCAATTTCAAACAATTTGTTTAAAAGAAATATTTTTTCGAATTGGAAAACAGCCACAGTTTCGTACTTCATTTTGCGGATTCTTTCCGAACAGTAGTATAAAGTGACTTATTATAGGTACGCCACCTTTTCTGTGGAAAACGTAATTTCTGTATATACTGCTCGAACTCCGAACTAGCGACAGCGAGTTCAGGTGACCAACTACAGTTCTACTCGAGTTATATAGTGCCTCGGGTGCGGGGGGTCGTGGGTTCGATCCCTGGTCGCAACATACCAAAGTCGCAAAATAAACACCAGTACTGTTAAAGCTCCTTTGCTTGGCGCTCACCATATAAGGGTAGTTGCAGGACTGGCTGGCCCAGTGTCAGGATAATGTGACTGGTTGTGGTATCATGTCACTTGTCCACGGCGTGATACTGCAATGTGGCAGCACTATATCTTTCTCAAGTAGACATCGTCTCCAAATGACTGAAATACTGTCGGTGGGACGTTAAACCCAATAAACAACACTCGGGTAAACTCATATTGATGACGTAATAAAATGTACTCTAGTTAGCAATCAACTGAACGCATGAGGTTTGCCCCTTGTGACGATATTTGTAAATAGACATATGATTAAAACAATAGATCTTTTTTATGACTTTTTTCGAGCTTGGGCTTGAATAAAGTAGCTGCCAGTTTACAGGCTTTTTTAAAGACAGGATATCATAGATATTTATAATTTTCTATACATTCGCCTAGATGCTTTCCGTTCGCCATATTGCTTTCTAGTCTACCCACCTACCTCACTAGGTTGAACTTGCATAACCCTACATAGTTCGTAGGGTAAAAACCCCGCACGTTTTATTGCAACTCTGGTAACTCTAGTTAGCTCTAGTAGGTAAACTGAACTCGCTCCAGGTCAAACCGGCATAGCGCCCTCCAACGTCATAATGCTAGGTGCACATTTTGACATTTGTCATTCTGCTTGCGTACATGTGTTATTTTGCTTAGCTACATGTGTCATTCATCAATTCGTTAAACCGACGAAATAAATTTTAATACGAATGCGCAAACTGGACTGTCCAGCTATACACAGTGCTATACGGTGATGAAATGGAAATAAAAGTAGATGTATTTTCAGTTGTTTATTAAGATGTGAATATATAATGAATGTTTAATGTAAAAAACAAATAACGCAGACGACGATTACACCGTATTGTACAAGTCAAAATGATGCAAGTTACTTAGACAAATGAAGCAATAAACATGTCAAAAGGCAAAATGTATTTTTTGCCCGAATTCTGTTCCATAGTTATACCAGAGATATTAAATATTTTCAAAATGGAACAACTAGAACTAATCATAGGTATGAATAATGGATCTAGATAAATAATTATGTATTATCAAAATGCTTGTATATACATGTAATACACATGCACATGAAGGTTGGTTATGCATAATAAGAAACAGCTATAATATTATAATTATAATTATGATGTATGCCCAGTTTGGTTAGGATAAATACCTTTATAATATATCAGTTGAAGTGAGTCATGCTTTTTTTTAGAGTTTCCAGGATGTTATGTTTTTGAACAAAAATGACAACATGCATAATTATCTGTGCCTGAGTGCAAATGAATTGTTAAAACTGCAAATTTTCTTCAATCATTATAAAATGTAACAGTTTAACTTGTAGCCTTAAAGTTGAAAAGTTTAAGTGGTTATGTAGATGCATTGGTAGAGAATTTGCCATGTAAGTGAGGGCTCTCGAGTTAGAGTCCAGGCCCCGTGTTCTCAAAAATACTTAAGTTCAAACTCTGGCTTTAATTTGAGTAACATACTTAAATCCCTATCGAAACTAATGGGCGTAGTTTGAGTATAATTATTAAAATCATACAAGTTTAAGTACCATTTTAATGTTTGGGAACACAGGGCCTGGTCTGTTTGCACATTTTTCTAGATTGGTTACAATGTGGGTCTGTTACATTTCCTATTTTTCAGTATATTACTGCTCTTTGGATTATAGTTTGTTCTTTTTCCTGTGAATTCAGGGATTACATGTTATTCTAAACTGGTTGTGGATTATGTAACAGTCTATAAGTATCCCTTATTAGAGAATTGTGTACAATTGGTCTAATTGCTCAATTCATAGAGCACTGGCCATGCATGTAAGCAAGGGTACAGGAAATTACTGGTTATCTCACCTAATTACAAATTTAAAACTTTTATTTCATTTTGATTTTTATTGTTTGTGTAGGTAGGAAAATCTGTCCAGTTAGGCCAGGCGGTAGAGTAGCATGGTGGCGTCAGTTGTGGGTTTGGGAGAAGTGTAGTGTGTATGAAAAGGAATATCTGTCCTGTTAATGTTATATGTTGTGTATTTATTTTTGGAACTCCAGGACAGCAGGAGTCGTTGGTTTGAGTTATGCACCAACAGTAGGCACACTTAGAATTTTCTGGTGCTTACTTTATTTTCATTATATTGCAGTCTTTTTTGGTAACCAAAGTCTGAGGAATTTGTATAAACAAATCGAAAGTTATATTAATTACTGTGTTGACTGGAGTTTACTGTCACTGCGACTGTGAGTATATTCCAGTTATATAGTGATCGATGTCCAGGTAATAAAATGGATGAGTACACATAGGCAGCCAGGCAGAACCACCAACCTACCACAAGCGAGCTGGATGGCTTACTTAGATGAAGAAAGTGACACTGCAAGGAATTGAACCCACAATTGAAAGAAGTTACGTGATTGAATCTCTGCAGTTGTAACAAATAAGCCACAGAAAACATTAATTTTTAACAAACCATTATAAATAGATTGATTTTTTAATTTACCATCAAGCTGCGACAGTATTTCAGTCATATAACGACGTCCAGCTAATTACAGGTGGAGGAAGACCCCGAATGCACTGGGCCATCCAGGTAGAACCACCAACCTACTGCAAGCCAGCTGGAAGGCTTCCTCACATGAAAATCCGAATGACCCAGCCGGGATTCGAACCCATGCAGTGAGGGGCAGAGTGAGTGTTAAAGTGTCTTGGCCACGGAGGTCCCATATTAAAAATATAATTCTTTTATGCTCTACTTTTGCATCATATGAAAAGAACAAAAATTAAATGGCAATTTTTCATTTAAATTATATATATATATATATATATAAATTACAATTATTGTTATTGTAATGGCCAATAAGTTTTACCCTAAACATTGAGGAATAAGTGTCAGTGACCTGTTCAGCTCAGTCAGTAGAGCATTTGCCCTGAAAGCTAATGGCCACGGGTTGCGTCCTGGTCAGGCTGGACACATATATTTCTAACCCTGATGTTATTATTGTTATTATATATATAATACACTCACCACACACCCAGACCTAATGTATATATATAATACACTCACCACACACCCAGACCTAATGTATATATATAATACACTCACCACACACCCAGACCTAATGTATATATATAATACACTCACCACACACCCAGACCTAATGTATATATATCTATAATACACTCACCACACACCCAGACCTAATGTATATATATAATACACTCACCACACACCCAGACCTAATGTATATATATCTATAATACACTCACCACACACCCAGACCTAATGTATATATATAATACACTAACCACACACCCAGACCTAATGTATATATATCTATAATACACTCATCACACACCCAGACCTAATGTATATATATAATACACTCACCACACACCCAGACCTAATGTATTATATATATAATACACTCACCACACACCCAGACCTAATGTATATATATCTATAATACACTCACCACACACCCAGACCTAATGTATATATATAATACACTCACCACACACCCAGACCTAATGTATATATATAATACACTCATCACACACCCAGACCTAATGTATATATATCTATAATACACTCACCACACACCCAGACCTAATGTATATACCAGACCCACCTAATGTATATATATCTATAATACACTCACCACACACCCAGACCTAATGTATATATATCTATAATACACTCACCACACACCCAGACCTAATGTATATATATCTATAATACACTCACCACACACCCAGACCTAATGTATATATATATAATACACTCACCACACACCCAGACCTAATGTATATATATAATACACTCACCACACACCCAGACCTAATGTATATATATAATACACTCACCACACACCCAGACCTAATGTATATATATAATACACTCACCACACACCCAGACCTAATGTATATATATAATACACTCACCACACACCCAGACCTAATGTATATATATCTATAATACACTCACCACACACCCAGACCTAATGTATATATATCTATAATACACTCACCACACACCCAGACCTAATGTTAGTTTTTCATATACATTTAATCTTAAGCATTTTGTATCAAAACTTAATTTTTATTCTAAAAATTAACGTACTGTAGACTACAGTCTGATAAAAAATGTAGAACTTGGATTAACTAAAATTATTTATACAGCTACAAAGGTGTAACAATAACAATTTCAGTATCTGGTTCAGGATATGGTTCGTTGAAAATCACCATATTATACTAGTCTAAAACAACGGATGTACCGTTAATGCATTTTGTAAACAAACGTGCGATTTTAAACACTAGTTTCTTCCTTTAACTACAAATAAATCAAACAATTTCCAAATAAAACCCGTCTTATGTTTGATTTTATTCGACTGGATAAGAACGTTCGGCTTTTTCCGATAGGAGGTCAGCTGTTATCGATCGTTTTTTTCTCGACAGGTAATAATCGATCGATTTTTAAAGGATTCCGATTGTTTATCAGCTGTTTCCGGTCGGAAATGTGTTATTTTCTAGGTACAAAATGCACGATATCTCAGCTTATATAAATGTGTTTTTCAAAAACAAGACATAATTAGAATCTTTATCAATAATAAAAATGTATGTAAGAACTGTGGTTTTTAAAAAAGTTTATGGAAAAAACCGACGTTCCATAAATTCACCGACGCGGGTTATATGTATAAAGTCTATGATGTTACAGATGATTTCATTGATGCTTCAATATAATAAAATCGTTAAAACCATCACAATAAATAATTCCCATGTAAAGCCATATGTGAATATGAATAGCCTGGGTACCGAGGATGATGTAAAGCTTATCACGTTACAAAATATCTCTCGATTAAAGGTCCGTAATGTTCTAGAAAATGACGCAATGAAAGTCTTCACACTAAAAATTTTTATTTTACAGGAAACAAAACTACCTAAGCGGCAAACATTGCAATACACACATTTAACGTGTAAACACTAAAAGAACTAGCTGAAACATCTATATCTAAATGCAATCTAAAATGATAAACCTATTAGTAGATATTGGATTTCCAGTATGATCACATATTAAGCACATGTACTATTTCTGTTGATGATAATATTGTTGCTGATAATGACGACCAAGAAAAAGAATCAGATGATACTGATGATAATGTTGATGTTGATGATACTGATGATGATGATGATGATGATGATGTGATGATACTGATGATAATGATGATGATGTTTTTGCTGATATTGATGATGATGATGATGTTGATGTTGCTTTTGATAATACTAATGATGATGATGATGATGTTGATGATACTGATGATGATGGTGTTGATGATACTGATGATGATGTTTTTGATAATACTGATGATGATGATGATGATGATGATGATGATGATGATGATGATGTTGATGTTTTTGATGATACTGATGATAATGATGATGATGATGATGATGATGATGATGTTGATGATACTGATGATGATGATGATGATGATGATACTGATGATACTGATGATGATACTGATGATGATGATGATGATGATGATGCCTTTGATGATACTGATTATGATGATGATTTTGATGATACTGATGATGATGATGATGATTGATGATACTGATGATGATGATGATGATGTTTTTGATGATACTGATGATGTGATGTTGATGATACTGATGATGATGATGTTTCAGGCCAACCTTCCGTCCACTCCACTCCTCCGACAGTTGGTTCCAACACTTTAGGTAAGTTTGTGAATATTGCTGCATGTATTGTTCCAATCATACTTATCTTTCTTTCTTGTGTAAGCAAAGTAAGTACCAGGCTGGGTCTATCACGTGTTCTAAGTTTTCAAACTGATGTAAAAATTACTTAAAACTATGAAAGGAATGTATCCTTCCAGTTGATGTCTGCCGAGCTCTGGGTTATTTGCGGGTGGCGGGGACCAACAAGTGTATCCAGCCCTACATAACCGGTCCCGTGTCCTGGAAGACGGCGGACCAGACGTGCCGGGACACAGGCGGCGGACTTGTCACCTTTAGAGACCGGGCGGATCTCGCGTCGTTCTGGAAGACATTGAGTGTCAACGGCTGTAAGAGTTAGACCTATCAGGCAAAGCCACTGGCTTGATTCACTAGTAGTGATTGCGATTTCGATCCCCGACATAAATTTCCAGACCTCCATAATTAGTACTTGATCAACAAAGGGACCAACGAGGGGAATTAGCAAAAGCGTCATAAACGGTTTCTTAATCGAAGAAGAAATCAGTACATATGATTCAAAAATTAAAAATCATATCAACATTAAAGTTGGATGTACTCTTCTCTGTAAGTTATTAATTTAGCATTAAATCTAATTACTTCATGATACATGTACAATTATCTTATGATCGAGTTTACTAAAGAAAGAAAATAAATAGGCTGGACATAATGAGCCTGTATCAACTACACAGTACATGTACAGGCATTGTCTAGATTTCATAACCCTCATAAGACTTTAAATATCAGCATCTTGGTGCTCTAAATTTCATCAGCCTTGGACACACTAATGTACTGGTCAACTCTATGTGTTCCAGTTCCATCCAATACAATCGGTTACTGGACTGCCGCTACAGACCTGATGAGGGAGGGGTTCTGGGTGTGGCCAGACGGTACCAGGGTGAACACCGGGCTGTTTCACCACGGGGAGCCCAACAATATCCTGAATGAAGACTGCGCGTCCCTGGCTCCCTGGCCGTTGGACAGACTTACACTCCTGTATGACATTCCGTGCTACACACCCAATAACTTTGTATGTGAGATTAAAACAAACGGTAGGTAATGTCGTCATAATTAAGTGTACAAGTTCTTAATTCAACGTTTCAGATTTATTTTATAAATCAGAAATTGTGATCATAATAAATTATCATTTTTATCAGTGACAACTAATCATCACTTTGTCTAAAAAAAATTTTTTTTTTTTTCCAGTGTACCAGTATATCATTTTTTTTTCAAAACCATCAGTGCGATTAAACTTTTTAAAGTAATGTTCGAAGCAAAGAAAAACGAATAAAACTGTTTGAAATGTATGAAATCTAATATTTTATAGAATACAACGACTTGAATCTACGTCCAAGCTCCAACCCGGACTGTCGGAACAGCCACTACACGTATGCCCCTGGGTTTGACATATGTTTCCATGTGTATAAGGACCGACCCGCCAACGTCCTGGCGGCCCGGGAACGCTGTCGCAGTGAAGGCTCAGACCTACTGGTCCTGAGGAACAGGGACATGGAGCGCTACTTCCAGGGCTTACCTTTCCATGGTATCCCGCAATGTGTCTCCAGATCTTTGTCTAACATTACTTACACAATACAAGCATCCCATACGTCACCACAAAACATATGCTCAAAGGAAAAAGAAACGCAGGGTAAACTTCGGTGTCAGGTTTAAATAGCAAGTATTCGACGGTACTAGTATTACAGTTAAAATTATTTTGATAAAGATTTTTTTTTCATACAAAATAAATGCTTTAGAAAAAGATGGGGTCTATCGTACGTGGTTTACTGCAAGGTTAGGAGGTAAAAACTGGAGTCTGGCTACTACAGATTCTAGTTACCCTGCGTTTTCTTTTTCCTTTGCAAATTGAGTATACAAATATAAATATTTATCCTTTCTTCTATACACTACATTCACAATGGCATCTTCACAGATGTGTTAAGCCCACGGACATTATCTAAGTAATTTGGGTGGGCCTCACGATTTTTTTTCTATTTCACACACACACACACACACACACATGGTGAAACTTCTATTCGAAGACTCCCCGTTAATAAAACTTCCTAGTTACCGGTAATAGGATGTGCAGGACTACAGTCTCGTATCGGACTACTGTCCGCCTGGGAAACACATACTCTCGGTACGGTTGCTTAAGTTCAAACGAATATTTACACTGCAGAGAAAGACAACAGTCAGCGGTACTGGCTGGGTGGGGGTCGAGCCGCTGACACGAGGTTCTACTGGTACACGGGCCAGGCTGTGGGTTCCGACATACAGTGGTACACGGGCGAGCCTAACAACTATCTGGGCAAGGAGAACTGCCTCTCTATGACATATTTTGATTACACTCGTCTGCCTCAGGATGGGACGTTTGCTTTGAATGATGACGACTGCTCTTCAGACTATTTCTATATTTGTGAAGGTAATCGTATCGTCGCCATCATCGTCGTTATCATCATCTTTGTCGTCATTATCATCTTTGTCGTTGTCTTTTTCTTTGTCGTTCGTTGTCTTCATCTTTGTCGTTATCATCATCTTTGTCGTTGTCTTCATCATTGTTGTCATCATCATCTTTGTCGTTGTCTTTTTCTTTGTCGTCATCATCATCTTTGTCGTTGTCTTCATCTTTGTCGTTATCATCATCTTTGTTGTCATCATCATCTTTGTCGTTTTCTTTTTCTTTGTCGTTCGTTGTCTTCATCTTTGTCGTCATCATCATCTTTGTCGTTGTCCTTCATCTTTATCGTTATCCTTCATCTTTATCGTTTTCATTATCTTTGTCATTATCATCATCTTTGTCGTCAGTATCATCTTTGTCGTTGTCCTTCATCTTTGACATTCGTCGTTTTCATCTTTGTCGTCATCATCTTTGTCGTTGTCTTCGTCGTCATTATCATCGTTACCATCTACATACAGGCTACCGATCATGTTGATTTGTTTCTTACACGGACGTATTTTTGTGTGTCTGTATCAAAAATACGCATTGAAAAAAAACCTTGCTGTTGTTGTTTTAATGCAAAAACATGTAATATTTAATATATTTACACAGCAAATGCGACTGGTTAATTCAATCGATGCAAAGATTTGAAAAAAGTGCATTTAATTCCCATGGACACCATATTCATATAACAATACCACTCACACAGACGTAATTTAAAATAAAAAGACAATAGGTTAACATTGTACAGGGCGTACTGCATCAGACAGACACGCTTCATTTATCTTGAGGATGTATTGAGTTCAATGTGTGTGTAGACCACAAAAAATCATGTCTATCAACATCTGAAGCATGTGAGGCTATCACGACAAAATAAAAAGAACAAATATACTTATTCAAGCGTAAACTACAACTGTAACCTGAAACACTTGTGGCCTAATGGTTAACTTACTGGTTTTCCACTAATGTAATCCGAGTTTGATCCAAGGACGCCTTGACGTTACATACTAGAGTGTATTTGGTCACACTTTCTGACACCTGGGTTACCGTTATCGACCACCTGAACGCCCCTATGAGTACTAATGGACGGCTCTTCCTACCAACGATATCAATTTCTGTCCAACCGTTGTGATTTTTTTACAGAAAAATGTTCTGATAGCACCTACCGATATGTTCCGGCCCTGGATCTTTGTTTCCGGGTAAACACAGACCTGGTCACGTGGTCTGAAGCAGAGGCGACCTGTCAGTCCCAGAATGCAAATTTGTTGGAGATAACAACTTCCGGTCAACTGAAATATTTTCATGGACTATTTTCACAGTCAGGAAATGGTGAGGTTCCGCTTAAGATTTCGGGGAAAAAAACAGAATTTCCAGAAGATGGCAGGATAGAAGATGTTAACATAAATAAGGGTCAAAAGTCGTATACAATCGCATTACGTGCATAAACATGTACCTTACACTGGAAGTTCAAAATAGCTCAATGCGTGAAAGGCATAGCTCAGAAATATGATATATGATCATTCTTAGATTGCTGACATACACTTTAACGTTGAGTTTTGATAAGGTACATTCTTGCAAACCCTCCCATATAGAGTATGTTTGTAGGTTTATTTACCGATTTGCAATATTTTAATCATTTATGGTCTCTCTGTAGTGCTGCCTATCTGAAACATAATGTCGTAAACAAATTGCGTGATTACACATCCAGTCCTTGGCAAACCAGTCCTGAAACTACCTTTATATTCCTGAAACTACCTTTATATTCCTGAAACCACCTTTAAATTCCTTAATATTCCTGAAACTACCTTTATATTCCTTTATATTCCTGAAACTACCTTTATATTCTTTTATATTCCTGAAACTACCTTTATATTCCTTTATATTCCTGAAACTACCTTTATATTCCTGAAACTACCTTTATATTCCTTTATATTCCTGAAACTACCTTTATATTCCTTTATATTCCTGAAACTACCTTTATATTCTTTTATATTCCTGAAACTACCTTTATATTCCTGAAACTACCTTAGCGCATAACATTAGGAAGATTTAAAGGCCGGCAACCGAATACACACAGGTAACGAAACGGATACTCGAACCGATCGACCACCAGCAGTGGTCTCTGAAAGTGTGTACATTGTTATAAGTGTATTTGTAAACCTGCATAAGAGCTGAAAAATAAAGATCTGATGCCTGTACAGAGGTCGATCTTCTATTCCAGACAAATCACAGTACTGGCTGGGAGCGCGGTATTCCAGCGGCACACACACGTTTACATGGACCCACAGTCCCATGGGTGCAATACCCGCAAGTTTCTGGCACAAGGGCGAGCCATCTTATCACGAACTCAACATGCCGGAACATTGTGTCGCCCTCTGGTGGCAGGAATCGGACCAGAAGTACCTGCTGAATGATGTAAGCTGCTCACAGACTCGCGCTAAATATATCTGTGTGAAGAGTTACGTATGAGCTACGCTATTAAATGGAATAAATGTATGTTTAAAATTAGAGACTAATGCATCAATAATCAAAACAGAGGTCGATTTGTTTAAAATGGCGATTTCAGATCATCCATGTCATCTTGAAAAAAAGGATGCGTTTGTGTCATTTGATAATGATTGCCAGTCTTACGTATCGGTACACCAATAGCAAACATTGATTATTTTCATAATTACTCCATCTGTTTCCGTTTGCATGAGGAGGATTTATAAAAACACATAGGTACAAAATGTACACACTTGATCATGAAATTAACTTGATCAAAACAAGATTATATATTTGGCCGGAAGAGATCTCTCGCCAACTGTCCCCCTAGTATTCAACTTTAGGAGGGGGCCTCCGTGGCCGAGAGGGTAAAGTCGCTGATTTTAACACTCACTCAGCCCCTCACCGCGTGGGTTCGAAACCCGGCAGGTTCATTCGGATTTTCATGTGAGGAAGCCTTCCAGCTGGCTTGCGGTAGGTCGGTGGTTCTACCCGGATGCCTCCGTGCATTCGGGGTCTTCCTCCACCTGTAATTAGCTGGGCGTCGCTATATGACTGAAATACTGTCGAATCGACGGTAAACTCAAATAGTCAAGTCAAGTCAACTTTAGGATAACAGTCACTCTACCAACACAGTTTGAACAGACAGACTAACTGAAATTAACTTAAAACAAGTACCAGTACTGAGTGTTTTAGTAACTTTCGAGATTCTCAGCTATCAGAGTCACGCTAGAATATGTACACATATATAATGTTGATTCAAGTTATGCAAGTATCTGCAGCTGAGAGTCAAAGAGTATAAAAACAAATATCCGGACTAAGATTATATACATCCATATATAACAGCACAATGTAAGCATTAGTTATCGTTTTAATTAAATCATCGAGAGCGACTCGAAGCGGTGCAGGAAGCCTTCCAGCTGGCTTGCGGTAGGTCGGTGGTTCTACCCGGATGCCTCCATGTATTCGAGGTCTTCCTCCACCTGTAATTAGCTGGACGTCGCTATATGACTGAAATACTGCCGAAGCGACGGTAAACTTAACAAGAGGGCCAAGATGGCCCTGTGTCGCTCACCTGAGTAAGATGGCTGTGTTAGGCATAATGACAAAAAATCTGGCATCTAAAGTGTTTTTCTAACATTTGACTAAGTGACCTACATTTTGATCCTACCTGAATTTGCACTCAACTGGGAATTCATGCAGTCATCATTCATATCATTTAATGAACACTGGGAAAAAAATGTAGGCCTCTAGAGTGTTCACAAGGTTTTTCTAAAATTTGTCATGCTGACCTACTTTTTGACCCTATGATGCCCAGTTTTGAATTCATCCGAGATTTGATGTAAACAAACATTCTGACCAAGTTACATTAAGGTTTGTCTAAAACTGTCAGGATGTTTGTCTACATGATATCTCGGATGACGGCTACCATAATCGCTGGTTCCCCAATGTCATATTGTAATTATCACAAAAGCCGATAACCAATTCAATATGGTAGCCGCCAGTCATAACAAAATGCAACAGTGGAATGAGGGCGGAATGCATCGATACTAGCGACTTCTGGAAAAAAGCATAACTTGTGAGAAAAAAAAACATAATTTATTGTTTAATATGGGTATTTGTTGGAAATATTGTATTTCTGTGAAGTTGCCGTTGAAAAAAGCATTGACTGTGATATGCATTGCTTCGGTCACATCGTGTCCGAGTACAGTTTCCATTGAGTTTCGTGACTCGTATTGTCCTTGTAGTTTATCTAAGATAGAAAATCGACTCGGTAACGAAAAGGCCTATTGTTTCTGCGTTGAACAAGCCCGGCATATTTGAAATCGGCTGAAAATTGTGTCAGATACGAAGCTCAGAATACGACCATGTCAGTTTTCCTATAGATTTTGAACGGAGAGTTACATACCTTTTCTTATTTTATGATATCAATTTTTTTTTCTTGAATTGTGAAATTTTGTTATAAAATGTGTTTTGAATTGTTACTTTGTATCATTGGGGGTCCCACGTCGGTAGCCTGTGGTTAGCCTAATGCTCTAACCACTGAGCCAAAGAGTCGACTCCCTGACGCAGTTGTCAGAGACATGCGCACGAATGTTTGTTGGCGGGTTAATCAAGATCACGACTGAAGCCAGTGTGATATATGTCTTGTAACATGGCCAAATATAGGAAGGAAGCGGTACTACGGTCTCGTGACATTTTTATGCTGATGATCCAAATTGTTGAGCGCTTTGGGTATCAAAAAGAAAATGACCAATTAGTGAAGGAAAATTACTTTAACCAATCAAATAACTCTTTCGAAACAAACCTTAACATCGTACAGATAGGCAAGTGCCTTTGAATAGAGAAGGAGGTACTAATTTATCATGATTGTTAGGTTTCACGTTTGAACATGGATGTGAACGACAGAGCGGAAAATCTTTTCTTATCACAAGTTGTCATCTACAGATCCTCTTCCATATTCTCAAAAGGTCTGTAATTCAGTGTGACCATACAAGTTTCAAACATTTGGAAAAAACATCACTAGTGAAGTGTTTTTCATGACAGCAAACCTACTCACGATCGCTGAAGGATTTCCCGAATGTTTTAAATCATGTTCATCTGAAAACATACTTTTAAACAGTTTTCTTCTCCGAATCGAGGCAAAATATGTTACTTGCGACAGGTTATAATGACCTTATGTCCCGCGTTGTGAACCCACACTACTAATTTCTACTTAACTTTTATTCGTTCATTTTTAGACGGCGATAGCCGTCTAATGCTGAAGAACGAAATCAGGCCTTGCTAATTTGCATATTTTCCACAACATTTTTAACTGTACCCCTCCGCGCTTAGTGCGGATCCATGCAATGCGATTCTGCACTAACGAATACGAATGGAATATGTTACATAGACGTTTAAATCATTACCGTAACCGCTTTTAGTGTGTTATTGTTTGTTAACATGTTTTCTTTTGCCATTATTTTGCACTGGAAGTATCAATTTTAAGCGTGAAAAAAATATCCGTGACATTTCTTAACCAGAACAGCAACCCATCTTACGTACATGAAGATCGACTCCTGTAAAAAGAAAAAGTAGTGCTCCGTATGTATGTAATTGACCTAAAGTAGTCCACACAATATTTTGCATGATGGCGAGTTAGGTTCCTCCCAGGGCATTTCTTAACTTTGAAATAGATAGGCAAACATTCTAGTATCTTAAATAATCAAATACCTGCTCAATTTCTACACATACAAATCAACAGATAGAATTCGCTAGCACTAAAGAAAGAGAATGACCTACTTAGGTATGCAGCTCTTTATGAATGAAAGGTTCATGACCTTTACTCCGGATTATTATGTTACAAACAGAACTTCTGTAGCAACAGCGGATGGAGTTTTTGTCGTCATGTGATTGCTTCCATAACTTCAGAAACACTGGGTTTAGAATGTTAATCCCGTCGCCGTCTCTCAGCGCATTGTGCGCTTTGATTTAGCTCACCTGAGCACTACGTGCTTATGGTGAACTATTAGGATCACCCTGCGTCCGTCGTCGTGCGTCGTCAACAATTTGCTTTAAACGACATCTCCTCTGAAACCGCTGGACAGAATTTGATTAAACTTGGTAGGTATTATCCTTGAGTGAACCTTCACAAAAGTTGTTAAAATAAACCAGATTCATGTAAAACTCTGGTTCTATTGGCAATAGAAAGAAATGAATTATGAAAATTTTAAAAATCATCTTCAAAACTACTGGCCTGATTTCAAAATGTTTTAGTACAGATGTTCCTTGAGTAACCCTATACATGTACTCAGGTGAGCGATTTGGGGCTTCTATGGCCCTCTTGTTTAATAAATGTAGAGATTAAACGTTATAATTTTGAACAATCTTGGTAGATGTCCACTAGTCCATATTGTATACAAAATATATAAACTCAAGGCCTTTTAGTTTCTGACAAGTTTTTTTAGTTTTCCTATTTAAGTCTATGTAAAATCAAGTGGCCCCTGGGGCGGGGCCAATTTTGACCCCATGCCCATGATTTGAACAAACTTGATACATGTCTCTAAGGCCATGTTACACACCAAAATATCTAAACTCCAGGCCTTGTGGTTTCTGACAAAACGATTTTTCTAGATTTTCCCATATATGCCTATGTAAAATAAAGTGACCCCTGGGGCAGGTCCAATTTTGACCCCAGGGCCATGATTTGAACAAATGTGATACATGTCTATAAGGCCATGTTACACACCAAATATCTAAACTCCAGGCCTTGTGGTTTCTGACAAGAAGATTTTTCTAGATTTTCCCATATACATGTATGTCTATTTAAAATAACGCGACCCTTTGGGCGGGGCCAATTTTGACCCAATGGCCAAGATTTAAACAATCTTGGTAGATGTCTATAAGGCCATGTCACACACCAAACATCTTAACTCCAGGCCTTGTGGTTTTTGACAAGAAGATTTTTTGTAGATTTTCCTATATAAGAATATGTAAAATAAAGTGACCCTTGGGGCGGGGCCAATTTTGACCCAAGGGTCATGATTTGAACAAACTTGGTAGAGTTCCACTAGACAATGTTACACACCAAATATCTAAGCCCTAGGCCCCACAGTTTTACAGAAGAAGATTTTCAAAGGTTGCTTTTTTAAAATCTATTTTTAGCTTCTGTGACCTACTTTTTAACCAATCAAAATGATTTGAATAATTTTGATAGGGGGCATTATAAGGATCAATCCTGTGAAATTTGGTAAAAATCCATTCAGTGGTTTAGGAGGAGATGTTGTTTAAAGGAAATTGTTGACGCCGGACGCACGCACGGACAACGGACGCCGGACAAAAGGCGATCACAATAGCTCACCATGAGCACGTTGTGCTCAGGTGAGCTAAAAACTATGTTCTATGGCATCGAACAACATTTCGGGTCTTTATTTAGATGACTTTATTTTTACCTTCTTTTTACTACGCAGAGATATGGGTCAGATTTTTTTTTCACCTATTGATGTTAATTCTTATGTTTATTTAAGTAAGGTTTCATTATGGAAATCGAAACCGAATTGAACTGTGCAAAAAAAATATATGCTGGAAATAACATTTTCAATAAAAGAAAATAAAAAGTAAATGTGCTAGCGAGTAATTGGCAAATAATTAGGAGATATTTGAAACATTGACAACTGCAATTTCATCACTTGTTATTGCCTATAAATATGCACATGTATGAAAGGGGATATCCGCCAATATCACTGTGGGGAATCACGTGACATTGTTATGATAAGCTTCACGGAAAATGGCCGACCAAAACCACCGGTAAGTACAACGTTTTCAAAGTTTGTGATTAGGTATTACCGAACCGCTTTTCGAGACCTAGCCTATCATATGGAGATAAAAATTCCGCGTCCATTGATACCATTCTCTTTACACAGTCATTTCTGCAAGTTCTGGGGTGATTTTAAATTGTCATTGATGACAAACTTTCTCCTTGATAAGCTTCATGACTGTGTAAAGAGAATAGCGGTTCGGTAATACCTAATCACAAACTTTGAAAATTTTCATCGGCCATTTTCCGTGAAGCTTATCATAACAATGTCACGTGATTCCCCACAGTGAATATTATAATTACTATCATTAAACAATTTCATTCCATCACCTAATTTGCAAGTAACAAATCTACAAGTTACAAATCTACCGATGTAAAATGTACACGCAAGGTGGCGTTTCTAAATTCAACTCTCTCGCTCGCTTACGTTGGTGAAGACTTTGTTTCCTGAGTAAGTAAGTGTAGGCCACATTGCACGGGGGGAAACGCTATTTTCGTAAATGCAACTCCGGCTAAATCAGTAAAAAATAGAATACGGAAAACCCGTAGCAGGTGCTTATGTTACCACGTTATGCATTCCGCAACATGGCGACTTCATCAGCGCCGGGTAGCGAATTCGTAAGTTCAGCCTGTGAAGTTTGTGCATGGGCGAAGAGTGATTGTGATCAGCAAGGTGGCGGCAAATGAAAGGATAAAATCTCAGTATAAGTTTTATAATTCTAAATATATGTAGTAAGTCGGCGTAAAACGGGGTACGCCGGTCACATATATGCGCCGGTCACGTAGCCGGGTTGAGAGTGAAACTAATGTTGCCGGCGACATAATTATACTATCATTATGATCGGATTTATTTATTTTTTATTTTTTTATTTTTTTTGAAGCACGAAAGACTATGGGGACGAATGCACTCAAGTACGTTATAAAATGAATTCTCTTTTTTTACGTTAGAATTAACATCTCTGAAAACTCATAGATATATATTTGTAGTTCAAAAACTTACTTGTCAACACTCGCTTTTACCCTCCGGTCTAATTTGAACGGCTCATTGCTAGCGCCTGAACCAAAAGTTGTCCATAGTTTCGATACCTGCTTGTGATGTGGAAACTATCCATTCTTTACAATCACGAATGGTTTCATTAGGTGAACATCTGCGACGGTCTGTAGATGCAATGCACACATACATGTATAATAAAAATCTTTTTTTTTTTTTTTGCTTTAAAGCAGGTTATCTTGCACATGGAGACTTCTATGGATTCTGATTGGATTTTAAACTCTTTTTCGAAATAATCACTGACACAATCATCAGTGTGTGGAAGCAACGTCACTTTTTGAAACACAAATGTGAACGTACACACCGGAAGAGCAGAAAACCTGCACGAATCGGGTAAGTATTTAGCTCACCTGAGCACTTGTGCCTTCCTTATAACAAGAAAAGATTAAAAACAATGTTTTAATGGGCGGCTTAAAATAAGCATACCGTCCCCCTCTCTTTCTCTTTTCTACTGTTTTGACCTTATAATCTAACCTGTCTATGCACAGGCCTGGCACTTAGTCGAAAAATAAATAAATGAATTTGACCTCTCTATATATCATTTATATAAAAAGATATCGATTTTTTTTTTCAGCGTTTTTATTCTTATTTTTTTCTGAATATCAGGGTCCTGCAGGGTCTATGATTTAAATTACAAGGAAGCAAAATACAATGCAAAATAATAAATGTATAAAAACTAGGATTTAAAACATAGGTCTACTATTCACTAGCAACTTCCGAAAAGAATTGGAAACTGGAATAAAGCTCTCGACCCCTTGCAGGAATAAATACTGATCTGGCACTCGATCTTAACTCCACTACCGTAAGCCAACTGAGCGAGCCTCTTATCTCCACTACCGTAAGCCTATGGGGCAAATAAGGTTACTTAAAGAACTGAATCTCAACAGCACTACACAGGTCGACAGGTCACTAATTTACTGCATTAACTGCGCCAAACGGTCATCATATTACTGTTGCATATTTATAAAATATAACTTATCCCACACATCACGAAATAATTAATTACAAGCACAATGCAGAAGGCGTGAAATGTGCTACGATCGAAGCGATAAGTAGGTCATGAACTGCATGTACAAACATCATTAAAATACAAACATCTACTGACTGACAGCTTTTTGAATATGGTCAATCACACGGGAAACTATTAAAAAAACACAAATCACGTATTTGATACCCCAAACAATCACAAAGACAAAATATCGGTCACTGAAAATTATTACAATCACAGCTTTACATTCGACTTCAATACCAATTTGCACATGCGCCAACGGATGTGTTAACCCATTTTAATAACAGTAATATATATATATACAGTACTGAATAATGTCCAGAAAAAAACACTGTTACAGATTTCAAGCTTGCGATAATGGTCAACCGTATTTAACAAGCTTTATTGACCGAGTACCGTCCAAATGTCCATTAAGGGCATTATTCGGAGTGCCATAACACAAAGCAAATCTTTCAGAAAGCGTAAATGTTTCTCATAAACTCCGATCCTGGTAGTAAATTTTGTACAGCCATTGAATTAAATAAAGACAATTTAGTATTAAAAGCTAACATTTTCAAACAAAGACAACTAAGCTTTTAAAAGTTGACCATGTAACGTTTTGACAACACAAGACATACTAACCCTAACCCAACATATGTAAAATGATTTACAGTTCAAGTTTTTTTCATGAGCGATAAGAAATCAGTATTTGTTGCTTTCTTTCTTTCTTTGTCTGTTTAGTGCTACCTATTACATTTCGTACTTGGTGTTGTTTATTTCTGATGGACTGAAGTTGACATTTAGTATTCTCAGTGGGATAAAAGGTTTACCATTACTTTTTGTGATGGTTTCTGTTTCATTGATATTGAAGCTCTCGTCCAACGGGCTAAAACTGTTACTAGTTGCAATTGGAAAGTGAACCGTAACAAAAGGTATAATTTGGGCTGTTACAGATGTTTCAGTCCGATGTGACTGAACGTTCTGTGATTGATCTCTCGACAATATACGTGAAACCACTAGTCACATGTATCGCATCTAACTGCTTTGTCATCCCAGGTGACAGGTTAGTCACATGTGCCACAGGGAAATTGTGGGTTGGTCCAGGGTCCGGGTTAATCTCGTTTGAAATGCTAATAGTAAAGTCAAGTATGATGATAAAGAATTGTATTTTAAAGGTTTATGTCTAAGAGATTTAAATCCCTTGGCTGTTGTTAGAAGCTACCTTCTGTAATATTTGCTGGATGTGTAATTCTACTGCATTTGACTCTCTACAAAGTATATTCTATATCTATTGGGTTCACATCTATCAATTTCAGTGTGATGGTTGTGGTGATGAAGAGGATTACGCAAAGCTGCACTTTTTTAATATTTGTAAATCTGGTTGTGAGAGAGATTTCGTGTAGTAAAGACTGATAAGATAAACTCACCTAAACTCTTTACTACATGCCGTCTCCCTTGCCTGTCTATAGGATGGTCTGTAGTTCTTTCTCCTCGCCTAGAAGCTTGGTCAGCTCTGTCTCCTGTGTGACGAAGCACTCCTTGTATGTGTCAAAGAGAAGTTACTTGGTGATGGCTAGGCTGAGGAGTTGACCCGGATGTACACCGTCAGTTTTGTTAATGGAAATTTTAATACTTTTTCTGTAGCCTCCCCTTTTTATTTTTCTGTTACTGAAGAAGTATTTGCTGACTTTCTATGTATTTTTGCTGAGGGAGTTTTTCATGGTAAACATTTCACTATTTAGTTTCTCTATTTGCTTAGTAGCTTGAAAATCGTCCGTTTTGAATATTTCTGCTGGCTGTTCGGTGGCCCTTGGATCTGGTGTGGTTTCTGATTGATAGGATGGAGCAGTCCACAAATTTAATTTCCGCATCTGGGTATTGAAAAACCGATGTGTGTGTGTGTGTGTGTGTGTGTGTGTGTGAATCCCTGTATTTGATAGTTATTCATTTTAGCCATGTTCAACGGCTTGGTATAAGGTACAAAACCCGGGTATGCCATCACAGAATTGTCTTGGGTATTAGCAGGCTCTGACGTTGTTTTCTCCGCCTGTACATTATTAAAGACTGGGGAAGATGGATTTCGCTTCTTCTCCTTCTTCTTCAATTTTGATGAATTCTTTGTTGGTGGCATTTGAAATTTGAATATCAAGTGATACTCAGCAGCTCAGGTAAAACAATTCACTCAGACCTAACAACTTTTTATTGAATAGTTTGTAAGCTTGTATAACAACATAATTAACTTGTGGTAGTCTATCGTAAATATATACATTTTCATTTATAGCAACTAAATATTTGAATGAATTGTGCAATTATGATCGTCAACGGTATTTAAATACATGGTCTTTTGTGAAACACGTATTCAAATATTTCGATCAGAATCGGAAAGAATATATATATTCGCATTTAAT
>CM037791.1:29975413-30004033 GCA_021229015.1 Solen grandis | reverse complement strand
TAGGCGAATTCTGTCTATCTTGCAGCCACACCTAAAAATTCATTTATTTCAACTTTATTCGTATAAAAAATAGGGAATTCGTACTTTTTCTAGATATGTAAGATTCTAATTAAAAGTTTCGGCGCAGCTGTGACGTTCTTTTTTTCAATAAATATATCAACGAAAAATTCAAACCTAGCTTATAGTTTCGTGTTTTCATTTTATTTAAACTACACCGAACTTCATTACATATACTAAATTAGCGTGACGTTGAAATACGTTTTGTGTGTGTTATTCATCGTCGCTCAACCCACAGTTGCTCATAACTCTTGTCTCCATACACCAATCGCTCGAATTGTTCACTACCGTTTTGTTGTTTTGATCGAAAGCCGATACAGTAATCCGATTGGATAAAAGGTTGATGGATGACGAAAAGTGTTGAGCGTGAGTGTATATCGATACTGTCATACAATTTTAACAATATACCCATAATGCATAATATACATGTAATATTTTGGTTATAGTGCGACTATTTATGAAACTAATCAAAATGTTATTTTACCTTTCAGGCAAGTTCGGTAAGTATTCATTTTTAAATTCGTCTTTTTAGCAAAGATAATATTACAAGTAAACTATTTACAAACTGGTAGAAAAAAGGCATCCATGCAATTTGTATAACACGCTTTTTTGAAATGAGACCTATATACTTCGTGGAAATAGCATAATTGTCGAGATATGATTTCGAACCAGTTTATATTATCAACAATAATACTTCCATACATTATTTCCTGCGTACTTGAGTGTAATGTTAAATTCTTTGGCGACATTCCACAGTATTAGAGATAAAATTAGAGAAACCAAAGTACACATTAAGTTAATAAATAATTTTATTTTTTTTTAATATATTTAAGTAATTTTACTAATTTGAAAAATATTTCTGTACTCACGTGCACGTGCATGTGCAGATGTTCTTAACGTAAGTTTTCAAGTAGATTCAGAGACTGGAAAATAATATTATAATGTAAATAAAGTGGTATGTTGTTAGAAAATAACGAAACAAAGATATGATTTTATTTCATAATGTTTCATAAAAGTAGAGATTAATTACGTTCCACTGATACATTACAGAAATAACCATCACCTTTTTAGAACATGCACATGTGTAAATTAAGTTATCCTGGAAAATCCAAATAAACATTGATCGGATGTTTATTCATTACCTATCATGTTGAATATAGTGTTGATAAGCTTGCCGGAGTTAAAGAACATTTTGTATTTTGTAGCCACAGCTTTACATTTTTAATGCTGTTTACATTTAACGAGCAGGAAGATAACGATTTACTTAAGATAGTAATAGTTCTCTAGTAAGGTGATCATTAAAACAAAACGAATGCATCATGCCATTAATCAAAACAAGATCTAGTTTTAAAGAACATACGATATATTTTTATATCATGCCATATTCATTACGACGTTTAATTGCTAGCATGTAACAGATAGTTCTTATTTTAAATTTGTTATATTACAAAGCAAAACTTAGTTTTTAGCACGATTATCAAGTCATCCACTGCACATATATTTATAAAGATATTTGCGCGTCCGCACTTCCGCATTTCCATTTGAATTCATTATGATACATGTATCATTTTTCTTAAGTCATCTTAACCAGTGCTGGTTCATCTAGAAAAGATAGCGCAAGGAAAATTGATTAATGTTAAGTTGTGGATAGGTTCGAAATCAAACGTTATTGGAATCGTTTATCTAGCCACACTAACCAGAATGTTTTTTTTTATTTTATTTTATTTTATCAAAACGAGCGAAGACATTTGGTGGCAAAGCGGGTTATTAAATATTTAGTCTTAAGTTAATAAACAAAAACGTCGAAAGTCACATTGAGCCGTCGGGAGCACTCGGAAAAACTGCAAAATTGTTTGTATTGAACTGTTTCCTGATGTGTTCCCGACCTCTTGTCGGTAAAACAGGCCAAGCGGCATCCTAGCAAATTTCCTTTAGCCACAAGGAAGCTCCGAGGTGCTTATCCAAATCATTCGCGAACTACCATTATTTCCATTTGGCATCAACAAATATCGATAATGTTTTGAGGAAAAAGAAAGGGGGAGATTAGGGTACATTAGAATTTTCCTTGAATGTTGTTACGACAAACACCATCGAAATATGTGAATACAATGATATTTTTTTATTAAGAAATTGTTAATAAAATAAAAAACACTTAGGTTTCTACAAATAGTTGTCGTCTAGGCATATTGATTATGCATCATATGTCGGGAACTGACTTAAAAGTAAATGTTACTTACGCTATATTTAGTCGACCTAATTCAGCAATTTGATCAACATTAAATAATTGTAGATAAAGGGTTTGCGGCACTCTGATTCGACATCTTAATCGAAAATATTTGTAATAGATAAATAAGTAAAACATAAAAAATAAAGACAAAAATATACTGACTTGTCTAAATAACTTTGAAAAATAGCTTAGGATTTATTTGGATACTTTGGGGAAAGATGTTCATATGCAGTTTTTTTATTTATTGTATTTTAGCCATCGAATGTTATGTGATATAGCATAAAATGACTCATATCACAATATAAGTAATGTACTTTTTTCTGGGTCCTAACAAACATATAGTGGATGAATAAACCACGCGTCAATTTACGTGTATTAGGTAAACAACGCATTTTGATTCGGCATGAACGTGTTCAATTTGTATTGATGTATTGTCTGTAGTTCATTTACATGTATCATGAAGAATTCTAATTTACTTTTATTCGAATATTATGAAATATTCTTACTTTTTGAGCAAAATATTTAGATAATTCTTCTAAAACATATTAAAAAAGTAAGACATGCAGTGTGTATGATCACTGCAGTTTAATAAATAATCCAGTACATATTTCGTGTAGTGCGTATCTTCAGGCGTCACTTTATATCTTATAGTATGCAATACTTGAAAATATATAAGTATCATCCACATAAAAAAGGAATGTCTGGCTAAGCATTCGAAAACATACTAATATATATTAGAATACTAATCATACCTCTTATCAAAATATGTTCATGTTATGCATTTTTGGACATGAATTCACAAACTATTCGAATGTTGAGTTAATATTTTGATACGACCACCGGATAATATCTGTGACAACATGCGATTATATATCGATATATTGCATTGATATTTGAAAAGGTTCTAAGTCAAAGTATTAGGATTCCAATTTTAGAGTGATTTTTACCACTGCAATTAAGTGTATAGTGTACTAGCTATGGCAATGTTGGCCAAAACCTCTGGAGAAAATGAGCAGGTGCCCGACTTATTAAAAATAGTTAAATGATGTTTATGTTTTTTTTTTTTTTTTTTTTTTTTTTTTTTTTATTTGCTTTTATCCAGTCCATACTTCACATGTGGTATATAATTTAAACATGATAACTATATGCAATAATCATCTGTCCAAAGTATACGTGTTAACACACGTTCTATCTTATCAGGAAATATACGGCATGCATGTTTATTGGTATACAGCATGGATTATTTCCTGTTAGTTCCTGTTACCAGATTGACAAGAAATAACGGAAACGAACGAGGTGTATAATTGTACGCGACTGATTAAAAAATCAATGGTTTGAAGGACATGTTCTTACATCATTTGAATGCCTATTTCCGATTTTCATTCATTATCTATCAGACCAAAAAGTTAATAGTTAACAGCAAAAATATGACGGAACGATTTTGTAATACAGGAGGGTCTTATTATACAGCCATTAATATTTCGAAAATATATGACAGACGTGTTTTTAAATTCAAAATGATAAAGGGCTATATAAATGAGGCGAAAATTCTATGCATTTGTCTTTATAACTTGTGTGTGGCCATTTAAAAGTAAGGTAGATAATCAATTAAGTACCGACATATAAATTCAAATAAATGTACAATTATATGGTGACGTATGAATAACCTTAAGTAAAAGGTTTTAGTGCATATGCGTAAATATTTCTAACTGCTGCTTTTTGACTCAGTGTGTATTATGCATGGAAATAATCTTTTATACGACAAAAAAGGGCGGTCCTTATGAAATTATGAATATACTATTGCGGTGTCAATCAATAGTCAGATATCATCTTAATGTTGTTAGTCATATAAAAAGTAAATCAATGTATTGATAAATTGGAGCGTAAAATGATCAAATATTATACAATACATTTATATTCAAACTAATGATACACAGCTTAGATTTTAAAGCGATCTTGCTAAGTGAAGTGACATGAAACATATATTGTCCTCTCAACAGTTTAAACAGTTAATCTTTAATGTATGCTTTACATAAGTTAGATACGTTACAAAAATCAAAACTGAATAAGTATTATGGCAAACATAACTGTTATCATGTTTAGTATATAAGGAAACTAATAAATACAAGGGTCTTTGTTTTATCATGCATATGTGTTTAGAATATAATGAAACGTTAACGTGAGATTGTAAGTTTAATAAAAATTATAGTCGCGTCCTTTGATCAAGTTTTTGTCTATATCGCATCCTATTCACATGTATTATAGCTAGTACATTTGGTGAGTTGACACGTATAATTCATTTGCATGGCATGGTATGATTATACATAATCTGTGTTGTTTCTTCTTCTTTATTTAGACTACAAATAAAATCTATACTTTTTTCGAAATGAACCTGTTCTAAGTACATCTAAATGTTATTTATAAGGTGTTCGTAATATTTAATTGAATAAAAAAAAAGATGAGATGAGAAATAAGATGGTATTGTGATTTCGTATTCGTTATATTTTCGGGCATGTGTTGCACGCAGAGTGTTGTTTACTTTACGTGTATCTTAAGCTTTTAAAATTTAAATCTTAAGCATTTACTTTAGTAGAAGGTGGAATAAAAGGACAATTATCAATGTACAACATGTAAAGTCGCTGTAATAAAAGATAATTAATAAAATATGACACTATCAAATATTCGTTTTATTACAGTGGCAAAAATTAAAAATAGCGAAATAATGATTAGGTCGTTTTCCTTGTACCTTCTTCACATGTATACATGATAACTATATGCAATAATTATCTGTCAAAATTATATGTGTTAACACACTTCAAATCTTATCATGTAAGGCATGCGCGTGTCTCGATATTCATCATGAATTACAGCGTGTTATTTCGTTTTTCCAGATTGAAAAAAAAAATAATCTAACGGAACCGAACGAAGTGTTATTGTCCGAAACCCATTAAAAATTAATGGTTTGAAGGGCATACCCTTACATTACGTGAATGTGTTTTGTCTATGTCCGCTATTCATCCCATCCATTATCTATCAGACCTAAAATAATTAGTGTTGATATTTCCACAGCATAAACCTTCAAATATATACTTCTAATTATAGCTGTCGTAGACAATACTGTATCAGAGCCAAATTTTCCTTCTAAATATAAATCTGCCTATAAAATAAATTCACTTTAAAAAAATGTCCAAATGTGCTTTATATTTTAAATTAAATGCGTTTAAATATTTAACAGCAAAAAAATAACGAAACTATTTTGTAATATAGGAGGGTCTTATTTTACAACCATTGATATATCGAAAATATATAACAGACGTGTAATTTAACCTAGGGCGTATGTCTCGATTGCGATCATAATTCACATTCTGATGATTTAAGTGAAGTTCAATTAATAACAAGTGTGTCCAGGAATTTCAGTATCACAGAATATGTTCGTACAGTGTATGGTATTGATGCGTATGAAGCTCTGTGTTGACTGTTAGAATGTGACAACGTTTGTTTAGATGCGTAAACAAATCATTTCGGACGAAAAATGTATTCAGCATTTCAAACACAATGCATTTATAATTATTTTATTTTTGAATTTTTAGAATATAATGACGAATTATATTATATCACTATTTTAAGTTCCGTGCTTGTTTAATACTTTCACCAAACTATATTTACTATCGATTTATCGTTTTTAAAGGGGATATTTTTTGTGATTCGCATGTTTGCAGGCGTTACATCTATCCTATTTCAGTAATCATTAGCTTCTTTCGAGGATTATCTTAAGTATGTAGTTTAATGTTCCGTTCTCTTAAAATTTAAGACTTTGTGACATTAATGTTAAGAAGTTAAGATTGAATACATCTTTTATATCTGAATTGATTATCGGTATAGGGTTTCGAATCAGGTTTTATTTCAAACAAAATCAAGAGCTTTAAGGCAGCTTGTTTAGATATGATCTGCAGAAGAAATTAAAAAAAAACACACAAAAAAAACTACTCTCACTTGTTAATTTTGGAAATGTCTTTGTTTCATGAAAATGAACTAGGCAAATATAGGTCACATTGCACAAATATATATATAAAACGGTATCCTCGAAGCAGGTGCTTGTGGTACCATGTGATACGCTCCGCAACATTGCGTGTTTACCAGTTCAGTTAACTCACCCTTTGGAGATAGTGTATCTGCGAAGAGTGTATGTTATCATCAAAGAAACAGTAAATGAAATTAAATAGAAAATCTAAATATAGGTTTTAAAAATATAAATTGTGTCGCAATTCACTTTATTATTTAATCGAAGAAGAGGTGGCATAGTGTTTTGCGAATGTCGGTCGGTCCGTCGATAGACCACTGCGTTTCAAACTAATAACTGAAGAACTCCTGGGTCCACATTTCTAAAACTTCAGAAGGTGATTGGTCGTGACTTAGTCGATGACCCCTATTGATTGTGGGATCGCTTGGTCAAATATCAAGGTCACAGTGACCTCAAATTATTTTTTTTCCGATCAATGACTCGATAACGCTTAGGCCCACAGTTGTCAAAATTCATAGGGTGAAAGGTCGTGTCTAGCAGATGATCCCTATTGACATTTGGGTCACTTGAACAAAGATCAAAATCACAGCAACCTCGATGGGTGTTGGTGGCGTAGTTGTGCATATGTGTAGTTCCGACAACACTTATTAAACTGTCTATGGCAATCAATGGAGGTTTACCATTCATTATACTTAAGCAATCTGGCGTTATATAGCGAACAATAAGTGATCCTTATCACATTGTAAGCATATGTAAAAAACATGTATTTCATCCAAGATTTTGTTGTTTGTTATACTTTCACCATAATATATTTTATTTTAAGTTGGATAGACAGTATGATCATTACATTTTGTTAAATACGGTGGGTTTTTTTTCTGATCAGCATTTGTTGCTAGGGTTGAACATATATTGTATATAATACACTGCTTAAAACTAAGAAAATACAAGTCATCAACATACTATCCATCAGAATGCTAGGATAAGTTGGCAGAAAATACTAATATGTAAACATTCTTAAATTTATAAAGATTATATATTTTGTCAGCAAATATATATTATTGAATCATGTTTCTTTCATGGTTGTAGTAGACATTTTATTTTAGGCACGAAATATATAGACGTATAGATGAAATGTAAATAGAATCATCGTTCGCACATAATAAAGGATTATTTTAAGTTATAAAAGAAACATAACAACATCTTCCCAAGGCTTTACACAAAGGTATGCATTTTGAAAGTTTGATGTAAATAGTATGCATTGAATCTCTACCAACAATCACATAATCACATAAAGCAACACAATGCATCATATGTTAGGCGTCTTTAATTGTATATGACAATTTACCTCATTAGCTGCTGATAACCCTATTCAGAGTTTAATTACGATTGCATAAATGCACACGCACAAATTTTTTAAAAGGCGGCATATCAAAATAGCCCTATTCAAATATCCAAATAGCCCTATTCAATGTGTTCGATGAAATAAGAATAAAAATTGCCGGTGTTAAACAGGTGTTAGTAACTAATATATGATGTTACATTTATTAACAAAATATGTGTTCGAATTTTAAGAAATGATAATTATAGGTAATAGAAAAATAAATCAAAATATGTAATGTATTGCATATATAAATTATATATTCAAATCGAGTGTATTCTTCTTGATATATCTCGTAATTACTTTCATATGAGTCTGATTGCATTTTCTACTCGTCAAATAGAAGCACCTTTACCAAATGAGTAAAGTCATGACGATATCGAAAAGAATTCGCAAATACTGCGTTGCTTCATCTACGACGTTTTTTAATAAAACAATGGGTCACAAAGTAAATTCAATGTTTTTAAAACAACTGAAAATTATGGAAAAAAAATCAGGAACAAATAATTTATATTGTATATGGACATTGTTATTATTCACCCTCACTAATAATTCCGAAAATAGTATCATAACCTGGTAAAATGAACCCACATTAAAGAATACTCCAATAAGGTGATTGTGTCCCAATAATACAGTTGCAGTGATGCAAAACTTCTGGATCATCATGCGGTCCCACACCACATATTAATCGTTAACAATGACCAAGCAAATGAAATAAAAGAAAAAAAATAAAACGCTCATATACGTTTAAGTTTTCCATCAGTGCAAATCACTTTGAACAAATATACCTGGCATTTAATGGGGGGGCCTTTGTTTCTATAATTTTTAAGATTGGAATTTGTCAAATACCACAAAATCGTACATCTTGAAACTATATTTGGTAATTTTCATAGTATTATAATTATATTATCAAATGAGAAAAATGAGTATCTGGAAACATTGGATATTGAAAGCTTGTGAGACCTACGTGTAAAGAGTCATTTTTTTTAATGAATCAGTGTCTTCACAGTTGTCAATTTATTCTGGAAAACCGGGATCTACACACTTTTAAAGAAAAAACTTCATAGTAAATCAATTCAACTATTAATTGAGCAAAGAAAACAACACCATTTGCTAAATATGAATACATATTCATTGTATGCCATATGATCTACACGATACAAACGACCGATATTGAAGTAAAAATACTAAACTCTGTTTTGTCGACCGTATACACAATTTTTATCTAGTTTCATATGTTTATAAGCAGTTTACTTCGCACGTCAGTGATAATTACTATGAACATTGATATTGTACATGTTTTTGATATCACCCGATGAATATCATTAACAAAGCAATACATTTACTAGTATATACTATACTCAGTTATAAGGAGAGATGGCAATAAAATATGAAATATGTTTTCGGTCGCAGTTTCTAATAATTAAACGCTGAATACAGGACACTCATAAAATCATGCTGGACAAAGGATCGTCATATCGTTTTAAGCATGAATTTTTGCATCCTTTATGATCTACATCTACGTAACGTTCACATTCGCAAAGGATTTGTTGCGAGGAAAGCAATTTTCATTTGCGAAGAAAGTGCACAGGGATGTTGTGAAGTGACGTTTTAATCAAATGATACTCATGGAATGTTTTGGATGATTGTGTCACAATATTTACCAATATAGATAATTGTGTTCCCGGTTTTCTTTTTATAACAACAAAGAAAACAATGAGACTCAAGATTCTTTACAAATTATGACCATATTTAATGGCAATGTAGCAAAGGAAATGCAGAATTAAAATATACATGAAATATGAACAAGTAGTATATCAAGCATAAGTCATACATAAAAACATATATCGAACTGTCCTTTCATAAGTCAAATAAAGTAGATGAATTTTTCTCGTATAATGTTCACACTTCATATACGTATATCTAATCACAAATGTAAATGATAAATAAAAGGCAGGCCCAATTCACTGAGCCTAAACTGTCTCACATATCACATAGATCTCCACTACGTTCACATGGTCATATTTGATACTGACACGTCACAACTACATGTTCGCCCCACGGGTACAACACAATCGCATATACGCCACACAGACACGTCACGTCGGCTGGTTCACCACACAGGTACAACACAACCACGGATATGCCACAAAGGCACATGTATTAACAAGCCACACAGGCACATGTATGCACGCCACATAGGCAAAGTTAAATATAAGCTACATTTATAAGCATTATTTTATGCAAGCCACACAGGCATTATACGTAAGCCACACAGGCATTATTTCCTAGGCTACAATTATCACAAGTACATAACAGATAAGCCACACAGGCATTCACGAAACAATTTAGGCGTTACATAAGTAACGCTAACATGCGAGTCCATGGGTAACATGAGATGACAAACACTTGCAGGCACATTCATACGTCTCTCCGTAAACGAATAATAAAAAGTTACATCATCCTGACGACACTTGAAAACAACCATTAAAATAAAAGACAGTCTTCTATGATATCGTTTCTCGCTCAGTAGACAATGGTAACACAGAAACGGGAGGGGAAATGGTCCTGGTGTCCACAACCTTGGAAAAAAAAAAAACTATTACTACTCAAAAAAAATTATCCTAAACTACAGGGCCAGGGGAAAACTTACAGTAATCAAAAATGATGAAACAGCTCCTCCCTCTACAACAGCCTGCCAGGTACTGACTGACCACAGCATTGCGCTATTTTTAGATACAAGATAACCACTCAAGCAAAAACAACATGACCTCAAGCAACACCTGCAAATCAGTGACCAGTGTTCAAGTACATTTACTGGTATAGTATTTGTGACAGACTGTAAGGATAAGAAATTGTAAAATACACCAGATGAACATATATTCTATAATTAATGCAGCAATGCACACACTTAGTGGAATGTTAAAACGTTGCATCCCATTTCTAACGATTTTAGTCCCGTTTAATTATTATGCCGTCATAATCTACTTGATGACTTCATTTTGCTTTAACTGCTTTAACTGTATAATAAATCGATGACAGAGACCAGAGTGGAATTACTTTAGGGTTTAGTTTAGAATTTAGGGTGAGTCTTCTTTCTCTAAATCTGCTACCCACAGGTGATTTCAACGATTTTGCTTCGGCAGAACCTCTAACAAAAATGATCCCCGTTCTGGACGTGAAATCTCCACCAAATCAGATCTAGTCATTTGTTAAGCAAGACGGGAGAATTATAATTATGCAGGTTGCTTACGAGATTCGTTCAAGTTATGGCATAGCACAATATGTTTAAACGATAGACTGACTATGTGACGGGTGTATGCTAGGTGGTTCCTAAACTTTTAATACCGGGGAAGAAACAGGTCCGAGTAAATTAGTGCAAACAATATTTTAGTCGTTTTTCTAGAGAAGGTGAACTGTTCCTTAATAAGATAATAGCATGAAATGAAACCTTGAGCCGGACAGTATGCAACAGAGTTCGATTTGGAAACATAATTCGTCTTCATCTACTGTAACAGCACTTATTTCCAAGTCAACCATTTCATGTCAATCATTGGGTATAATACTTAATCGAATCTTAACCGGAGAAAGCAGTATTCCTCCATCGCACACCGAACCAAACTTCATCAGGCTATTTAAGACAAGCGCCCAGAATCTGCCAAGTCGGTTTTCAGTTTGCACCACAATAACGCCCCCATACAATGAAGTCGAGTTTTTAGGGCAACAATGGCAGTATTTTGCATCGGACATCTACAAAATCAACCGTATATTCTAGATTTAGCCATGTGTATTTTTTTTCTCTTTACAAATGTTAAAGATCAGTTGCGGGGTGATAGATTTGGAACTCGGGGCAAATTTGTAGTGCTATTATGGCAGCATTGAAAGTGTTGTCACGTGATGGCTTACCTCACGACTTTTTTCATGGTGGATGTGACAAGTACAATAGGTCACACGAGGTCTGCTTTGAAAATGACGGTTTTATTGACCTTTGTTTGAAATTGGTAATTTTATAATAAAAGTTCTCGAATATAATAATCACACTCGTATTTAAAGTTAGGAAAATGAAAATCTAAAACATGTGTTTTACTTTCATAAACCGTGTCTAACAACATTTTATACAGTAATATTCAGTTGCCAAAGTACATCACTAAATAGGTGTAGATTGAAATAAATTGACTACTTCCAATGAAAACAATATGAATCGTCGATCTTTACAAGGGTATAGTTGAACTTGTATAAGCGACCACCTGTACTAAGCGGTCAACCTGCATTGAGCGGTCATTTAAATATCATCAAACTGTAGCATTTTATTATATACGGAAATATAACATATAGAAATTCGGTTTAACGATATTCGGTTTGGCGGGGTTCTACTGTATTTAAACTTTATCTATCGGATACCTCTGTCGTTCCAATGACGGACCTCTTAAGATTGTTTTGACTGTATATTAAATGTAAATCAATTAAATCGTCTTTCTACTATTTAATAATGCTGCTTATTCCTAGTCTATACAAATAAGATATTATTACATGTGTTATATCTATACATCGCAAACCATTTTTTTAACAGTTGACATGATCATTTATTGTTTATTTTAGCTAATCGAGTACATGGTGCTCAAGGAGACCTTTTGTGATCACATTGCGTCTGTCATCGCGCGTCCTCCGTCGTCAACAATTTGCTTTAAAGGACATCTTCTCTGAAACCGCTGGACTAAATTTAATGAAAATTCGCATGATAATTTTTTTGGTGAATCTTCACAAACGTGCCTCAAATAAACTTGATTCATGCAGAACTCTGGTTGCAATTGCTATGGAAAGAAAAAAAATGCATACTTTAAAAATCATCACCTTCAAAACCACTGGCCAGATTTCATTTTTTACTGCAGATATTCCTTTTGTAACCCCCTACCAAGTATGCTAAAATTATTCAGATCCGTAAAAAATATGGCTGCCAGGGTCAAGGCTAATTAGCCTTAAATGTATAACGAGAAACTTTAAACAACATCTCTGAAACCACAGGAAAGAAATAATTTGATTAAATTTTGCAGGTATGATCATTCTGCAAACCTTCACAAAATTTGCTTAGATAAACTTGATCCATGTAGAACTCTGTTTGCCACTTTAAAAATGATCACCTTCAAATTACTGACCAGATGTCATAATCCTTCTTCTACATTTCTTAACCGATTCAGTTCAATTTTTGTGTGTACATCCATGATCAGCTGGAGAGGTGCATGACATAAATTTCATTTGAGTTTTCTCAAATGTGGCAGAGTTATTGCCCTGATCCTATTTTTGAATTATCTCTATTTCTTGTGCGCAACATGAGTCAAAAGTTATACAATGTATTGGCTTGAAACTTAAAATGTAAGCAGATGGCGACTAGAAAAAGTGCAGTGCCCAAGAACTGTGACTCTACCTGGTCCCATCTTCCCTTTATTTTTGTCCCGAATATGACTTGAATATTATACATATAACTTGCATTGCAGTGTCCAAGAATTAAACTACTGCGCCAAACAACCATAACTGACTCTCTATCGAATTCAAATAAAAACTTCAATTACTTATTACTTACTATCATAACCAATATACTATGTATACAGTTTCTTATCTATGCTCCGCCTGGAATAAAACTTCTGTATCAAAGTATTTTTCGGGGGTATAACTCACATTTAGAGATAGCTCTAGTTTTATTTATTCATTTATTTATTTATTTTTAATGTACCTATTAATTTAAATTATCATTGATTTTAAAGTGTTTTTTTTCAAGTAATGATTAGAAGGTATATTTGTATGATAATATCGAATCTCTTCTTTAGGCAAACACCTTAATGCATAGAGCTTCATAGTCAGGTGGAAAGAAAATGAATAACTTGGCAAAGAATGTATTAAACACGTGAAACATGTGTTGTAAACAATTCAATAACAATACATGAGGGGATCAAAAAAAGAAAGTAAAAAAATAATGAACTGGCTGTAAAGTACGAGCGACTCTTTTAGATTTAATTAACGGAAGTCCAAACTATTTATAACATCGGGTCATCTTTAAATATTATAAAGCAGAGGAATGAACTGAATGGTGCGTAAAATGATAACATAAGTGAGTCAAGCTGTCTCATTACTATATCATTTCTTAGCATTTATGATGTAGAGAATAAACATTTTAGTCTTCATTATTTATTTTTTGTATTTTCATTAAAAATTTTTTATTTAATTTATTCATTAATAAAACTGACTTAGTTTAGTTTCGAGTTTTCATTTTAGTTAAACTATACTGATGTTCATTACATATACAACAAGCAGGTGGTGTTGAAAAACGTTTTATATGTGTAATTTGAATATATACCACGTTTCCGTCATAACTGATAGTCTTACCTCTTCAGGAAGGGTATCCAAAATGTATAGGTCATTCGGCTGGGTTACATATTTTCGTGCTTAACGTATAAAAAACTCGATATGCTTATTGAAATACCACGTTGGATAGAGAGAAATGTACGTATTGACCGTGGGTGTCCGTCGACATTAACAATCAGTTTTAACAAAATGTACTAATAATGCATAAGACACATGCACTGTTTTTGCTTTATTTCTTCCATTTAAGAAACTAATCAAAATGTTATTTTCGATTTCATGAGTGTAAGTATGTTTTTATATCTTCTCCGTTTGGACAAATGGTGGATTGTTAGTTTTTTATCAAAATACTGGTAGAAAAAAAACGCACACACAAACAAACAATTAGCATAACTCTTTTATTGAAATGATACCTATATAATTCGGGAATGTATCAAAATTGTCATGATATGGTTTCAAAATAGTTTAAATGAACAAGAGGAAAATGTTATTGGTTCAAGATTCGTGCACTTCATTGTAATGGTTATATATTTTGACGAGATATATTTCATTATCTCATCTTATTTGAAAACCAATGTAAACATTAAATAAATAAATCATTTTGTTTTTACATGTATTTTTTAATTTTAATTATTTGAACCTTTCCGTTTTTGAAGACAAAAATTAATTGGAAAATATATTATAAGAGAATGATATATCGTTAGACAATCTAATATAACGATGATTTGATTTAATAGATATCCGTAAAAGTAGAAATCAAATTAACTGTTTCATTTACAAATTGAGAATATAATTTAATCATTTTAAACACATGGTAAATAAATTAACCTTTGTTTATTCATTAACTATAATATTGAAAATATCAGTATTTCATTTTGAATTCATTATGATTCATGTGTGATTACTCTTAAGCCATCATAACCAGTGCTGCTTCATTTATAAACTATAAAGCCAAAATAAAATAAGCAATGTGAAGTGTTAGATATGTAAGAAATAAAATATTATTGCAATCGTTTTACCAGGCCACACTAGTCAAAACGAGATAAAACATTTTGTGCCACCTTTATTAAATTTTTAGTTCCATTTTTTATGAACATATTTTTCCTTGATCAACGCTAAGATGAGACACGTCAATTTTGTTCTTTCGATATTTTTCATATTATGTAATCAAAATAAATAACGATGGTAATGCATTTCTTCTTGGGTTATTTATGCATAATTTTGATATAAATGGGAGTAACATAAGTTAGTTATCAAATAACATTGCATCAAAAACACTGCAGTATCATTTAGTATCAACGTTTATCACAAACTAAAGCATTGTATATTATTGAATGGAGAACAAATGCAATATTTAGAAACGAAACTATTTCTCCATATCGGCTTCCGTATCGAAGTCTCCATTATTTACTTTATTAATACATGCGATAAAGACAAGGGGAACTTACAAGAAGAACTGTGATACAGAGAATCACATCGGGCCCCCAAGCAAAGCCAATAGACATGTAAATATTATTAAATATATTTCCTTTTTTTTTATCGCAGCTTTCGGATTCTTTGGACGTTACACAAACTGTTCATGGTCTTTGTCCTTTTACTAGTCTCTTTGGTGAAGAAAATCCATGAGAGCAAAACATATTCTATAAAAGTCCAATGCTTTTAACTAAGTTGCTTCATCAATCGTTTCAGACATATCAACTTAATATTTCATTTGCACATTCAAAAGGATATATTGCATACAAATTATAATAACAAGTTATTTAAAAAAAAAAAGAAAAGAAAAACACCTATAAAAAAAGAAAAACAAACTAACTGCAAATTTTACTCTTTTTTATTTAAATATCACATAAAACAATATTACGTTGCAATATTTTAATATACATAAAAATCTATAGAAAATCAAATTGTAAAGCTATATACATAAGCCAACTTCTTTTAATTAAATTCAGTACAGCCCTGCTTAAAGTACACTTTAGTTCAGTCAGAGAGAAATTAGTTTGGGCAAATGAGTCGAATGGCTGTTAAATCTAGGATAAAACTGTCCTCAGTGTCTAAAATTTAAACTACTTCATGGTCTGTACTGTACTAAAATGTATTTGTTGATAATTTATAAATATAAGGCTTGAAAATATGCTAGTAAGTGGAAAAAAATGCAAGGAATACTAAAAACAAAACCCAAAATAAAAGTTGAAAATGGATCGACCATATGACTTTTGGCCTAATAGGCGGGGCGGACATCTTAACAACCACGGTGGAATCACACCTAGTGAGACGTGTTTATTTACATGATTTCACGCTCTTTCTTAAAGTAAACGCCCTTTCTACAGCAATTGACTCGAAAGTGTTTAGTTTTTTTTTATATCTTTAAAAAGAAAGATTTAATCGTTATCTTCAAAAAGAAATCATATAGTTACTCATGTTTAAATAGAAGTATTATTGTTTTATTTGCAAATTGAAATTATAGAGAAAAAATAGGTTGTGACGGACTTATATAAAAACAAATAGTGGACTGAAACCAAAGACTGAGTCCTGAATATTCGATTAAAAGAACGCATTTTTACTATGAAGAAAACTTCTTAAATTCTCCATATACCGCCTCGACAGGTTGTGTTAAAAATAACGGGGCCCCATTTGGGGTCCCGCGATTATCCCTTTTATCTTAATTCATATACATATTTAGCAAGATACTCTTATCAGTGCTATCATTTTTCCGATATTTTGTGTTCTCTTTTATTGGTCAATCTTAATGTCTGTCTTATTTAACATTTTTGTTTTGCATCGGGTATATACTACTGATGGAAATTGATGAGCCTCAAGAGGCGTCGGGTACATTTGGCCATCGGAATGCGAAAATGCTTACATTGGAATGTTTTCTGATGTGTCGAAAAGAAAAATACCGGGCGACATTATGTTTATTTTTTTGCGAACTACATATTCCCATAAAACTTGACGAAAGCAAAAATTAGTTTATATAATAATTATCTATTTATCCACTAAACATGGTTATATAGATATGTGCATGTCTGCACATTTCCATTTCACTTTGAGACCGTCGAAAGCCACATTTAGCCATCGGGAGCCCTTGGGAGAACTGCGATATTACTTGCATTGAAATATTTTCTGATGTGTTTCCAACCTATTGTCCGTAAAACAAACCAAGCGGCATCCGAAAAAAATCCCTGAGCAACTAGGAAGCACCGAGGTTCTTATCCAAGTAATTCGCGAACTACATGTTTACATGGGACATCAAGAAATATCGGTAATGTCTCGGCAAAGAATCAGGTGGAGATTAAGGGATATTAAACTTTTCGATGAATGTTGTTAATACAAACACCATCGAAATATGTGAATACAGTGCTATTGTATTATTAAGAAATTGTTTTATGATATATAATTTTGCAAAAGCTCTAAAATATCCTTCAGTTTCTACATAAAGGCGTGATATTGGCTTATTTGAGTATACATCATATGTCGGGAACTGATAAGAAACTAAATGTTACTTACTCTACATTCAATCGACCTAATTCATCAATTTGATCAATCTTAAATAATTGTAGAGAAAAGGTTACAGCCACTCGGATTTGACATTTAAACCGAATAATATTTATAAAAGATAAATTAGTAAACCATAAAATACAAAAGAAAGAAGAAAATAGCTTAAGAATTATTTGGACAATTTAGGCAAAGATTTTCTAATAAAGTTCTGTCTTTAATTGAATGTTATATGATATAGCAATTAAAAGGTGACTTTTGTCCCATTGTAAGTAATGTACGTTTTCCTGGGTCTCAAACATACATATACTGGATAAATTAAAATAATAAATAAATTAAGTGTGGAGTAATGGATTCGGTAAAACATTAAACGCATATTGAATCGACCTCAATTCTGAATTTGTTTGATTTGTATTGTATTCATGTACTGTCCGTAGTGCATTTCTATTTATCATGAACAGTTTTATTTTCCTTTTATTTGAATATTATGAAATATTCACACTTTTAAGACATTCTATTTAGATACTTCTTAAAAACCATATTGCGAAAAAAGTACAATATAAAGCATGTATAATCAATGCATTTGTTTAGAAAGCCCAGTATATAGTTTGTGTACCGCGTATCTGCAAGCGTCACATTTATATTTTATAGTATTCAATATATTAGTACCATCCACATACGAATAAGAATGTCTGGTTAAGCAGTTGAAGAAATACTAATAAAGTTTAGTAAAACTAATCATACCTCTTGTCAAAATATGTTCATGTTATGCATATTTATTTAGATGAATTTTCGAACTAACCTAATGATGAGATTACATTTGAATATTACCAACTGATAATCGAAATAGTTATGACAACATGCGATTATATATAGATACATTGCATTGACACTATTATCATGAATTTACTATAAAATTTTTTTTTTTTAAGGAAAAGTATAATGATTCCCATTTTAGAATTATATATACCACTGCAGATAAGTGTATAAGATACCGGCTATGGCTTTGTTGAAAAGAAGCAAACAACACGTGTTCTATTTACATTGTATTAAAAATAGCAAAATATGTTTTACGTTGTGTGTTTCCTGTACATACTTCACATGTGGTGTATGATTCATACACTATAACAATATGCAACAACAATCAATCCAAAGTATACATGTTAACACACGTCCTATATTTACAGGAAATGTAAGGTATGCACGTTTCTTAGTATACAGCATGGATTATTGCGTGTATGTTCGTGTTTCCAAATTAAAAAAAAATCTAACGGAAACGAACGCGGTGTTATTGTCCGAGACTGAGAAAATTAATGGTGTGAAGGACATGTCCTTACATCACGTGAATGTGTTTTTGCCTATGTCCTCTTTTCATTCATTATCTATCAGAACTAAAAGATTGTTGATATATTCCTTCTTATTCACAAATCTGCCTTTAAAATATATTTACACTTAAACGTCATTGTCTTAAATTAATCACATACCATATACAAGTTAACATAAATACAAACATGTTTTCAGCAAAGTAAGGACATACATGTATAATTTATTAAATATGTCCAAATGGAAATGCTATGATTCAAATTAAATGCGTTAAATATTTGACGGCAAAAATATGATGGAATTATTTTGTAAAAATGGAGGGTCTTATTATACAGCCATTGATATATCGAAAATATATGACAGACGTTTTATTTAACCTAGGGCGCATGCTGTTCCTTGAATACATAAAATAAGATGTCTCTTTCTGTTAACCGGATTATTATTTATACGTGTGAGCCATAAATCTGATATAGAGCTATATCTATGATGGGGAATAAACTATGCAATTGCTTTTATAACTCTTATGTAGCCGCCATCTAAATTTAACGTATATAATCAATATACTATCGACATATAAATCTGAATTATATGATATACATATTTTCTTTCATTATATTCAGGAAAATATTAATGTATAGATACTAACACTATTTCAGAAAGTTTATTTTTTGCTCGGTACTCATGTCACCTACAAAGAAACTACCCTTGTTCAGGACAGTCAGCATGTGTTTCATCTGTCGTAGCCATGATAAGTGACTGCAGACTGTCATGATGCAGCTTATATCTAATAATGATGACATGTTGAGTAAGTGCAATTAAACATCTTTTAAACAGTTTTACACCGTTTGATCTTACCGACCTAATTTCAGTCCAATTAGCACATTCCGTTACACTAGTGCATTATGGTAATTTTCTGTTTACAAAAGGCGGATTAAAGACGCCGGTAAAAAGGTGCGAACACATTCTCGTGCCTCTCGCTAACATGTGAGAACATCCCGAGGCAATAATGGGTACAGGTTATTGGCAGTTCGACTCATGAAAGGTAAATCTATATAAATTTTATATGCGGGGACCAAAAAAAAAGATCGACTTATTATAAAAATCGACTTATAAAAGTTCGACTCATAAATTGGATTTCATATAGAATATATAAGGAATGATTTTGGGATTTGAAACAAAAGTCGACACACCGAGAAAGTCGACACATCGAAATTCCACTCATCGAAGTTTTACTGTATAAGATTAGCGAGATGTTGTTTGGATTCGATTTTAATATGTAATACCTTTGTCGATTGTATAATTTGAGATCAGATAAAAACTGCTCACCTAAATGCATACGGCACTTTCAAAAATAATTTATCTCGTTAATTATTTTATGGGATATATTTTGAAACAAGCGTATATATACTGGGAAGTAAGGCACTTTATATACTCGTACAACCCGATGTAGTCTCGATTGCGTATCATAATTCACGTTCTGATGATTTAAGTGAAGTTCAATAATAACAAGTGTGTCCAGCAATGCAGTGTATGATATTGTTGCGAATGAAGCATTGGGTTGACTGTTGAAATGTGTCAGCGTTTGTTTTAGATGCGTTAATACTTCATTTCAAACGCATATGCCAAAAATATATTCAGCATTTCAAGCACAATGCATTCATTGATATTTTATTTATGAATTATTAGAATATAATGACGAATTGTATCATACGAGTCACAATTTAAAGTTCATGATTGTTTAATATACTTTCACCAAATTATATTTCATTAAACGTAATAGAGTAAGTTTGATGTATCGTTTGTTAAATATGAAGGCATATAATTTCTTGTGATCCGCGTGATTGCAGGCGTTACATCTAAACTTTATAGAATACACTGCTTGAAAATTAGAAAATACAATAGCTTTAACTCAGCATCCTATCCATCATAATGAAGAAGGCGGAAAATAGATTTGGTTAGCATATTAAAAATAAATAACATAAGTTACATATTTAAGCTTATTGAAACACAGATGCAATATAACTATAGTATATGCTTTGGAAAAAATCCCCTTTCAATGCTTTATGGTTCTTTTTCTAATTTAAATAATAGTTTACCATTTCCGTGAATGCAACATGAAGGTTTTCCATTGTTCGTTAGCTTATCAGTAGTTACTGTCAGGGGATTATCTTAAGTATGTAATTTAATGTTCCTTTCTTTCTGAATTAAAGATATTGTGACATTAATGTCAAAAAGGTAAGATTGAATACATGTTTTGATATCTAATTTGACTATCGTTGTAGGGTTTCGAATCAGGTTTTATTGCAAGCAATATCAAGAGATTAAAAGCAGCCTGTTAACACATAATCAGTAGAAAAAACTCTTCTCTCAATTGTTAATGTTGGAGAAGTCTTTGTTTCCTGATAAACTCTGCAAGTCTAGGTCACATTGCACAAAACCTCTATTTTCAAAAACACAACTTCGGCAATATATGTTAAATATATAAAACTATCCCCAAAGTAGGTGCTTGTGATATCATGTGATAGGCTCCGCAACATTGCGTGTTTACAAGTTCAGGAAACTAAACCTTTAGAGTGCATGTGAGAAGATGTATGTTATCATCCACAGTCGTCAAAATGCTTAGGGTGATTATTCATGGCTAGTAGATGATCCCTTTAGATCTTAGGGTCATTTAGACAAAGGTCAAGGTCACAGTAACCTCGATGGTAGTAGGGAGAGCATAGGGGTACATATGTGTTGTTCCGACAACACTTGTTAAGCTGTTTATGGCAATCAATGCAGTTTAACCATTAATTATACTTAAGCCTTCTGGTGTCTTATAGTGTACAATAAGTGATCCTTATCACATTGTTAGTATATGGTAAAATAGCATTTATTTCATCCAAGAACAAGCTTTTATTGTTTGATATACTTTCACCAAACTATATTTCATATATAGAATAGAATAGAGAGTATGATCATTACATTTTGTTAAATATGGTGGCATATATTTTGATATCAGCATTTATTGATAGGGTTGAATATATATTGTATAGAATACATTGCTCAAAAAGAAGAAAATACAGGAGTCATCAACATCCTATCCATAAGAATGCCAGGATAAGTAGGCGGAAAATACTAATAGGTTAACATCCTTAAATTTATATTACAAAGATTATATATTTTTCATATAAAACACATGTAACAACGTACATTTATTATTTTATTGTTTTGTGTCAGCAAATAAATTTTCTTAAAACATTTTCGTTCATTTTCGTAGTAGACATTTATTTTAGCCGCGAAGTATACAGCTTCATAAATGTAATATAAATGTAGTCTTACTTCCTATTAACGGTCGCGCATAATAAGTGATGCTGTTCAGAAATATACTAACACTGGTATATTTATTCTGAACAGCATCCCTTTCATGCGTAAATTATATTTAAACGCATTATGAAAACTATGAAAATGATGTTGGGTCCCTTATTACTCCGATAATGGTGAAATATGTCGATCTTACAGCCTCACCTAAATATATATTTATATCGAATGTATTCGTCTTGAAAAGAACAGGAAAATCGTAATTATTTTCATATGAGTCAGATTACATTTTCTAGACGTCAAATAAATGCAACTTTACCAAATGTGTAAAGTCATGACGATATCAGAAACAATTCTTTTAAATTTTTGGGGAAATTAATTATTTTTTAAACAAATGATAATAATAAAAAAACAAATTAAACAAATATGTATATATATATTTGCCGTATTTGGCAATGCTCGATAATAATACCGAAAATAGTATCAGAACCTGGTAAAATGCGAGATTATGTCTCAATAATACAGATGCAGTGATACTAAACTGCTGGATCATGAAGCGGTCCCCCAACACATAGTTTTCGTTAACAATTAATAAACAAATGAAAACAAATATAAAAAAAAACCGTTCATTTTCCTTCAATGCAAATCACCTTAAAAATACACGCTCTGTTTGAGGGGGAAGGGCACTTTTGTTCCTATAAATTTTAAGATTGAAAATTTGGCAGGTTTTCATTTAGTATTATAATTATATTTACAAACAAGAAAAAAGCGTGTGAGACCTACCTGCAAAGAGTCATTAAAATGAATCAGTGTCTTCACAGTTGTCGATTTATTCCCGAAAGCCGGGATTGACACACTTTTAAATGAAACTTATTCATAATAAAACATTTTAATTGTAAACTGTGTACTGACCCAATAGTATCAGGGCCTGGTAAAATGGCGAGATTATGTCTCAATAATACAGATAATAGTATCAGAACCTGGTAAAATGGCGAGATTATGTTTCAATAATACCGATAATAGTATCAGAACCTGGAAAAATGGCGAGATTATGTCTCAATATTACCGATAATAGTATCAGAACCTTGTAAAATGGCGAGATTATGTTTCAATAATACCGATAATAGTATCAGAACCTGGTAAAATGGCGAGATTATGTCTCAATAATACCGATAATAGTATCAGAACCTGGTAAAATGTCGAGATTATGTTTCAATAATACAGATAATAGTATCAGAACCTGGTAAAATGTCGAGATTATGTCTCAATAATACCGAAAATAGTATCAGAACCTGGTAAAATGGCGAGATTATGTCTCAATAATACCGATAATAGTATCAGAACCTGGTAAAATGGCGAGATTATGTCTCAATAATACCGATAATAGTATCAGAACCTGGTAAAATGGCGAGATCATGTCTCAATAATACCGATAATAGTATCATAACCTGGTAAAATGTCGAGATCATGTTTCAATAATACCGATAATAGTATCAGAACCTGGTAAAATGGCGAGATCATGTCTCAATAATACCGATAATAGTATCAGAACCTGGTAAAATGTCGAGATTATGTCTCAATAATACCGATAATAGTATCAGAACCTGGTAAAATGGCGAGATTATGTCTCAATAATACCGATAATAGTATCAGAACCTGGTAAAATGGCGAGATTATGTTTCAATAATACCGATAATAGTATCAGAACCTGGTAAAATGGCGAGATTATGTTTCAATAATACCAATAATTTTTCGTTACTAAAATGGCGAGATTATGTTTCAATAATACCGATAATAGTATTAGAACCTGGTAAAATGTCGTGATTGTGTCTCAATAATACAGATGCAGGGATACTAAACTGCTAGATTATGAAGTGGTCCCCCAAAACATATTTTTCGTTAACAATTAATAAACAAATGAAAAAAATATTAAACAAAATATTAAAAAAAAATATTCCTTCAATGCAAATCACCATCAAAATATACCCTCTGTTTAATGGGGAAGGGCACTTTTGTTCCTATAAATTTTAAGATTGGAAATTTGGCGAGTTTTCTTTTAGTATTATAATTGTATTATCAAATAAGAAAAAGGCGTCTCTGGAATTTATTGGAAATTGAAAGCGTATGAGTCCTACCTGTAAAGAGTCATTGAAATGAATCAGTGTCTTCACAGTTGTCGATTTATTCCCGGAAGCCGGGATTGACACACTTTTAAATGAAACTTATTTATAGTAAAACCTTTTAATTGTAAACTGGGTACTGACAAAATAAAGCTGCACCAACATATTCAAAGTGCGTCATATGATCAACGCGATACAAACGGCAGGGGTTGAAATAAACCTTCGAAAATATGTTTTTCGGTTTTTATTTTGAACCACAAATACGCCCCGTGTTGTTAGGGCAACAATGGCAGTATTCAGCATCGAACATCTGCAATATCAAGATTATAGTATAGATTTGGACATCTGTTATTTCTTTCTCTTTTCAAATGTTAAAGATAAGTTGCGAGGTCATAGATTTGGACCTCGGAACAAATTTGTAGTGCTATTATAGCAGCATTTAAAGTTTTGTCACGTGAGGTCTTACGGCACGACTTTTTTCTTGGTTTGGTATGACAAGTACAATAGGTCGCATGATGTCTACTTTGAAAATGACAGTTTTATTGACATGTGTTTGAAATTTGTAAGTTTATAGTAAAAGTCATCGAATATAATAATCACAATGATAAAGTTAATAAAAATTAAATCTAAAACATGTGTTTTACTTTCGTAAACCGTATCTAACAACATTTTATAAATTAATTTTGCCAAAGTAATTCACTAAATAGATGTGATAGAAATAAATTGACTACTTCCAGTGAAAACAATGTTAATCGTCGATCTTTAACAGAGTATAGTTGAACCTGTATAAGCGACCACCTGTACTAAGCGGTCATCCTGCATTGAGCGGTCAATTTATATATCACCAAAATGTAGCATTATATTATTTGAATTTTATCTAGCAGAAGCTTCCGTCGTTCCAATGACTGACCTCTAAAGACTGTTTCGAAGGTATTTTAGATGTAAATCAATATAATAGTTTATTTCTTATATAATCCGACTGCTGCTTATTTCGATTATATGCAAATACGATATTATTAACTTTATATTAATTAACTAAATAAACATGTGGATTATCTATACATCGCAAACCATTTTTTTTTTACAGTTAACATGATCATTTATCGTTTATTTTTAGCTAACCTTAGTACATGGTGCTCAAGGTGACCTATGCGTCTGTCGTCGCGCGTCGTCCGTCGTCAACAATTTGCTTGAAACGAGAGAATTCAATTAAATTTTGCAGGGATAATTCAGTTGTGAATTTTCACAAAATTGCCTAAAATAAAACTTAATTCATGCATAACTCTGGTTGTAATTGCAACGGAAAGAAAACAATCGTTAAAAATCATCACATTCAATACCACAGACCAGATTTCAATATTTTAGTACCGATATTCCCTGGGTACCCCCCTATCAAGTATGCTAAAATTATTCATATCCGTAAAAAATATTGCCGCCAGTTGCAAGGCTAATTAGCTTTAAATGGATACACGGAAAATTTAAACAGCATTTTGCTGGGGTATTAATCACATTTAGAAATATTTATTTATTTATTTATTTATTTATTTATTTATTTATTTATTTATTATTAATCGTTACCTATATTCAATTTAAATTTACTGCATATTAGTATTTTTTTATTTATTTTTTTTTGTATTTTTATCACTGATTTTAAAGGTGTTTTTTTCCAAGTAATGTTTAGAAGGTATATTTGTATGATACTATCGAATCTCTTTTTTAAGCAAACACCTTAATGCATAGAGCTTTAAGTGTCAATTGGAATGAAAATGGATAACTTTGCAAATGATATATTAAACACGTGAAACGTGTGTTGTAAACAAGTCAATAGCAATACCCGAGGGGATCAAAAATAAAGAACAATGAACTGGCTGTAAGATACGACCGACTCTTTTGGATTTAATTAAAGGAAATCAAAACAAACTATTTATAAAATTAGTAATCTTTTAATATTATAAAGCAGAGGAATGAACTGAATGATGCGTAAAATGATATCATAATTGAAGTCCAGCTGTCTCATTACTATATCATTTCTTAGCATTTATGAAGTAGAGAATATATATTTTAGTCTTCATTATTTTTTTTTTATTTTCATTAAATACGACGTATTTTTCATTATTTTTTTTCAGTGAATAATACTGACTTAGTTTATTGTTTCGAGTTTTCATTTTATTTAAACTATACTGACCATCATTACATATACAACAAGCAGGTGGTGTTGAAAAACGTTTTATATGTGTAATTCATCGTCGGATAACCGACGGCTGCTCATTACGCTAGTGTCCATACTTCACCAGTGCGAATTTTTAACTACCGTTTTGTCGCTTCTATCGAAAGCGCATACAGTAATTCGATTGGAATCAAGATAACATTGTTCAGCCTGGTTTTAACTAATCCAAATACTCTATTATGATTTTGAATATATGCCGTGTTTCCTCCATAACTGATATTCTTACCTCTACAGGAAGGGCATCGAAAATGTAAACGTCATTCAGCTGTTTTAAATATGTTCGTGCTTAACGTATAAAAATCTTAATATACTAATTGAAATACCACGCTGGATGGAGAGAAACGGAACGTATTGACTGAGGGTGTCCGTCGACAGTGGTAATCAGTTTAAACAAAGTGTACTAATAATGCATTAGACACATGCTCTGTTTTTGTTTTCGTTCTTCCATTTATGAAACTAATCAAAATGTTATTTTACATTTCAGGAGTGCGATGTAAATATGTTTTATATATTCCCCATTCGGAAAAATGGTGGATTGTTAGTACTGGTAAAAAAACAACAACACACAAACAATTACCATAACACATTTATTGAATGATATCTATATACTTCGGGAATTTAGCAAATTTGTCATGATATGATTTCGAAATAGTTTATATGAACAAAAAGAATATGTTAGTAGATCAAGATTCGTACACTTCATTGTAATGGTTATATATTTTGACGAGATAAATGTCATTCTCTTATCTTATTTGTAAACCAATGTACACATTAAATAAATAAATAATTTTGTTTTTATACATGTATTAAATTAATTTTACTTATTTGAACATGCATTTCTATAATTACGGAATGCCCATAAGTTGTTTAGACAGAAGAAAAATATAATAATTGGAAAATATAAAATAAGAGAATGCTATGTCGTTAGACAATATAGAAAAACGATTCACAATTTCTGATTTGATTTAATAGATATTCGCAAAAGTAGAATCAAATTAACTGTTTCATTTACACATTTCAGAAATCAATATAATTATTTTGAATACGCACATGTGTAAATCAAGTTCACCTTGAAAGTTAATATACATTTTGAATAAGGTTTTATTCATTACTTATAATATAGAAAATATCAGCATTTCATTTTTAATTCATGTATGATTACTCTTAAGCTATCCTAACCAGTGCTGCTTCATCTATAAACTATAACGCTGACACAAAATGATCAATGTTTAGTGTTGGATATGTAAAAAATCAAACGTAATTGCAATCGTTTTATCAGGCAACACTAATCAAAACGAGAGAAACATTTTGTGACACCTTTAATAAATCTTTAGTTCCATGTTTATGAACATTTTTTTTCCTTGATCAACATTAATATAAGTCAAACGTGAATTTTGATCTTTCGATATTCTTCTTATAAAACAACATAATTAACGGTGATACTGCTTTTCTTGGGTTATATATGCATAATTTTGATATAAATGGAAGTAACTTAAGTTAGTAATCAAACAGTATTGCATCAAAAACAATGCAGTATCATTTAGTATTAACGCCTATCACAAAGCATTGTATATTATTGAATGGAGAAAAAATGCAATATTTAGAAACGGAAATATTTCTCCATATCGGCCTCCGTATCGAAGGCAAGGAACTTACCAGAAGAAGAACTGTGATACATTATTATATATATTTCAAAAATTTCTTTATCGCAGCTTTCGAAATCTTTGGACGTCACACAAAATGTCCATGGTATTTGTCCTTTTAATAGTCTCTTTGTTGAAGAAAATCCATGAGACGAAAACATGTTCTATAAAAGTTCAATGCTTTGAACTATGTTGATTCATCAATCCCTTTAGGAATATCAACTTAAAATTTTAGTTGCACATTCAAAACGATACAAATTATAATAACAAGTTAAATCTTTCAAAAGAAAAAAAACGTCTGTCCATATAACACAAAAACAAACTAACTACAACTTTAAGTCTTTTTTTTGTTGAAATATTATATTTTAAATAATATTACGTTGCAATTTTTTAATGTTCATATAATCTATAGAAAATCATATTGTAAAGCTGTATACATCAGTACAGTCCTGCTTAAAGGACAATTTAGTTCAGTTTT
>CM037791.1:29925313-29975313 GCA_021229015.1 Solen grandis | reverse complement strand
GGTAGGTCGGTGGTTCTACCCGGGTACCTCTGTGTACTCGGGGTCTTCTAGCTGGGCGTCGCTATATGATTTAAATACTATCGCAGCGACGGTAAACCCCAATACAACAACAACAATTTCAATACTTTCCTTGCTTACGTATATCTGATTTGAATCAAATAAACACGGTAAACACTTTTAATAATACTTTTTCGTCAGATCATATAGTAATGAAACATTTTTATCGGAAAACGACAAGAAGTATGTATGATCGTGAAGCATGGACAACTCCTATAAAATAATTTTGATTTTCTAGCTTCATATGCTGCAAAACACCCGCAGTATTTTAGACGTCTGGTTAGAATTTTTATTATACATTAACATGATTATTGAACTAGACAATGTGATTTGTTAAAATATATAGGCAAATGAAGCAATACATGGACTTATTCTTGGCACCTTAAAACCAAACATTAAAAGCTCACGCACATGTTGGCTTTCAATGGAAGTTATTTGTACCTATTTCGTATCTTTCTTGGAAAGGTCGTGTTTCTTTTTTTCTTTTCTTTTTTTCTTTGTTTTTTTTTTTCTCAAACATGACCATGACGCCTATAAATACTAAAATGGACAGTGTGGTAGGGAAAGTCGACATTTGTCTACGTAAGAGACAACCTCTGTCTCGCGAAGGATCTGTTATATATAGTAAGATATTACATCCAACGGTGTTTGATCACTCCTAGGTTATTGATGTCACTCATTTAAATAAACATACTATGATTAAGGAATAAAAGAATACACAATGCGCTCTACAAAGTTCAAAACACCGTAAGAAAACAAACTCAATATAGACAACTTAAGACTTTGAATTCATACATTTCAGTACAGAAAGTTGACAGACAATAACAGGATGCCAATATCATGACTTCTTAATAGCGTTCCTTTAATAAAGAGCCACAATCTTTTGTGCCATTAATTCAATGACGTCAACTGTCTAAAACTGTCCCTTTTAAGCACGGAAAATCATTACTATATTGTTTGAACGTAGTATTGGCGAATGTAGGGATATGTTATATCCATGAAAGTGTCCATCAAACAAAATTAATGTAATGTTTCATTGGAATAATGGTGGACGAAAAGAGGTTTGATGTAATCCAGAATTAACAAATATAGCACTGCAATCATGGTAAATTGTCATTATCGCATAATTAATTCAACGTTTCCGTGGTGAAATATGGAAATAAAAAATATAAAAGGAAACAACCATAACTGATTTTTTAATACGCCTAATCAGAATATTGTATATGCTTTTACCTGGTTTTGTAGCCAATTTCCAAAACAACAACATTAACCACACGTTGGTAATCGTAACATAATATTCAGGCTCCAATTCATTCCACCAACCTTACAGAGCGCTTATTAAAACTTTACTACTAAGGAGCTCATTTCATTATTCTTTCTGCCATAATAAAATATCTAGCAATACATACAAAGTTTATTTCTCCACAAATATTTAAGTCAATATGGAAAATAGTATTATCAAATCGCGTTTGCTTGGGTCAACTAGACCTGGAATTGAAGTAAGACTTTTACAATGTCATTGCAAGGGATCGGACTCATGCATAACCTTGTATAAGGCGAACGTTCTTACCACAAGGCAACAGGGACCCTCATAATTATATTAGCTTCGTAAAACAAGAATGTTAGAATATGTTCCTGCATGAATTTAAACTTAAGTATATATAATACTTAGTGCGAAGACTGAAGGACGTTTGAAATCGAGTATTAGGTAAAGCGTATATATAACATAAGAATAAAGAATATAAAACAAGTGCGATATTCCATTGAGCATTATTTCGAGGAGCGTATTCCGAGAGGGGTTATTCCGAAGACATTTCCTAATTCTGAGTGTATTCCCAGTCCATGTGTGAACTACAGTGTTTTACGCTGGAGAAACAGACGCGGAAATCTCGGTTTGTCCAACCATGTGGTTTTTCGAGCATGTTTTTTCTCTCTCTCTGTGTAAAACACATGTACACGGTGTGCTGTTGTCCTTCAATAAAGAAACGTTATAGAACAGGGTTGGTTTGCAACTCTATTATATGGTAGCACAATTCAGCATCGAACAACATTTCAAGGAAATGTTTAGGAACAGAAATGCCCTACTTTTTTTCTACATGGAGATGAAAATTTCAAAACTTGTTTTCTGTCTTCTCACTAAGAGGTGATCATTTTCCGGTGTGTTAATAATCGATGCTAGAGATTATCTGCTTGCAGTGTGATCCTCGTTAATTAAATTTTACTTTAATAGATAAAAGAAATGCGACATCATTACATAAAAAAAGACTTCTCTCATCGCTATCAGCGCTTTGAATTTTTCTAACCGAAACCAGATCCTTTTCAGTAGGATTTAGATGGATAAAATCTGATCATGTTAATCTCCAAAAGAAACGAGAGAGAGAGAGAGAGAGAGAGAGAGAAAGAAAAAAAGAAAAGAAACGTAAAAAAGAAGGGGGCATTTTGTAAGCGATGTTTAGCCTTACAATATATCTTTGTCTGATACAGAGATTTCTTGATCCATGTTTCCATGGCAACCGATTTATGAATATACAGAACGCTAGAGACAGAATGGGTAATGATTTTATTTTTCATAGCTTCAGTTTTCTCTATGAATTTATATTTACGAATTATGTTTGTCTGAGGTGAAAGGGTAGCCAAACATATGTATAAAACTAGTTCATCGTATGTTGCAGAAATTTTATTTGTTACGCAAAAAAAAAAAAAAAAAAAAAAAAAATCATCAGTTACATAAGTCCATAAAAATAATACGTCGTAAAAGTGTTTTACCTCTGCGCTGGCATCAATACTGAAAGCGCTGTGATTTTAGTGGAATTATGTCGCATTTATTATGTATACTATAATACATTTAATTAACGAGAATAATATTTTCAAGCGAAGCTCAAATCAATTGCAAGAAGCCAGTTTTATTTTAGTTTAATTAGTGGGAGATGGGTTAGTGTCGGTTGTAGTACAAACATCTCCAGGAATTTCGATTTATTCACTGACGTTATTACATGCAGTTTAGTTGATGTGCTATCGACATCATTAATCATTAAAACATTTTAATTACATTTCGACTTTCCTAATGCAATCCTCTTCAAATAAACAACCACAAATTTCAACTGAGTATTAATGTAGAAAAGTAGACGTAGCAGTATTTCTTCTCGCAGTCAAAATACAAAGTCACGCAAAGTTGAAACATCACGTTTTCCTGCAAATCTTGTTACTTAACTCGCTCTTTCTTTCATGATAACCCCGCCGCAGTTTGTAAGTGCCTTTGGCACAATGGTTCGTGTTCGAAGCATTGCGTTGTTTGGGTAGATTTCTATATGCAAAATGGGATGCTATTGTTCCTTTTTTTATATATATATAAATGGGCGGATAGTTTGTTCATGCTTAAAATGGATGTTTCCAGCGTAAAAGAACTGTATATAAGATAAGGTGTGTGAAGTTAGCTCGTAGATCGTAGATCGTAAATCAACACTGTAACTAATTTTCTTTGTCGACCTGGGTCGTAGATCGTAGCTCAACCATTAAAATAAACCAATATAAATGGTTGAGCTGGATCGTAGATCGTAGCTCGACCATTGAAAATGTTCATGGAATGGTTGGCTGGGTCTAGATCGTAGCTCAACCATTCAAATAAACCATTATAAATGGTTGAGCTGGGTCGTAGATCGTAGCTCAACCATTCAAATAAACCATTATAAATGGTTGAGCTGGATCGTAGATCGTAGCTCGACCATTGAAAATGTTCATGGAATGGTTGAGCTGGGTCGTAGATCTTAGCTCAACCATTCAAATAAACCAATATAAATGGTTGAGCTGGATCGTAGATCGTAGCTCAACCTTTGAAATAAACCAAAATAAATGGTTGACCTGGATCGTAGATCGTAGCTCGACCATTGAAAATTTGAATGGTTAATGGTCTAGATCGTAGCGTGCCAACCATTCAAATAAACCATTATAAATGGTTGAGCTGGATCGTAGATCGTAGCTCGACCATTGAAAACTTTCATGGAATGGTTGAGCTGGGTCGTAGATCGTAGCTCAACCATTGAAATAAACCAATATAAATGGTTGACTTGGATCGTAGATCGTAGCTCGACCATTGAAAATGTTCATGGAATGGTTGAGCTGGGCCGTAGATCGTAGCTCAACCATTCAAATAAACCATTATAAATGGTTGAGCTGGGTCGTAGATCGTAGCTCGACCACTAAAAATGTTCATGGAATGGTTTAGCTGGGTCGTAGATCCCGCGAACAAAAATTTTCCGATTTTCGAACAAGATTCCCGACGACTACAAAATTTCCCGACGGTTTTTTTTTAAAATTTTCCCGAAGGACAAACTTCCCGACGAAAAAGATTTTGCGACTTTTTTCCGATTAATACAATTTTCCGACGAGTACAGTAATCCCGACGAAAAAGATTAAATTTTAAACCCAATTTCCCACGAACAGAAAATTTCCCGACGGAAACTTTTCCGACGAATCCCAAAAAGCATTTTTTTCCGCCATACAATTTTCCCGACGAGTACAAAAATCCCGACGAAGATAAAAATATTAACAAAATACAATTTTCACAACTAATACTAAATTTCCGACATATAATTTTTCCCGACGAAAAGAAAATTTCCCGACGGAAACTTTTCCGACGAATTAGATATTCCCGACAAGTACAAATATTTTCGAAGGAAACTTTTCCGACTGAGCTACGATCTACGACCAAGCTCAACCATTCTATGAAAGTTTTCAGTGGTCGAGCTACGATCTACGATCCAGCTCAACCAACTATATTGGTTTATTTCAATGGTTGAGCTACAATCTACAACCCAGCTCAACCATTCCTAACTTTTCAATGGTTGAGCTACGATCTACGATCTTTTTTATAATTTATTTTTAAATATTATGGTATTTATTGCAAGCGAAGCGGAGCGCTGCGATAATTCCATAGAATTTAAGATATAAACGATAACATATTTACAGATTGTCACGTAAGCCATACAGCTTCACCTTTGACCTCGCATTATGGAACCAACCCCGCGTTTGATTGACAGTCCACGTGATGGTTCAGAGTCTGTATCACTGCGTACATTTTATAAGACTACATACACAAAGTCCTAAGATCACGTTGGCAGCATACGCTCATGTTCCTCGAGGATCATTTTGTGCAATATAGTGTTGTTTTGTTTTTGTTTTTTTGAGCGAAATTCAAACATTTCATTGGACGATTAAGGCGGACAAGCTGTAAACATATATAGCATATTAAAATCGTTAATGGTTACGATTAAGAGGTCTACGTAACATTTCACTTGCATTCATTAGCGTAGAATCGTATTGCATGGATTCGTCACTGAAAGCCGAGTTAAGGGCGTTTGTGACAGTTTGCTACCCTTTCGATATAGACAGATAAGGAAAATTTTAACTGCTCGGTTGAATTTTTCAAACTTTGCATCATTATAGAGGATCATAAAAGAAACATTTTATGGCGGAAAAATGGGGTCACCGTCCTACTTTTTGAGTTATCTGCCCCTGAATGTGATATTTTAGCACTTTTAGATCACATTCAAAGGCAGATAACTCAAATAATAAGGTTTCTAAATCAATGTTAAGTACTTTATTAAATGTCTCTGTACAAAATTTGTTGAAATTCTATGCAACAGATTTTATACTATAATCACATGAAAATATATATCAATTTTCCTCAAACTATCTCCCCTTTAAAAAACATAACAGAACTTCTATAAGATCAATTGGTTTCAAATTTTGCATAATGACTTGAAATGAAATCACAAACATCAATAAGAAATAATATAAGGTATCAGTATTGTTTAAGTTATCTGCCCTTGAGTCTAGCCTAAAAGTGCCACATTCACATAATATCACATTCAGGGGCAGATAACTCAAAAAGTAGGACGGTGACCCCATTTTTTCCCCATAAAAATGTTTCTTTTAGGATTCTCTATAATCATGCAAAATTTAAAAAAATCTATTGAACTGTTTAAATTTGCCTTCTTTGTCTATATAGAAAATGTAGCAAACTGTCACATACATGTACGCACTTAAATATTAAAGGAAGTAAGGAAGTCTTTATTTAAAGCAGATGATTTATAGTTGCGATCTAATCCACATAAATGTACAATAGTTTCAACATATTGACTTTGGTTACTAGATGCATAGGGCTCTGGGAATTAAAAACGATATATAGTAGATAAATGAAACTATCCACATTGAACGGAATGGAAAGAAAATGAAAAATAATCACATGATTTATTTGTTTAAGTTCATAACTTCCACAGTGTACATATTAGCCGATATTCATATAAAAAAATCTCGATTACCCCCTTCATCCGGTTCTGTTGATGCACGAGAGATTCCTCTGCACTTATTTTTGTTATGAACCATTTTTTTCCCTTCATTTGTTTCAAAACACACCGTTCATTCTCTAATATGCAAGGACAGGTTTTGATTTCTGCCGCAAAATATGTTCACAATTTATTACACATCCAAGCAGGATTACATGTATCATTTTATAGGTGCAATCAGACTTGAATTATTAGTTTCATAGTTACATGGGATAAGCGCTTTAATTACAATTTTCCCGGGCGGATATTGTTCAAAAACTTAAAGGTAGAGCTCCCTGTTTTGCAACGACAACTGAAAGTAGTTATTAAAAAGTATTTTAATTTTCTAAAAAAAAAGTATTTTATGTGACATACCAACCTTTAAAAAATCGCCAAACATATAAACAACAATATGACTCTGCTACATAAACATTCCTATTCAGTAGAATGACATTAGTAAAAAACGAGCACATGACTTGTAGAATTTATATTCCATTACTTTAAAGTCATCTGTTCTTAGTGACCATCAAAAGTTAAAGAAACACGCTAACGTGTATAAAAATTATAAATACCATCGATAGTACCAAATTATATGTAGGCCTACTTTACATTTTGTTTTTCAGATTCATGTATAAAGAACTATCCTATTCAAATAAATTCTCGCCTATTCAAATAAATTATCGCCTTTTTTTTTAAAGAACAGTCCTTTCTACCAATTAGAGCAACAACTCTGAAAATGTTTTCTTGTGTCTCGATCAGTTATGTAAGGTTATTTCGTGGCTTCATTTATATGTAGATTAAGGTTGAAGAAAATGTTGAGTCTGTGAAATAAACGTTTATCGTGAAGGTTAATGGTCGCCTTCTGAAAATCAACGAAAATTAATACCCAAAGGAAATTAATGATTCCACAGTATATGTCATATTTGTGATCTTGAATTGATAATTATGATATTATATTTGACCACATCACGCGACGGACAGACGGACGAACGAACGGACGTTCTCACTGAAGTGACGTTGTGGGATTTTTCCTTTGATCTTTGGCCCTTTTGCACCCCGTAATTTGCACCCCACAAGCAACAATTCAGCCCACAAGTGCCAATTGTACTCCCGAAACCCCATAAAACTAACCCTAACCCAATTCCCTCACCCCGGAGCATCACTTGAGTGAGAGCGGACGGACGGACAGATGGACAGACAGAGGACGGAAAAGTAATCCCTATGTTTAACTCTGCTCACAGCAGGTGACACAAAATGTGGACATGCATATACATAGCGGAGATACTCTAATGTTCCGTGCAATACTTAATTTTGAACAGCTCACCTCTGGTCAGTTTTCGGCCCGTTTTTCATCGTACACTTTGTTTACAACAGAGAATAACCGGTGTGAACGCAGAGAGACTCCGATACATTGACATCTGCAGTGAGACTTCATCAGAGAGACTCCGATATGGTTATGCACCGTGTTACTGGAACATTGAATAAATTCTCTGATGATGCCAATTTACCATGATTGCAGTGCTATATTTGTTCATTTAAACCTTTTTCCGTCTACCACAATTCCAATAAATCATTACATTTGTTTGATGCACTATTCTCAGTGAACACATTTATGGATATACCATAATATCCAAGTATTCCCTAAAGCTACGTTCAAACAGTACAATCATGATTTTCCGTTATTAAAAGGGACATCTTTAGACAGATGACGTCATTCAATTAATGAATACAAAACAAAGCGTGTTTTTTTTTACTAAAATAAATTATATAGAAGACAAGGTACTGACATTTTGCTATTAAATGCTGATTTTCTGACTTGTATGGATAAATTATCTTGAGATATCTATATTGAGTTGTTTTCTTACGTCGTCTATTACCCGCGCCTTTGAATTGTACATTGTGTAACTACTTTTCTCTAACACTAGTATATATTTAGATGAATGGTATCAATTACATAGGAGAGGCCATACACTATTGAATATAACATCTTATTAGTTTTAAAGGTCTTTCGCGTGACAGAGGGTGACATTTACAAAGATAATTGTTGACTTTCCCTGCAACAATCCACAGGCGCTGTGTATACATTCAAAAGAAAGCGCCGACCTTTATTCGGCGCCATTCCAAGAAAGCTATGAACAGTCATTGAAAGCCGAAATGTGTGTGTGTTTTAAGGTTTAGCCCATTTATTGCATTATTTACCTAGTATATATTGAAATTGCAATAAGTTCGCAACCAGACATAAAGCTGCTCTCTTGCTTAGATCGTACGATATTTCTACAGTGAAACATTACAAATGACTGAAATACTGTCGCTGGGACATTAACAACAAACAAACATGAGACGTTGAAGGTATGCCGTCACCAGAATCGCTGTTACACACTCTGAAAGTAGTTATATGTATATGTAAAGATTATGGGAAAACTAAGTTTTGCTTGTTCGTGATAAATAGATTCGATATTATTGATGAATATTGTAAGAGAAATATGTAAAAAAATAAGGTTTACAGTATTTGGTTTCTTTTTGCCAGTTCTTCATTTGGTTAACCTTTCTTATTTTCTAGACAGAAATTACGCAGTTTCTTTCCCTGGAGAAAATAGAGAGAAATAAACAGGGTTGTCATTACATTGAACAATTTCCCGTGTACCAGCTGCGTTGTTGCCAAATAAGCCGATATAATTCTGGAGGATCATCAATGTACGGGCATCATGCGGGGAATACATAGATACGGCAACAGTGGCCCGCCCCCGCCTCCCCCGCCCTGAACGATAGTGACTGATGGGGAATCTGATATACTGAGATAACATTGAACACATTTATTCCCAGGCTAAAACGGCTGACGGGGTTAGCAAATCTCTCTGTATGATATTAGTAGTTTCTAAATAAGGGAACGCAGGATTTAATATGATTTCCGTCTTGTATGTAAATTAAGGAAGCTTAGCGATTTTGTAAAACTGAACAACGACTGGTGTTGTGATGTTGATTTCATAAGTCCTGGATAGAAAATAGTATGTTGGTGTATGATTTAAAGCGAGTGGATTTCTGTGTGTTATATTGCCTTAACATCGTTTTGTACTTACTAAAGATAAATCAGACATAGAAAATATGACATGACCGACGTCACTTAATTATGTATTGTACTTATAATCGACATTTTATTTATTTATTTATTTATTTATTTATTTATTTATTTATTTATTTATTTATTTCAAATAGCGTAGCATGTTTATCCGTCCTAATGTTAGTGTTATAGAAATCCGGAAATGTTCGGCCATTTCCGATTGTATCTCGATTTACGGACAGAAAGCGTAGGCGGCAAAGTTATGGTAAATCCGTCATCTGGTAATGGCGTATTGAACAGGTTGAGACGTCTATGTTGTGATAGATTTTATTGATTTTATCCTCTGTTTTGCTGCTGTATGGCCATGGACGTCATTTATTCAGCAGGACACTTACCCAGACAAAACGACATTCCATAATTTGATAATGCGGCCAGGAGAAACGATTTCATGATTTAAAATGGAATACATAAAAGCCTTGTTTGAAAATATAAATCAATTTAAATAATGTGTGTATGATATGAAATAATAGAATTAAAATGCGATGGACATTTTCCTACAAATCATTCTTTAATTCAAACATTAATGCAGGCAAATAGATCTCAGATTTAGGCATTCTATATTAATTTTCAATGCCAATTCCCTTGTAAATTTGATTAATAAGCAAATAAAACTTTGAGGGCTTTTGTATACTTATTACATGTACATTCAAGTGTTTACGTTGATTCGGAAATACATTATGTTTGACTCTATTTTAGTTTACCTACCTACCCATCAGTCTATCCATCAGTCTATCTATCAATCTATCTATCAGTCTATATCAGTCGATCCATCAGTTTATCCATCAGTCATCATCAGTTATTATCAGTCTAAATCAGTCTATCCATCAGTCTATTATCAGTCGATCCATCAGTCTATCTATCAGTCTATCCATCAGTCTATCTATCAGTCTATCCATCAGTCTATCTATCAGTCTATCCATCAGTCTATCCATCAGTTTATCTATCAGTCTAACCATCAGTCTATCTATCAGTCTATCTATCAGTCTATCCATCAGTCTATCTATCAGTCTATCCATCAGTCTATCTATCAGTCTATCCATTAGTCTATCCATCAGTCTATCCATCAGTCTATCTATCAGTCTATATATCGGTCTGTCCATCGGCCTATCCTTCAGTTTATCCATAAATCTATCAGTCTATCCATTAGTATATCCATCAGTCTATCTATTAGTCTATCCATTAGTCTATCAATAAGCCTTTCTATCAGTCTATCATTAGTCTATCCATCAGTCTTTCTATCAGTCTATCAATCAGTCTATCCATAAGTCTATCTATCAGTCTTTCTCTTAGTCTATCCATCAGTCTATCTATCAGTCTTTTCTAATCTATACAGCCTATATATCAGTCTATCCATTAGTATATCCATCAGTCGATCCATCAGTCTACCCATCAGTCTTTCCATAAGTCTATCAGTCTATCCATCAGTCTTTCCATCAGTTTATCTATCAGTATATCCATCAACCTTTCCACCAGTCTATCTATCAGTCTATCCATCAGTCTTTCCATCATTTTTTCCATAAGTCTATCTATCAGTCTTTCCGTCAGTCTATCCATCAGTCTTTCCATCAGTCTATCTATCAGTCTATCCATCAATCTTTCCATCAGTCTATCTATCAGTCTATCCGTCAGTCTATCCATCAGTCTTTCCATCAGTCTATCTATCAGTCTATCCGTCAGTCTTTCCATCAGCCTTTCCATCAGTCTATCTATCAGTCTATCAATCAGTCTATCCATCAGTCTATCTATCATCTATCTATAAGTCATGTCCTTTTTTCTATATGTCTACTGTCTGTCAAGCTCGCATGAACGTGTTTATGTTTAATCTTACCGTTGATTCAAAGAAGACGACGACGATGAGATGATGATGATGATGATGATGATGAAGTGATAATATTTAAAACTACCACTTTGATACTGCTGAGGATACTATTAAAGTGCCTTCCATTTTACAAATGATATAAACGACTGTTGCACTGTGGTTGTACTGGTACTTAAAAGATGGTCCACACTAAACAATAGTTCGCTATATGATACTGATGTTCAACAACAAAAATGGGTTGACACCATAATCCTTGCCTAGGCTTAAAAGTCTCTTATATAGCTAAATCTTACAAATTTAAACCAATGTTGAAAATAAAAATAAAAATAACACACGTTTTCGCATGCAGAGAAATCTCTGAATTATGGATGGAAACTAAGAATTATTTACTTTTTTTTTCCTATTTTCAGTTTCTTCTTACACTAGTCATTATTATCAGAAATAATTAGTCATTTGATACATGTATTAGATATACCTTTTTTTTTACGTCAATGAAAAACTAAATATAAAATAAACAAGATATATTATTGTATTTTTCATTTATGGTAAAATGAATATCTGTCATTGACGTGATCTATGTACCGTCAATATGTTTTGTTAACCAACCATCGATGCTGAAATTGAGGGTACTAAGCTAACGAAAAAACACTAGTTCAGCCCGAAACATATTTTCTGGCTAACTTATGTAAGTGGCCTTTCAACAAATGTTGTATTCATTCATTTTTTGCCATTTATGTCTTGTATTATGTAAATTATAGGAATTATAAAATAATAAATTGAAATTATTAGCAAGGGTAGTACACGGAATGGTTGAGCTGCGTCGTAGATCGTAGCTCGACCATTGAAAACTTTCATAGAATGGTTGAGCTGGATCGTAGATCGTAGCTCAACCATTGAAAAAGTTCACGGAATGGTTGAGCTGGGTCGTAGATCGTAGCTCAACCATTCAAATAAACCAAAATAAATGGTTGAGCTGGGTCGTAGATCGTAGCTCAACCATTGAAAATGTTCATAGAATGGTTGAGCTGGGTCGAAGATCGTAGCTCAACCACTCAAATAAACCAAAATAAATGGTTGAGCTGGGTCGTAGATCGTAGCTCAACCATTGAAAATGTTCATAGAATGGTTGAGCTGGGTCGTAGATCGTAGCTCAACCATTCAAATAAACCATATAAATGGTTGAGCTGGATCGTAGCTCAACCATTGAAAAAGTTCCCGACGGAAACTTTTCCGACGAATGAGATATTCCCGACAAGTACAAAGATTTTCGAAAGAAATTTTTTCCCGACGAAAGCATTTTTTTTCCGACAAATGAATTCCGTGAACTTTTTCAATGGTTGAGCTACGATCTACGATCCAGCTCAACCATTTATAATGGTTTATTTGAATGGTTGAGCTACGATCTACGACCCAGCTCAACCATTCCGCAAACGTTTTCAATGGTTGAGCTACGATCTACGATCCAGCTCAACCATTTATTTTGGTTTATTTGAATGGTTGAGCTACGATCTACGACCCAGCTCAACCATTTATTTTGGTTTATTTGAATGGTTGAGCTGCGATCTACGACCCAGCTCAACCATTCTATGAAAGTTTTCAATGGTCGAGCTACGATCTACGACCCAGCTCAACCATTCCGCGAACTTTTTCAATGGTTGAGCTACGATCTACGATCCAGCTCAACCATTTATTTTGGTTTATTTGAATGGTTGAGCTACGATCTACGACCCAGCTCAACCATTTATTTTGGTTTATTTGAATGGTTGAGCTACGATCTACGACCCAGCTCAACCATTTATTTTGGGTTATTTGAGTGGTTGAGCTACGATCTACGATCCAGGTCGACAAAGAAAATTAGTTATAGTGTTGATTTACGATCTACGATCTACGCGCTAACTTCACACACCTGCTATACATAGGACATTTAAATCGGATGTGTTCCGTGTGGGTTCGGAGTCCACTTGATGTCCGCTGTCCTTCTACCTGGTTGAGTGTAACAATATTATAGACAATGTTTCATGATTATTGTGCTGTGTTGTTCTGGTGGTGGATCTAACCGGCAGTCATACTGCAACGTCCAGCAAATTAATGGTGGAAGATCCCGAGGTCACAGAGGCTTCACTGTCAGATGCTGACAATATATTCTTTAATCCTTTCCTTAAGAAAGTTTTAATGCAGTTGTTTAATCAATAAATATGTTTGATTATTAGGTTTAACGTTTCAGTAATCTACTGTAGACAGATAAAGTGCTTCAGTATCACGCCCTAGACATGTGGCATGATACCAGACACACAGTCTTGACACTGGACAAACCAGTCCTGGAACTACCCTTATATGCTGAGCACCAAGCAAGGAGTTAGTAATATTTACGTACGGATTTGGTGTGTCAGGGGTCGGAATCGAACTCATGGCCTCCCTATTCCGGGACACGAGGTCATGGGTTCGATCCCCGGCCAGTGGATCGAGAGGACGTGGGTTCGATCTCCGGCAACGCCACACCATTAAGATGGACTTTGAACAATCCACTACAATATGTGTCCATATACCACAGGCGAGTACCATATTGGTATATTCAGATTTTAAATTATTTTGTAAATATTTTTTTATTTCTAATTCAAAATTATTCTTAATACAGCACTAATTTATGCATATTTTTAAATATATATATATATATATACTGGACAAGAAAATATTGATTTTTTTTCTATTTTGGATTTCTTTTATATTCAAAAAAGCGTTCAAGAAAAACCAAAATTATATTGAGTTTGCATGAAACAGCATCTAAACAATATAATCGGTGTGTTCAAAAATCATAGCCAGCCTTAAAAATGGATCACAGCAGTTTCTAATTAATAAGACCTGATGGTATTTTTTATATGAAAAATAGGTTAAAGTCAACTGAATAATAAAGTGGTCCATCCAATTAAGCAACTGTTCAAATATTGAAGCAATCCAATGAAGCACTTAGAAGAAATAACAGATTTACCAAAAAGTAAACCTGTCCAGATGCCTTTTTTTTTTTCATCAAAAGTAGGTCAATGTCAATGTCTGATGGTTAACTGCCTAATCTTGAAGTCCATCCAAATAAGCAACTTTCTAAATATTGAAGCAATCTAATGAAGACATAGGAGTTATAGCAGATTAAAGGTCAACCTGAGCCCGACGTCCGCCCGGACATCATCAATTTGAAGTTGAAAAAACCGTCCAAAAATCTCTTAATACAGAACAACATAAAATAAAGAAACCTACCGTAACGTTAATTGAATAGTCATCATTTTGTCAATCTGGTGTATGTGTGCCCTAGATGTCAATGAGACACTTATTGACGTATCAAAAGTAACTTTAGACATGACCTCATCTTTTTCAGGTGTGAACATTGTCATCCCACATTTTTTAAACAATTTACAATTTTTGCCGAATTCTTAACGGAAAGCGGTAACATGCCGATAGTGTTGCCGTTATAAATCAAACACAACCCCACTTGAAATTAGCAAGGCGTTAAACATATAGCTAGAATACGGGGCTTTGTGGACAGTGTAGCGGGTTACCACCGTTTTTAATTGTGGTAACTTTTCTGTTTGAAATTTTGATCTTTTTAAGTAGAATGCTAATGGTAAACCCATACTTGAAGGCATACATATTTAAAACAATATTAAAAGAACATTTGTCAAATTTGAATGTCCAAAAAGTCATATGTTAGTGTTTTTATGCAAATTTGGTTAATATGTTCAATAAGAAAGCAGTTATAGTTTTACTTATTTTTTTGCACTAAAGGGTTAAGCTTAGAGACAACACTATTATTAGCAATTAATTACGATATTAGTAAAATATATTTGTCAGTATTTATCTGTATGAATACTTAAATATTTGTCCTTATGATAAACACTCTCACAACGCATATTGTATGTTATTGTTGTTAAAAATATCATTTTTGTTTAAAAAGTGCATGGTGAGTATGTATTATTATTTTTTCAGAAAGGCTTTATATCAGTGGATTGAATCTGAAAAAAATAAAGGAAATCAGTCCGTTGAAAAAATATATAGCCTTCGGGTTATCTTAAATGCATTTTGAGACTGACCTAATGGAAAATATATGCTCGTTTTGTATTTTCCATGCATGTTCGACAGGCATTTCACCTGTAACTTATAATTACAAATTGTGATATGATATTTTGAAAATATCACTTTACTGTGTACTTACTTATTAATAGACTGATGAAATATTTCCAATTTAAACGCATTATCATTATTTTTTTAAATACATTTAAACAAACAGCGATAAATACCATAATCTAAATCTTTGAAACGAACATGGTGACCCCCTAATTTTAATTCATTCATCTTTTAATTGTAGACTAAATTACTTTTGTGCAAAACTTTAGAAAGTCTACTAGGAAAACAACGTCTGAAACGCCTTCAAATGGTTATGCAATGCTTACGTTATTAATTATTTGTCTAAACCGGTTTAGTTTAAGTTGATTTTGATACAAGTTCTTGCAACATATACTTTCTCCGGGGTTTCTAGTCTAGTATTTTGATCTTAAGAAGATCAGGAAATTTACTTGCCAAAACCGGATTCGAACCCACAACCTTCGGATCTGCAGTCGTGTATGTTACCACTGGACCACGGCGCAATCAACACATAACACTTCGAGAAAAAAAATGTGTATAAAAACTATCGATGCAGTCAGTTCATATATATACAAATAAACAACACTTGCAAGCATGTGTCAACAATTCTTGAAATTTATGTTCAGTCTTTGCGGTAAGTTTATTCGATAGTACTTGGTTATCATACTGGGACCAAGACTCGAACAAAAATAGCTGGTGGTTAAGCAACGACCCGTTAATAAACTGGGCAAGTCTTCCTTTTGAAAGGAAATTGTATTACAGTTGATCCTAGAAGCGTTTCGTTGATGTCTAAGAGAGAGAGAGAGAGCATGTATGATTATCACAGGAAAAAACAACAACAGATAAACAAACAAACAAACATATCACCCTCTTTCAGTGGGCAATCAAATAATAAACCTCATATTGAATGAGTGATACAAACGTATATATATTACATTAATGTGCCGGACTGCGCAACTTTGACATGAATAATTCAGGCGGTTTGTCTCACTAGAAAAGTCAACATGTGACGAGATGATGGAATATTGCGGTGCTAATTAATGTTTCCCATTTGATGAGCAAACAAAGAAGTTTTATGTTCCAATGATCGAGCACTCAGGTGTTCGGTGATAGCGAATTGGAACAAAGGTTTATTTTAGTACTGAATAAAAACGGATTCATTACAGGGAAACTTAATCTTCGAGAATCACCTACCTTTGATCAGAGGACACGTGTTGTAGGCATGTTACTACAATATCTTAAGACAAGTCGATTTTGCCTGAAGCGCACATTAGCACATGGCATTTTCCTCTCGTTCAATCAGGTGCCAGTATTTGTTTATAGTCATCTTGGATTATAACGCGTAGTCCACACTTTTGTAAAAAAAATCAACAAGTGTGGACTATGCAACCACATAACTCACACTTCTGTGACATTTTGTCGCTAGTGGAAGGAAAATGCCATGTGCTAAATTGCTTAGTTCATAGCTGCATTTAACTACACGACATAGTCACTCGGACTGCGTCCTCGTGACTGTATCGTGTAGTTAAAGGCAACTATGAACTAACCTATACATAGACTATGGTATAATTAATGTTATAATTCTTTACGTCATAATAATAACACTTATATTACTTGCGTAGGTTTGTAAAAATATTTCAGGAAATGTTCATGTAAAGCTAATTGCATACAAATTTCAGTCCATCAAATTTATATATTGTTAATCCTACACGTCTATGATATTAAATGTCGGGTCAAACTGACGGATGTACACCTCATATATACGCTAGGTTATTGTTGGAAGGACCAGTAACAATCAATACTGTTTTATCAGTCATTATCAAAGCGCCGATAGTGCTGAGAGAATAAAGTTTAAATATTATCATGTCTTAGGAAAAACAAGAAATATCTTCAAAAAAGATATTCGGAGTACAGAAATAATGGTCAATTGTAACATGTTAAACAGATTGAATCAATTATAAAGCTGGAAACGTTAGCAAACTGTTTATAAATACCAATATTAAGGGAAGCATTGTGAAGACTTTATAACAAAACGGATTTAATTAACAAACCAATAAAAAAGCTTACCTACCAACCTTCATTAAATATTATGCACCAGCTGAGTTTTTTTTTAATTAAGACAACTCGTATGTAACAAAGCGAAACCGAAAGATCATAAATCGTCTATATTTGATTTTTGGATCCAGGTACGCACACTAAATTGCACATCTCCTCCGCAGTAGTTACCTCCCCTGAAAGCCGAGTCTATCTTTACAAATTAGGGGACATTTTGGTCTAAAATTAGATAACTCCAGCCTTTTATTTAGTTGTTTTAAATCATATTGCCAAAGCAACATTGCTAAATTGATAAGGAGTATTAAATTGTCATTACTGTGTTACTTTTCATGTTTAAACTGAAAAAGAAACCTGTTATATCAAGTAGAACAATTCTAAAGATAGGTTATACAAGCCAATGATAGCATTACATTTACTCTGGCCTCATTTGCAAACCAACATTTTATTGGTTTAAGAAGTAGTTTAAAATCAATTTTATACAGCTACGCTGAATAATACGCGAACATCAAATTTTCAAAACAAAGCCAATCAGCCCAATGTTGTTAACCAGCTTTGACTTTTACAGTTTGTAAAATTCACATTTTTTTCTAATCAGCAGGATGTAAATAAAAAAAAAAAATAATTGTTTAAAAAAAAAAAAAATAAACTGTAAGTTTTTTTAATCACTTTCACGTTTTCATTTATGTATGGAAAATTGTTTTCATTTTATTTTATTGTCTGCACACTTACCTCTCAAGCTATATGTGCCAGTTGAGACAAAAACGCTGTGTAAACTTAAAAGTAGATACAACTGGACGGTAGTGTCGTTGAAGGTTCAAATGTTTCCCAATGAACTGGGATTTAACTTCTCGGGCATTTACTTTTTATTACAGTTTATTAAACATGTTATACCCAGCATTATATTTTAACAAATTCCAATTCAGTTTCGACTTCCATAATATATTCCTTTTATATAAACAAAGGATCTAAAATAAAACAACATGATAAAATTGTGAATAAAATTTCTTATGGGAATTTATATAGGACATTGTTAACTAAAAATAGGAATGGTATGTTATCTGGCTACCAAAGAAGAGAGTTACAGGCAACCCTGTTCAAAATGATTCATACGAGAGTCTGTCCAAGCCATAAACTGTCGATCTGCCTCCAGAGTGCTGTCTTTTTCTAAAACCAGACAAAACCATGAATCATTCATTCGGTTTAATTAATTGTCAGTTTTCAAGGAGGCGTTTCTATAACCATTCCGGCTTAATGAGGAACGGTTCTATAATTCGCATGATTCTGAAAACGGAACTTGGTATAAATAATCTTTGTTACGCTTTTATAATTTTTCTATGGATATATATGGAACAAAGTCTAGATATTATTTATATATATTTACTTTATCTTTTTTTGTAAAATCCTGATTGTTATACAGGTATTCGACTGGTATTCTCTCAGGTAAAATATACATTCAGTCGATTTATTTTATACTAGAGGTGTTTTAGAGAACAAAGGAATACATTAATATTTTATTTTCTGATCATTCAAGATAGTTTTTATAAATTGTTTATGATAATGAGAGATCACGTGAAACAGTGATAATATCTAAACCGAAATACATTTCCTGATTGTCTTCATGACATACATAGACAGTTTGCAAATTACTGCATGGTGACAGCAGGAAAATGAAAAAAAGTTACTTTGAATATATTAAAATAATGTAAGATTTTTGTGTTATTGTTTGTGGAAAGACATCGTGATAATAAGATAAATGTTTAACCGAAAATATCGTGTCCTAATATTCATTCAAGAAACCCATACCCAGGCGTAACCAGACGTAAAACCTGACGTACAATTACTCAGGTTTGCCGGCGCCTGGGGAACAATTTTCTAAGCAAAATAAATCTGGATTTCGACTTCTCCAGATTTCATATCAGAAGGCGTTGCACGGTTGAAATAAGACCCATGTCAAACAACTTTTGATTAATGTACTCCCGGGAATATGAGAGTCACGAAAATGTAGACAAAGACGCATTGTTTGTGATTCTCCATTTCTTTGTCTACAAAAAATGGACAAAAGAACTAGCTACACACATAGAGACGAGACGATCAGCAAACGTTATGTTTTACACAAATGGGTTCTACCGATCTCCATATGGAATGTTCTCTTTGCAATTACTCAATGTGTTACCATTGAAATAATTTAAACATATTTCTAATTCCTCAAACTTTGAGGGACGTTCTAATATTAGATATTCTAGGATCATTCTAATCTGGCGGACAAGCACCCGTTTTTTTTTTTGTGTGTGTGTGTTTTTTTGTTTGTTTTTTATACGCCCGTCTTAAGATGGGGCGTATTATGTGAACACTCACGGCGGGCGGGCGGGCGTGGAACATTTGTTGTCCGGGCTCTAACTTCAATACCGTTTGCCCAATCCTTTTCAAACTTTCCACACATGTGCATGGCCATAATATCTCGGATGAGTTCGATATCCAGCATTATCGCGTGAATGACTTAGAAGTTATGGCCCTTGAAAAATCTTGAAATATTGTCCGGGCTCTAACTTCAATACCGTTAGTCCAATCCTTTTCAAACTTTCCACACATGTGCATGGCCATAAAATCGCGGATGAGTTCGATATTCAGCATTATTGCGTGAATGACTTAGAAGTTATGGCCCTTGATGTACACAAAATACTTGATATTGTGATTGTCTGGGCTCTAACTTCAATATTGTTTGCCCAATCCTCTTCAAACTTTCCACACATGTGCATTGCCATAATATCTTGGCTGAGTTCGATATCCAGCATTCTCATGTGAATGACTTTGAAGTTATGGCCCTTGATGTACACAACATACTTGAAAATTTGCTTGTCCCTAGTCCTTAGACCCTATGAGGTGTTGTCAGATCTTGCAGTTAATTAATAGAAATGTATCAACATTTTTTTTTATGATTAACATCATTAACTAATGGGATTTTGGAATTATTTTGCTTATTTATGGACAGTAGCTTGTTTCTCTGAGCTATTTCTGAGAGTCCCCATACCATGATGGGCGTATTTTGTGGCAGTCCTGACCCTTGTTTTTTTGTTGTTGTTTTTTTTTTGTTAGAAGTATGACCCCGTCCAAAACCGCATTCAAATAAACAATATACTGACGTCATGATTTTGTCTAAATTAAGCCTCACTACTATATGTTTAGATGGTAACAGCCAATGATAAATGTTACATCTCGGTCGCATATCCTTTACCAGTTCTGGACTGACACTTATATGCTCGTCATCAGGTAAAACCACGTGTTCAACAACTTTGGTTTGCCGAGCCATGAGATCGAAAAAGAAAGCTTCTCTACATCTTAGACACTTCAATCACATGATCAAAGCGTATTGCATTTATATGGGATTAAACAGAAATCGAAATTTCAAAAACTATGTTAAAGTCATTTAATCTAGCTCTAACGTAGTTAAGTAACTGCCATTTCTGTAAATACCTGAAGAAAACAATCGCTTTGTTTAATGTCAGAGAAAAGAGGATAAATTAAAATTAATTTTTGGGCCATACAATCGGAATCGAAACTGCGTTACCTTGTTCGCTGATTAAACAACACGGTGTAATTACACGATAAGATGTTATCCATAGTGAAAATTTTGAATGACCCTGTCGGGTCTTGAACCTACGACGATGTAAATCTATGAGACAGCAAGTCAGTTACTATAACCAGTCGACACCGGAAGTCCAAATTTGTAGATTGGATCAAATGTTGATGTAATTCATATTATGTTTCTTGGGGTTTACTGTATCAAGTTAAAAACGTCTACATGTGTTATTCTGCATTGAAATAACAACTTTTGTATATTCTGTATTGCAACATATATCATTATTATAACGACATCTACTATAACAGCAACAACTTGCTGCTGTTGTTGTTCATGATTTTAACACTTGTGTTATTGTATCATTAATGTTATTCTTCATAATTCATTCTCGTGTTTGACAGGGGTCAGACAGCAACAGATATCTCAGACAGTATCCCAGGGTTAAATCGATATTTGAATATACTTGAACATGACCACAAGGTCACGTGATATGCGGTGTGCACCAGTGTAGGTGTTAATACAGACGTCTGGAGCGCCTGGTCCCTGTCATCCTGTAGGTAATGGAAAATCAGATGGGCTAAAATGATCGTCATTATGAAAATGACACATTAGGAAATAAATGTTTTTTCTTGACGTTGCATATTCAGTAAGGAACCGATCAAAAATGGTTATGCCGGGAAAACATGCTTCAATTATTGGTCGGTTGTCTAATTAGTACTAAGGTTGAGGAAACCGTCTTTCGTACAATGAAATCCAATTGTAGATTCTGTATTTTAAGCATAGTATATTTATTCTGTAAATGTGCTAGACCCTTTACATTTTATACACATTGTATTGCTTTCTTCATAAGAAAAATATCAGATTGTTGCACACGCAAAAGACAGAGTCTAGGAAAAAAAGGTTAGTTTAAAGAATAACATACTGTTATTTGATCCTTAAAACGCCTGATGTCCAATTCTGTTAATGTGCTAGACACTTGACAATTTGAACACATTCTATTGCTTTCATCAGAAGGAATATACCAGTATAATTTTCGATATGTGTTTGTGAGATAATGACGTTATAAAAAGGGCACACACACACACACACACACACACACACACATATTTAGCTTTATGTTGCCTAGTTTATAATGGAACATACATGTAATGTGTTATCACATTTTAGTAATTCTTTTTGTGAAATTAATCAATAATACAGATGATACTGATAACTGTTTGTTTGCTGGCAACCGCCGGTACTGTAGTCATTTGTGGACTTTTGTCAATATAGGATTTATATAGGGCAGTCTCTAGGTATATATCACACGGTACGAAATGCCGTAAAAATGACACCCAGTCATATTTTAGTCTGACTCTGTGTCAACCAGTTCTAGTTCTACCCCTTAATATGTGCCAACCAGTTTGGTCTACCCCTACTGGGCGCGCCATCACATTATCTGACTCTGTGCCTGCCCTACGGGCGCAATACATTATCTGACTCTGTGACATCCAGTTCTGGTAGAACCTCTACCGGGCGTCAATAACATTATCCTGACTTGTGCCATCCAGTTCTGGTAGTACCCCTACCGGGCGTCAATAACATTATCCTGACTCTGTGCCATCCAGTTCTGGTAGTACCCCTACTGGACGCCAATCACATTTTCCTGACTTTGTACAAGCCATTGTTCTGTATCTACTTCTATTATGCGTCATCACAAAGTACGAGGGTTATTCAAAATTACGTTTACTTTCTAAATATTTTTTAACGTTAACGTCAATTGCCATGATTTTTTCTCCTTATTAACTTTGAGGTATTCCCTCGTATGTTTGTCATTATAAAAGACGTTTGAATGTCGTGGCCGGAGACAAAACCTACGCGCTCTGTTTAGGGGGCGAACGTTCTACTCTCTCGACTACTGGTAATCTACGAATGAGTTTGTGCGTACTAAAGTTAGCCTTTCTCTCGGCCGATATTAATCGCGGCCAATGCCACTTCTCGTGTTAAATTTACTGGTCGCTTATAAGACATGTTTTGTTGTAAGTCATATCGTTTTATTGAAGCACTGCTCATGTTAGAAACAAATCAATCACTATGAAAGAAAAACGCAATATTTCATTTGATTATAGTTCGCCCACGAATCCTTGCTCTGAAACTTCCAGGAGAGAATCTTCTCGTTTTTCTACGCCTCCATTTATTCCAGCATTTAATCAATGAGTAAATGCATTCATATAGAACTACTTTATTTTGTTAGATGTATCGTAATTGTCTATTCAATCGTAAAGTTTCAGTGGCATAAAACTAACGATGAAAGGTTTTTGAAGTGTTCAGCTAAGTTCTGGTTTACAAAAAAAGACGTTAGATAAGAGTATTACTCAGGTATATACATGCAGGGTCGGTACCATCGTCGGAACCCACGTTCGCTCAATTCACATTGCTTCTTAATTAACCGTAACTAGGCATTCATTTGATTCGTGACGGAGAAAGTAAGGATCATTTGTACATCGTAACGGCGCGTTACATATTGTTGATCGGATTTTTTGAGTGCTTTTGTGACTTCAATGAAAAGTAATAAAATAATATTAAGCGCGTTTCTCTCTTTTTTAAGAAGCTCATTAATATGCATGAAAACGATGTTTGTCAGAATATATAGTTTAGTGATAACAGAATAATGGGACAATAGCTCGATACAAAATTAATAAATATATTTAACTGTCAATAATTATCTAGGGTTTGTTTCAACCTGTCCTTTAGAGTGAATTTGAATGATTGAATTATATAAATAGAGTGCTTATTGACAGCTATGGATATAAAAGAAGTCTGAAATATATATAATAGTGTGTTCATAGCTGTAACGCTAGTTTAAGTATTTTTTCTGTGACTTGCCATTTCTTTCATTTCATGTTAAAGTAAATTTTACATTTTTGCGAAAAATTAGTACTACACTGGCTTCTTGAATGATAATAAACCCAAAAATATTATTTGAGTCACTTGTAGCAACATGTTACGTCTCAGAAATAAGAGATAAACACTTAAGGTAATACATCCATCATTAAAATGTGATCATGGTCCATCAATTAATCATAGAATTGTTTTAGTAAATACAAGCTTTTATAGACATTTAGAAAAGAAACCTATTTGTATAACTCCGGTCAATGGATGTTTGCATCTGCATGAAGTCTTTTTAAACATTTGAATGACCATGATTTTTATTTAACTATGCATGGATTACCTTAAAAATCGAGTGGAATTTATCCTAGGACCTAAAAATCGGTATCTTTTTGATGTATGTCCGTTAATTAACACCAAGCAATTTAAATGGAAATATGAAATGGAAATAAATCTTGAAACTCTATTTGCAAAATGTCATTCAACTATAAGCTTCATGCAAATGAAATGATAATTTTTATCCAGGAAACCGCCATCATATGACACCATATCTGCTGCTGGGATATGTCGGACATTTTGAATGTTTCATTTGTCGGATCTTTATATCCCACCAACAGTATTTCAATATCTTTAAGAGAGTCCCCTTCGCGGACACCCAAGGTCAATACTTTCTGTTAGTTTCCATTCCTCAACCTTGGGATTTTCAGCTAGAAAGTCGAAGTAATTAAGCGTTATTAACGAAAATAGTTAAAATCAATCTGACTTGAACATTTTTTATACTCTCTGTGTGGGGAGAGAACATCAGTAGTTTAGGATATGAGACATACAGGATATTAGATATTACTATACGAGCGTTCGGATTGGTTAGTATCGAACAGGACAAGGTTATCCTGCTTCCGGTCAGATTACTGTATCGGCCTGCGATCAAAACAACAAAACTGAGTGTAGTGAAAATAACTACGGGTAGAGAGTAGAACAATCAGTTGGACGTTGGAGATGGACATGGTGTTACCCCACTTACATATCACGCATGTAGGGTGGCGGTACCACAACAGGTCACGTGATCATCATACTGAACACCGCCAGTCCTTAAACTGTCCGATTTATGAGCAAGACAACAAATAGGCAACAACAAGCACTGTGTGAACGCTCTTTTGGATCAGATCCCAAAGTGCTTTGGACCCCAAAGTGCCAAAGTACACTTTTTACGGTATTGATATATCGCAGCCTGGAATTGAATCCACGAAGCTCTATCGCAGTGACCGGTCGTGGTTATGCATACAACAATTTAGCATATACGAGTATATGCTGTATCGCATGGATGATTATGCTGCTTCTGCTGTTGCTGCTGATGATGGAGATGATGATAAAAAAAAAAAAAAATAAAAAAAAAAAATAAAAAAAAAAAAAAACGCGGAGGAGTTACATATACACAGTGGACCTGCTAATATTCAACAGAGAATCTGACAAATAAACCACATTATTGATGTATACCGTTATTTGTTGACATAACATGCCACGATTCCATCACAGAGCACACTTGTCGTTGTTTGTCTTAAGTTCTTGTCAGTTCCATAAAAAGTGAGTCACAGGTTCGTTTACATTGTGGAAAACCTGGAGCATTTCACGTGTTACGTCATTTAAGTAACAAGACGTACAGAGGATAAATAAACACGTTGTATAGGTATGATACACCGGATAAGAAGGCATAATTATAGTAAATATATATATTTTTTTTATTCAAGAATACAAGATTCTTCTTTCGTTCCTTTCTTTGAATATAATCTCTTTTGTGGCCAAATGTAATTAACAAACATGACTCAATGGTATTTACAAAATATTTATAATTTCCCGATATATTTTGTGAGACATTTATACTTTTGAAATATGAAACTATGGTTAAGTTCTCCAAACTTTCAAAATAACCCTATTTTTTACAGTCGGCGTAAGACGCAGTCTTATGTGGCTGCAATTCAAATGTAGTGAACGATATCGACAGAGCCGAATTAACTGCAAATTTTGTTATAAATAAATCCACTTTAAAGAAAAAACAAACAAACTTTAAATTTATTACTTACTTGATTTAATCATCCTGCGCTAACGACTTGACTTGACTATTTGAGTTTACCGTCGCTTCGACAGTATTTCAGTCATATAGCGACGTCCAGCTAATTACAGGTGGAGAAAGACCCCGAATGCACGGAGGCATCTGGGTAGAACCACCGACCTATCGCAAGCCAGCTGGAAGGAATGAAAATCCGAATGAACCTGCCGAGATTCGAACCCACGCGGTGAGGGGCTGAGTGAGTGTTAAAAACAGCGACTTTACCCTCTCGGCCACGGAGGCTGCGCTAACGAATGCAAAAATATGTTACGTAGACCTTTAACGCTTTTAATGTAATGGAAACGGATTTTAAGCGTGAACAAAATATCCATTTATATATGAAAGAGTATAGCACTCCTATTTGTATATAAGATTTATTCCTTCATAAAAAAGCAGCGCTACCAATCAGACACCCCATTGTATGTTATTTCAGAAGGGCCAAAGTAGTTCATAAGTGTTTTAATGATAACAAGTAAAATAACCTACACTACGAATTATTATGAAAAAATAAATAAAATCTATCGAGTTACTATGACATCACCGCCAGCTGAGCCCCTTGTTATTAGATTTCCAGAAAAACGTGCTGAGCTTTTTTTTTCCCCTTTTTATTTCTAATGACATTTGCTTCATTACATTCGAGTTCAACTGTGCTGTTTCATGGAATCCTGTCAACAGTCTCACAATAACAGTGACATTCGAAGGCGCTCTGACTGCACACGGTTCCTTACAATATACATGTAGGTAAATGGTAGTATACATTTCGGTATCGGGCAAATATATTTATATATAACATATTTCTAATTCTACCTTAACACTCAGAAATATTGATATTTGTAGTTTTATTTATTTGATTACGAATATATTAGAAAAGTCGAAATTTTATTGAAATGTTAAAATGTCTGATACCGGTGATAGCCATTAAATGCGCCTGCGTTTTCAGCGTTATCAGCGTTTTGGTTTTTTAGTGTGAGCGCAAAGTTAGGCAAATTATTTCTTATTTTCACGGGCGTAAATATACGAGATGAGATGAAATCAATTTGATTTGGCCTAACATCTTTAAAATATCTGCAATATCGACATTTTACCGTAAACTATTTTATACGCTTGGCTACCCTTTCACTGTAGACAAATATTATTCATAAGAATAAATACAGTATATAGAGAAACTGAATCTATATGTAAATATCATAACACATTCGGTTTCTAGAAATATTTTACAATTATTATTGCTTTGGAAACATGGTTCTTTTAAATATTTGTCTCAGACAAAGATATACTGGGATACTAAATCATGTATTCAGAATGCCCCCAACTTCTGAACGCCATGGCCACGTAACATACACGTGTCAGTCTGATCCATTATGACACTTTCATCTGTTTACCTCATTTGTTTTTTTTTTTTTTTTTTTTATTTGTATCGAAAAATAAAAATGATTTTAACGCACCTAAATCCGCCTGAGAATGTCCTTTTAGGTCTTTTGCTAAAGAGAAATAGCGTGTCTTTGTTGAAGGACAACAGTTCTATGTACACATGTATCTTATCATATGTTTAATCCGAGGACGAAAGAAATTCTCGGACATTGCGAGACTCGACAAACTGGTACTAATGTCTCCTCGGAATAACGCTCAGTGGAATATCGCACTTGTTTTATATCCTTATGTCTTATGTTATTATACACGCTTCACCTATTGCTCGATTTCCAACAGCCTTCAGTCTTAGCTTTAAGAACTATTTACAGTTTTGAGTTAAATTCATGCAGGAACATATTCCAACATTAGTTTATATTTACATATACCGGGCCTGCTACCTTGTGGTTTGAACATGGTAAGAGGTAAGACATGAAATATTTCTCCTGCTTTGTCCGATTTCACATGTATTGTTTTAACAATTGGTTACACAACCAGGTGAATACATACTTATTGTTCGCAAACCTCAAGTTAGGCATTTCAGCAAATGCAATTATGACTTATGTATCTCGTCTGCTACGTATTAATATTTCATTTCAACATTTCATAACGGAAACGTTTACATGATTGCAGTGCTATCATGTTATTTCATTTATTCTGGGCTAAGTCAAACCTTTTTCTGTTTTAAGCAGATGACGTCATTTTATTAATGGATACAAAAGAGCATGAATTTTGATTGAATAAACAAGCTGAACACATCTCATGATACTTTTTAACCGAAAAGAGAAATCCAACTTATGTCTTTGATGCGAAATATCTCCCAGATTATAATCCTGTAATATAGATATTTCCCAGAACACAATGTTGATTTTTATATGTAGCAGATCAGACGTCTGGTTGCAATTTTTATAATAGATTAGCATAATTATTGAACTAAGCTATGTGTTTTGTTCCAATATGTAGGTAAATAATACAATACATAGACTAAAACTTGGCATAAAAAGACAAAACATTAAAGGGACTGCCTCCCAGATGCTAAATTGACGAAAAAGATTAAACTTCTAATTTCAAGAAATTCAATGTTATAATTGTATGTGAGACATTGAAATTTAATCACTGAGAGCTTACATTGCCTATTATTATCCTATATAGTATGAAATCACGAGATATTACCGTTTTCGCAGTTTTTTCCAAAGCAAATTTTAATGCGTTACAAACCTTTAATTCTAAAAATAGATTTCTGAAAAATCACGTGACATCGCAAGTGTCCGTTCGCACATGGGCATGCAAATTTCTGTCAATAGCAGCTTAATACTTTAAAACGACATGGCGACGGCTAAAAGGTTAAACCTTTATGTAGACTTTGATCAATATTGATTGATGTCACTATGATTGAATCCAGGGTACAGATATTTGGTGATAAATCAATAGACAAGAAGTCATGTAGCTTGGTAGCTCAGTTGGTAGAGTCCAGGAACGGTATTCCTGAGGCCTTGCATTCGAGTGCCGGTCGAGCAATGATTTTATTCAACACCTGTTATAGTAGTATAACGGTGAAATAGCATAACTACATACCTATTCGATAGTTGTCGTTGAGGACTTCGACATATTGCTGACATCGCGTTTATCGATCACGTAATCTATGTTAAGTGCCCGTATAACGAAATCCAAGTTTTATTTATAAACGGGAAACTCCCTTATTGGGTAAGACCGGAAATGATTTTATTTGCTTATAATTCGAAAATCAGTACATTTCTGGTCGTTGGTAGACTTGATTACAAAATTATATTATCTATTATTTACGATCATTTTGAGTGCAAATGGGTGACATTTCCTTTAATAGCCCACGCACATTACATCTTTCAATAATAGTTATTTGCATTATTTCATATCTTTCTTTGAATGGTGCCGAACAAAAGGTTCGTGTTTTCTTCTGAATGAAATGATGGCGCCTATGGATACGACAATATGGATTGTAGCTGGGAAAGTGAACATTATCTGTGTAAATCTCACCATCTGGCATGCGAACCTGTTATATCTATTAAGATATTTAACGATCTCCTCTGTGTAATGGATGTCATTTATCTAAATATATTTAAGTGTCAAAGAAAAATAGTTATATAACGGGCACAACAAAAGCGCACAGAAAGAAAACCGTAAGAAAACAACCCGATGTAGATATCTTAAGACTGTTTATCAATACAGCTTAGTACAGAAATTCCCTAGATAATAACAGGATGTCAATATCATGACTTCTTAATAACGTAACGTTCTTTTGTGTCCTTTAATTAATTGACGTCAACTGCCCTTTTAATAACGGAAAATGATAAAAAAAAAAAAAATACTGTGGAAAGTATTATATTCACGATGTGTCCTTTGAGGTAGTCCATCAATCAAGTGGAAGATTTAATTGGAATGATGGTGGACAGAAATAGGTTTGACTTATCCCAGAAAAAAAAATGAACAATTATAGAAATAAAGCACTGCAGCCATGGAGAACTGACATTATCACGGAATTTAATCAACGCTTCCGTCGCGATCTTCGTTTATTAAATATACTTTCAGAAATAAAGGGAAAAGGACATCATCACACTAAAACCATGTTCTCACAGCGCATTCAGCGCTTTCCTGTTGTTAATTTCCAAAACAAAAACAAAACGAAAATGGATAAAATGAATCGGATTCTCCCACTTTCAGGCACAGGCATGTTACGTAGCCATGGAGGTCTTGAGGGGGCGTTTTGTAAAAGCGATTTAGCCTTGCAATATATCTTTGTCTGAGAAAAGGATTTCCCGATCCATGTTTCCATGGCAACCGATTTATGAATGTACAGAACGCTAGAGACATAATGGGTTATGATATTATTTTTCATACAGTTTCAGTTTCTCAATTTATTTATATTTATGAACAATATCTGTCTGCGGAGAACTAGTTTATGGTATATTGTAGATTCTGCAGAAACTTTTTTATACGTTAGGTCAAATAATATTAAATTCATTCATCTCGTACATTTTTTTTTTTTTTTTGCATCTACGTTGGCACTTTAAATGAAAGCGCTGATAACGCTGAATGCTCTAGAGTTTCAATGATACAATGTATATTAAAATGCATTTCTTGGACCAGAATAATATGTTCAAGCCAAACAAATATTAATTACAAGAACTGTAGTCGTTCCATTATATTTTAGGTTTCATTAATGGGAGATGAAGTAGCATCAATTTAAGTGCACATATCTACAAAGGAATTAAGATTAATTCACTTTTGCTACTACAGCTTAGTTAATGTGTTATCTCCATTCTCCGACGTCAATAATCAAAATATTTTAATTACATTTCGACTTTCCTAATGTAATCGTAAAATAATAAATGGGCAATGTAGAGAACTTAAAGTTGATCTATTTTTACGCGTAGTAAAATAGAATATGTTTGTATAAAAAAGTCACGTAATGTTGTCCGTAATAGAATTGCATCCCGCCGTAGCATACATTGGTGTTATCCGAAGCCATACTTTTTCGTATGAGTAGATCTTAATATATGCAATTTGAGTTGCTGTTTTATAAATAGCCTGACTATTTTGTTTACTCTTAAATGGATGTTTCTCGCGCAAAACAACTGTAAAGGAACACATATATCTATTAAAAGGTCAACGTATTTCATTTGTATTTGTAAGCGCAGAATCGCTTTGCATTGGATGCGCTGGCTGCTGAAAACGGAAGGAAACAGTCAAGAAAGTGAGTAAAGGAGCGCTGTCTCTGTTTAAAGCGGTTATCCATACATTAGGGTTGTTTTTTTTTTGGGGTTTTTTTTAAATACCCTTGATTCCAGTATACATGTATTGTAGTTGCCATTGTACTTCTTTTCTTTTATCGTTGTCGTCTTCATCTCCATCATCATTATCAACAGTAGCAGTGACATGTAATCAACAGAGCTATACGCATCTACACTTAAGAATGTTGAATGCAAGACCGCCATAAATCAAAACAAAATATCCGACAGTGTTATGTTTATGTCTTTATTTCTTTTGACTTACAATATAGTACATCGCATATCCTACGAGATGAAATACATACTCGTATGTACACCAACATGAATGACGTGATATAATGTTTTCTAGAGAGCAGAACCATTTCATTCACTGAAGCTTACAGTGGATTGACTTCATGCAAAAGGAATTGGTAAGATTTCAAAATAACATTTCCATTTAAATTGCTTGATGTCAATGAACGGACTTGCATCAAAAGAACAGATATCGATTTGTTTGTCCTTGAATATATCTCCCGCCGTGTTTAAGCGCTTATCAAGCGCTGATATTCCTCTAGTTCTGAGATGTTAGCTCGTCTTGAAATATCTACAGCCACTGGACGTAACTGAAATATAGCTACTCACTTTCTTCCCCATCGTTATAAGATTGTTCCTGAATGATTTGCTACGAGTGACTCAAATAAATAAGCTCTTTTGAACTATCATCATTCATGAATTAAGCCAATGCCGTACTGATTATTAGAGAAACTGTAAAACTAACCTTTAACATGAATAAATAAGCTATTTTGAATAATTATCATATCCCCGTAGTGTAGGACTGTCATATATAGGAATGTTCGTACTGGTAAATCAAACTTCAAATATCGACAATACATTCATATATCGATAAATTGTTTATTTACTTGCACTTTCCTATGGAATGCCTTGTATATATGTAAACCATGTTTAACTATAGCATGTGTATCGAACTATCGATATTTCAATTTGAGTATCGATATTAGATCACACAGCAAATATTGTTGATACATCGATATCTAAGGTATCAGTGACAGCCCTATTGTAGTGTAAGAGGATGGTTCGCGTGGTTCTGTTCTGTATTAGAACAAAACGTATTTTTCCCTGAAACACATGTATCACGTAAAAACGTGATGGAAACAGTTTAACAGACAAACAGACGGTGGAGAAGGAATCCCTATGTGTCACCTCAGCTTATAGCAGGCGACACAAAAAGTAAGAAAGGGGCATATTTCTTAAAATATTCATGTGAGTACAACGTCTAGCTTTCATACATAACTACATAATTATATCGGTTAATAGTGTGGGTAACGTTGGACAACATTCCACTAAGCAGGGTAAGAGGAGTTGTGTTCATAATGTTTTGCTACAAAACTATATATACGGAAAAATGACAAAATGCCATAATTCGGGAAACTTGTACGTGAGCGCAATACTATATTTGCATGTTTGATTATCATAAACTCTTTAAACTGTGCTTTTTATATTTTTTTTCTTCTTGATTTACAAAAGTAGTCACAATCAAATACGTGTATGGATAAATTGCCACAATTTATCGACAGACTTTAAAATATGAACCAGATCTCTGAATAATTTAAATATTGTAAAGTCTAATTATCTAATTAAAACTCGTTTTCTCAAAAATACGATCTCAAATCTGTGCATCATACACAAAATCCAATTAAACCTAATGGAAATAGTTTTAGAATGAAAGTCATACAATTTTTGTTTTCGAGAACACGTGACCTGACCCAGGGGAAAGCAGTGGTGTCTTAATAGGTGTCAACTTGACAAGTAATCATAGAAGCTAGAATTAAGCGATGGTGTCACTCTTTTATCATTATGTATTTTCCTTTTAGGTTTATTTGATTATAAATATGTCATGTAAATTTTAAATTTACGCTTTGTGGATATTTTCTATCATTCGCAGATCACAATGAAATTATCAAAACAATGGAAACGAACAAAAAATAACTTGAATCAGCGTATCCAAATTAATTTCTATAGGAAAATACAAAAACAAAAAATACAATTTTCTGCAATTTACAGTCGCTGGTCGCAGGTATAAAGTGGTCAATTTTAATATTGATAAAAAAATATGCATATAGTTCGTTTAATACGTAAGCTGCTTATTCCAGCTGGTAGTTAGTTCAAGACAGTGCTGTATTACCGATACTGTTGATGCTGAGATTACCTAGGTGATTGGTTGGACTGCAGCATTTCAATCTAAAATATCCCAATACACTGACAGCCTTATGATGATATCACTCTTCCCAGCTGAAGAATTATGGATCATTAAAATGGCAATTTCATACGAGCCATGTATCATCATAGAGTCTCTATATCAGCAAGCTAACTCAAGGGTTGACAGAAGTCGGTTATATGATATGAAGTCGATATAAAAATGGTCACGTATAAACCTTTAGTCACATAAATAGAAGGCAGATATCTTTCAATCATCTAATCAATATAAATCAATGTGATCAATATTAAGTATTGATAAGTAATCTGATGAAGTTTTAAGGTGATCCGTTGAAAGTTATATTAAGCCTTATAGGGTGTATGCAAGATTTTCCGTTTATGTGGGCGTCGAAGTAATAATACGATAGCAAACAGTTTTCTGTGCGATTTCCTTGTTGAGATTCCTAAGTGGCACTTGGTGCTTTTCATTCGCTTGTGGTTCTTTAACTAAAAAAATATAAAGAACAGACATCAGAATTGTTACCTGCAATAGAAGCTTATCATGTTAACAAAACACACATTTATTCAACGTAGGAACACAACTCAAATGTTTCAACATTTAAGTTTAATTTCTTATAATTCATTTGTAAGGGGATTTTTTTCCCAGGTACAACCGCAAATCTTCCTACTAAGGTTTTGTTGCGTAATTATTTTTTACCTACAATGGTTCACTTTGGTGTTGGGTGTGTTTCTGGAAAGGGTCAACAACTGCAAGGTCACACTCATGTATATCCTGTTCAATAAATGATCTGAAAGACCCTTAACCCTTTCCCTCATAGAGGAAACCATGAAAAGACCTATGCAAACAACATAAAACCGCAGCTGATAACAGGTGTTATTATGCTGTTAGCTGCTCTTCAGTGGTATGGAAATGAGGATTTTGTAATTAAATTTGGTAAGGTTTAACTGTGGTTTTCTGCAGATCAGGCTTTATGTGGTACCTATTGAGTGCGTCAAAATGAGTCTATATGAGGGAAAGGGTTAAACCATCTATACAGCAAACATTGAAAGATGCGGCTACAGTGCTAGCTTTAAGCATCAAATCGAATAAAGGGGCTGCCAATACCTGTCACGGCTACCATTGTCCCAAGCATGGAATAGCTATCGGTTAATATGCATGACGTTTTGCTTGGTACTCAAAAACTTCTGCTTCGCCTATGGTTTTCGAAAAAAAATATCAATAAAACCTTATAGCATTTCATCTAATCTAGAAAAAAAAGAATGACAAAATGTTATTTCTAGATCACAGTCTCGTTTTATTTGTATGAAGATTACCGTTGATTGACTTCTTGTAAATGGAGTAAACAACATTTCCATTTAAACTGTTTGATGTCATCTAACGGACTAACATCAAACGAAAAGTTAAAAATTTTATGTCCTTGAAAAAATCTCACGCCAGGTTTGATTGTTCATCTTATGCACCGATTGTCCCTTGTTTCTGAGACATTAGATCGTCTGGAAATATCTACAAGCACCGGATATAACTGAAATATGACGACTCACAATTTAATTTCCAACAAGTGACTAAATTATGCAGGAAGCCAGTGCAATACTGTTCGCGAAAATGTAAAACAATCCTTAGAAATTTATTTGAATTGATAAAAATTCTTTAAATGCATGATATATTTTTTTACTTTAAACTAGCATCACAATTATGAATACAGTGTTTATGCAATGTACACTTACTTTGCATTTTTAGCCTTCTTTTTATATGATTTAATATTTAAATATTTAAACCAAACAGTATATCAATTGATGACACATTAACAAACTTGCAATATGTCGTTTTCATGAATATTAATCAGCAACTTGCTAACCACGCTTAATATTTTAGATTTCATTGGAGTTACAAAAGCAAAATCTGACTTGAAAAATTCCGAACAACATGCAATACGTCGTTGGATTGTCAAATAATCCTTACTGACTCCACCACGGATCAACTTAAAATGCCTAATTAATAATTCACGAGAAAGAAGTTTTTTTAATCCATTTAAGAAGCAATGCGTATTGAGCGAAGCGTGGTTTCCAAAGATAAAGAATCAACGAGTGTTGGACAAGCATTGGTTCCGTTTGTATCGACCCTACAATTTTAAACCTTAGACTGAGTTAAGTCTTGTATAATTCTTAACGTACGTTTTCGTTTGTTACCCAGGACTCAGCTTAACACTTCTTAAACCTTTCATCTTTTGTTTTATGCCACTGAAAACTTGACGAATGAATGAACAATTGCGAAATAAGTAACACAATATATTTAAAATGAATGAATTTCAAATGAATGCGTTTACATACTGGAAAAAAATGGAGACGTACAGAAGAGATTATCTCGACAGTCATAGATCAAGGCTATAGTGCGAAATATAATCAAATGAAGCATATGCATTGCGTTTCTTTCATACTGGATGATTCATCTCTGTCATAAGTAATGTTCACTAAAATTTGATAGTACATGTGTAGTGGCAGGTTACGATGTACGAGTTCGCACGAATGTAATTCATTATCTATAATAAATGAACATGTATGCACGAAAAAAAAAATGACATATAATCGAACCTGTCTTGAACGACAAATAAAGTGAACATGAAACGTTACCGTAAAGAGCGGGTGCATGGGTTCATAATGTAAGTTGAATGAAGCTTAAAATTTTATTTCCTTAAAATTAAAGAGGGTTGTTCTTATATCAGGTTGCCTGTTTCGTACAAGTTCATTTAATCAAAATTATATATTTACGTCCAAAATCATTCTTCATGAAAGGATAGAGAGACTTTTATTTTCTTTAAATTAAAACTTATTACCCTACGTCGATTGGGAAACAAGTAACTAATTCATCTGGACGGTTTCTCGATTGAAGTGTTTGTTTATATTTGTTGGCCATAATTGAAGATTTGTAATGAATATAATTTATGACCATGTGTTTGAACCCTATCTTTACTTAACTATAATATTTTACTCAAAGAGAAAAATAAACACCTAGATTGAACAAATCTTTATGTCACATTGAACTTCCAGTACACCTGTCTAAAGTTGTTGAATATATTATACCTAATGAAAAAAAAATATATATATTATACAAAAATATTATATAAAAATATATTGTATTATACTCAAAGAGAACAACAAACACCTAAGACTTGAACAAATCTTCGTGTCACATTCGACTTCCAGTATACCTGTTTTAAGGTTGTTCAAGATATCTTTCAATATGCTGATGAAGATCAACTTTGTTGGGAACGTCAATCCAACCAGTGTAAGAACCTTAATGAAATGAAATCTCTAATGTTGTGTAGAACATTTGTCCCAGCTTTCTAGTGCAGTATCTGAACGTTTTTCTAGCGCGCACTGCACCAATCAGTGTTATGGATCGAAGAAACATTGCAATCTAAAGTAGGCGGCCTACTCAATTGTACCTCCATATTTTTATGTTGTACATGAATTTGAGAGAAATAAAATGTTTTTGACTTGACTTGACTACATTACCATAACGCCATGGGCTGCTTCACATCGCTTTTCTTAAGTTCCATATGATCTTATCTGAGTGAATGAAATTCTGGTTTAATTGTTACAGAAACAAAAAAAAAAAAAAAAAAAACATATTTTATTTTCCCCCGGTGTTGTCATAGGATATCTTCCACTCGTATACGAATGTCAGCACGCTGTGATATATACCTTAAGAGAATAATCTGAAGATTGATTCCTACACATAATAGATTCATTTGAACCACGTAAGTGTCAGGAAAAGTTAACTTCATTTGACGTTGATGAAAGACAAAGCTAATTGTATCAATTGATTTCCCGACTCAGTAGTAACAAGACGGCGTGTGGGGGCGACATTCTCTATTGTAACATTGCCTGACCGTGATGTCTGACTAGTAATCCTACAGTGTAATCATTTTCACAAGTTTTCTTTACAATGCCCTTTAAAACAGTTTTCTTGTTAATCTCGGGGCTACATTCATTAGATATTTTCTCTAAATCTGTAGAAATGGTGTTACGGTAGCAGCTCCATCTGATTCATTTTCTAATCCCTCCGGTGAAGGCAGGAAATAGAGTACATCACGTATCGGCCATTTAACCTTTGCTTCATGGCTTAATTCACCGGAAGCCGGAATACCTCGGCATTTATCCGATAATAACCGGAGTGAAGAAAATACTCGAGGAAGAAAGTGGACACCGAGGCCCAACGAGACACAAGAGACTGGACAGACGGAGAGAGTGTCATGAAACCTCGTGAAATTACCACAGAAGTTCCTGTAAATACGTTGACTACTATTTGATAGATTACTACATAGATAACTGGTGACATTCTTTTAAAATCATCACCTTTGGAGTCTCACAGCCCGTCTTTTCGGTTTAAAGGTAATTAAATTGTGGATTTCCCTCTCCCGGTTTTATCACCACGGTTGTTATTTGTCTCCCAAGAGCAAGATAATAAAACATGTTTTGTTACCGTTTACACTATGAAGCTAGTATTGTACTTTTAAAGGTACTTTGTTACTATATAGAGGTTCGACTTTTCAAAACATAAATAAAAATGAATACAGTAACATTTACATAAAATAAGATTTTGCAATAAAAGAGCGACATCGATCGAGAAATGATATGAAAAGTGGCAATGAACTTTATTTTCTAATTAACTTGATGTCGAAGTAAAGAGTGCAATATCTATTTTACACAGGAAGACTTTTTCCTCAATCCTCACTGACCAATCGTTGTTTGCTGGGTTTAACATTTTTATTTTGGAAACATCTCCACTTGGAGCAGCAATAGTAATGTCACACTGCAAAAAAAAATGGTAAAACTCAAGAACAATCGAGTGGAATATGAAAAGACTCGACATTAATAATGGTTTTGCGCTAATGTGTGCGAATTTAGCCAATTTATTCTATGTAGTTTATAGGCTATATTTTTATCCTTTTTAGCCTATACAACTTTTATCTTATTTAGCATATTAATAAATAGGCTATAAATTTTATCTTATTTAGCATATTAATAAAAAGGCTATAACTTTTATCTTATTTAGCATATTTAGTACGTAGGCTACATCTTTTATCCTTTTTAGCCAAAGTATGGCACTGACTACAATTTTAGTCTAGTTAGCCTATGTAATAAATAGACTAAAACATTTATCGTATTTAGCCTTGGCGTTGGGCGCCATTGTCGGGGTTCATAGATAACAAGTCCTTGTGAAGGATGAAATTTAATAAGGATGATGATGATGATGATGATATGATGATTAAATCCAGTAAGGTATATCAAAGATCTGAAAACATAAAACGAGAATGATAAATAACAGGTTTATACGAATTTGTAATCATAATCATAACGAAATGGTATAAACGTGAATATCAAACCTAACCATCAATTTATGGGAATAATATAATTTAAACATTACTATTCTTACTGTTTTGCACGTATTTAACACAAACCTCATTCATGTAAATTCAAAAGTTACACATTACAATTTCACATATAGATATGGATCAGCGAGCGTGATAAGAACGATAAGTTTCGGGAAGTCACTATAAAAGTTACACATTACAATTACACATATAGATGTGGATCAGCGAGCGCGATAAGAACGATAAGTTTCGGGAAATCACTATAAAAGTTACACATTACAATTACACATATAGTTGTGGATCAGCAAAAGTTACACATTACAATTACACATATAGATATGATCAGCGAGCGCGATAAGAACGATAAGTTTCGGGAAAAGTTACACATTACAATTACACATATAGATGTGGATCAGCGAGCGTGATAAGAACGATAAGTTTCGGGAAGTCACTATAAAAGTTACACATTACAATTACACATATAGATATAGATCAGCGAGCGTGATAAGAACGATAAGTTTCGGGAAATCAATATAAAAGTTACACATTACAATTACACATATAGATATAGATCAGCGAGCGTGATAAGAACGATAAGTTTCGGGAAGTCAATATAAAAGTTACACATTACAATTACACATATAGATGTGATCAGCGAGCGTGATAAGAACGATAAGTTTCGGGAAATCAATATAAAAGTTACACATTACAATTACACATATAGATATGGATCAGCGAGCGTGATAAGAACGATAAGTTTCGGGAAGTCACTATAAAAGTTACACATTACAATTACACATATAGATATGGATCAGCGAGCGTAATAAGAACAATACGTTTCGGGAAATCACTATAAAAATTACACATTAAAATTACACATATAGATATGGATCAGCGAGCAGGATAAGAACGATAAGTTTGGGAAATCACTATAAAAGCTACACATTACAATTACACATATAGATATGGATCAGTGAGAGCGATAAGAACTATAAGTTTCGGGAAGTCACTATAAAAGTTACACATTACAATTACACATATAGATATGGATCAGCGAGCGCGATAAGAACGATAAGTTTGGGAAGCCACTATAAAAGTTACACATTACATTTACACATATAGATAGATCAGCGAGCGCGATAAGAACGATAAGTTCGGGAAGTCACTATAAAAGTTACACATTACAACTACACATATACATATAGATATGGATCAGCGAGCGCGATAAGAACGATAAATTTCGGGAAATCACTATAAAGTTACACATTACAATTACACTTTTAGATATGGATCAGCGAGCGCGATAAGAAACATAAGTTATGGAAAATCACCATAAAGTTACAAGTAGAAAAAAAGAGGTATTCAAAGTAGTTATATGTATTATAAAATACATTTGAGCATTATTACCTGAGTAATATTTGGTTCCCAGAATAAAAATATCTTGGTCGTATGCAAAAAAATGGATGACTTTCCTATTTATGTGCTATAGTGTTTTTTTTTGTTTGTTGTTTTTTTTGAAAATATCCGCCAAATATCCCATGATCAACGGGTTAAAATACAGGCTAAATACAGTTAAATTGTAGTCTATGTCCTAATGGGCATACATAGGCTAAATTTTAATTAATGTTATACATGGGCTATATCGACTAAAGAGGATAAAAGTTGTAGCCTATGTATTCATAGGCCCTATTTATTATATAGACTAAAGAGGCCAAATAGGATAAAATGTAGTCTGTTTACTACATAGGCTAAATAGGCCAAACAGACTAAAATTATAGTCAATGTCATACATTGGCTAAATATTATAAAGGTTGTAGCCTATGTACAAACAAGTTAAATAAGATTAAAGCTACATACTATTTACTACTGTGCTAATAGGCCAAATAGTATATTTTTGTAGCCAATGTCATAAATGGGCCAAATAGTATATTTTTGTAGTCTATGTCCTGCATGGGATAAATAGGCTAAAAGGGCTAATTAGGATAAAAGTTGTAGCCTATGTACTAAATAGGAAAATGGAATAAAAGTTTTAGCCTATTTACTACATTGGTTTACCGTTAAATAGACGAAATCGGCTAATTTCACACAAAACTAAAACGATATTTATCATATTGACATGGACTTGTAAATTTCAGTTTATAATCAAAATTGATAGAGTTTGTTATTATTCTGAAATGGACATTTTAATGATGTTAATAAAAAATAATCTCTAATCATGATAAAAAAAAAAGAATGGGATACGAAAGGATCAATTTCGAATTGCTACATATTTTGTCTTATTTCTAGTATTGAATGCAATTCATTTCTGAATTGTTCTTGAATATTATACCTTTATTTCTGATTTCAATCATTCTCCCTCAATTCTAGATAAAAAAAAACTGCAACCAAAATGATTTTAAACCTCCAAATCCGGTTCCATTGACAACCCAAGAACTAAATACAGTATGCCCGGCAGTGATCCGCTGTGCAGTTATGCAAATTGTACGTTATAAACCGAGACACTTCAAATACGACAAGTAACAACTGTAAACATTTTGATATTGATTAAGGGATTTTAGCGTAATCATCTTCGGTTGTATTTTCATGATAAGTTTGAAAATATGAGTACTGCTTGGCGGAAGCAATATCCTTTGTTGAAATTGAAGTACCGGTTGATAATTATTTGTGTACTGTTTTAAAATATGAGAAATGGCCATATATTTGTGTTTCACAACGTTCCATAGGTATTTATACATTGTACCACCAATGGTGAATGATTAATACTTAAAATTAAAATAGAAACTAAATTAGGGAGAACGTCGAGTGAACAAGGAAAGAAAAGGTGTTAACACGGATATCCTACGTGTAACAATCAAGAAAGTCAGGAACATGTCCGATTGGTGGAGTATGGAGGTAATCAAGCCATCATTAAATTGTGATTATGGTCTATTAAGTGATATTCGGAGTTTTATAGTAAATACAAGCCTTTATAGACTTTGAGCCAAAGAGCCGGTAACTCCATATCAATGGATGCTGAAGTCTATTTAAGCATTTGAGGGATCGTGATTATAATTCAGTGATGGATGGATTACATTAAAACAGATATACGCAGCGAAACATATTAAAATCAAAGACACGAAAAACAGCAATCAAATTGAAATGTGAAAAAGGTGTTACTGTTTTAGGAATAACAATAATAAAAATAATAATAATAACAAAAATAACAATGACTTTAAAAAATATAAAATAATAACGGAGAGAAATATTCCCGATAAATATGCAAGAAATGTCCTGAACTTAGAATAATGATCTTATGACTACAAGCAACAGTCCTTAACGACTTGTAAGATATACTTTAATTGAGGCACTTACGTTATCGTATATCAGTTAAGGAAGACAGATCGCATCGAAACACACTATAATCCCGTGCTGCGCATAATCACGTGCTGCGTTGTTTCGTCGGCGGGTGCACCAAGTTGTCTCTGTAATGATGGTTTTTATATGATTATGCTGCTTGCACGCAAAATAAATGAATGCAGAAAAACAAAAACAGCTCTAGGGTTAAATATGAAAAATGAGAATAATAATAGGACCGGACCGCTCTAGCAGAATACCAGTTATATCATTTACGAAGAAGGTAGAAGTGCAGCCATGGACCGTGTCACAACAACAGAACAACAAAATTTGTCAGTACTCAATAAAGTAACACGACATCCTTAATCAGTTTATTCTTGGGAAGTTCTCTACAAGGAATCATTATTAACAGCCAGGGGTCAAATGTGAGAGGTCTGTGAAGTTAGCTGGGAATTGGGAATTGGGTATTGTATATTCAATATCCAGCTACAACCGAATTCCCAGCTAGCTGGAAATTGGTTATTCGCGAATTTCCAGCTACAACCGTATTCCCAGCCAGCTGGGAATTGGGTATTCAAAATCCAGATACAGCCGAATAAACAGCCAGCTGGGAATTGGTTATTCGCGAATACCCAGCTACAGCCGAATAACCAGCTAGCTGGGAATTGGGAATTCATGATTTTTATAATTTAAGTATAAAACAAAGTGTAGGTTGAACACCCAGCTACAGCCGAATAACCAGCCAGCTGGGAATTGGGAATTCATGATTTTTATAATTTAAGTATAAAACAAAGTGTAGGTTGAAACCCAGCTACAGCCGAATAACCAGCCAGCTGGGAATTGGTTATTCGCGAATACCCAGCTACAGCCGAATAACCAGCTAGCTGGGAATTAGAAATTCAAAATATTTTACAATATAAGTATAATAAAGTGTGGTCTGCAAACGTTGATGATTATTATTAAAGGTAATGATATTAATAAATTTATGTTATTTGCATTAATAACATTTATATTGAATATTTTTGGAATTAGATAAGTCGTAACAATCTTATTTCGGAAAGAGCGTCATCCCCCCCCCCCCCGATATATATTCAATCGTATTCTTAAAGGTCCAGGGAAACATTGACAAGCGTTTTGAAGATTAACATTTGAACACCTGTGGTGTACCTTTCATTCTTCCTCTGGAAGCAGTGTTAACTTTTATCTAATTCCAAAAATATTCAATATAAATGTTATTAATGCAAATAACATAAATTTATTAATATCATTACCTTTAATAATAATCATCAACGTTTGCAGACCACACTTTATTATACTTATATTGTAAAATATTTAGAATTTCTAATTCCCAGCTAGCTGGTTATTCGGCTGTAGCTGGGTATTCAACCTACACTTTGCTTTATGCTTAAATTATAAAAATCATGAATTCCCAATTCCCAGCTAGCTGGTTATTCGGCTGTAGCTGGGTATTCGCGAATAACCAATTCCCAGCTGGCTGGTTATTCGGCTGTAGCTGGGTATTCAACCTACACTTTGTTTTATACTTTTATTATAAAAATCATGAATTCCCAATTCCGAGCTAGCTGGTTATTCGGCTGTAGCTGGGTATTCAACCTACACTTTTTTTTATACTTAAATTATAAAAATCATGAATTCCCAATTCCCAGCTAGCTGGTTATTCGGCTGTAGCTGGGTATTCGCGAATAACCAATTCCCAGCTGGCTGGTTATTCGGTTGTAGCTGGGTATTCAACCTACACTTTGTTTTATGCTTAAATTATAAAAACCATGAATTCCCAATTCCCAGCCAGCTGGTTATTCGGCTGTAGCTGGGTATTCGCGAATGACCAATTCCCAGCTGGCTGGTTATTCGGCTGTAGCTGGGTATTCAACCTACACTTTGTTTTATGCTTAAATTATAAAAATCATGAATTCCCAATTCCCAGCTAGCTGGTTATTCGGCTGTAGCTGGGTATTCGCGAATAACCAATTCCCAGCTGGCTGGTTATTCGGTTGTAGCTGGGTATTCAACCTACACTTTGTTTTATGCTTAAATTATAAAAATCATGAATTCCCAATTCCCAGCTAGCTGGTTATTCGGCTGTAGCTGGGTATTCGCGAATAACCAATTCCCAGCTGGCTGGTTATTCGGCTGTAGCTGGGTATTCAAACTACACTTTGTTTTATAATTTATAAAAATCATGAATTCCCAATTCCCAGCTAGCTGGTTATTCGGCTGTAGCTGGGTATTCGCGAATAACCAATTCCCAGCTGACTGGTTATTCGGCTGTAGCTGGGTATTCAACCTACACTTTGTTTTATGCTTAAATTATAAAAATCATGAATTCCCAATTCTCAGCTAGCTGGTTATTCGGCTGTAACTGGGTATTCGCGAATAACCAATTCCCAGCTGGCTGTTTATTCGGCTGTATCTGGATTTTGAATACCCAATTCCCAGCTGGCTGGGAATACGGTTGTAGCTGGAAATTCGCGAATAACCAATTTCCAGCTGGCTGGGAATTCGGTTGTAGCTGGATATTGAATACCCAATACCCAATACCCAATTCCCAATTCCCAATTCCCAGCTAACTTCACAGACCTAAATGTGAGAAACGCTCCAAGTTATCTTGTGGTAGGCCAATGGTTCTTTCCGGATGACTCCGGATCTTTCTCCGGCTGATACTTGTCGTCGCTTGACGATGTAATAAATTCAAATGATTTATTAGTTGTCATTATCAAAATCAAAATGATTTATTTTATCTCAAAGATAAATAATTATATAAAGGAAAAGGTAAACACTGTCACTATGATCAACTTATGACAATAATGTCCATGATTTGTTCTTTCCGGACACTGTCAGAAGTACAAATGCTCAAGTGAACTACATACGTACTTTGCAAATATTTCCTGCTGCTTCGGCAGAATGACGGGAAAGTTATTGACACAGCCTGGACCGTAATTAATATAATAATATCGTATTACCAATATACTCTATAGTGTTTGTTACTCATTATTTTATAGCCTTTGTACTGGTCGAATTTCGATTATAAAACGTTGCCCTTTAGAAAAATCACGAACTAAATAATCATTGTATTTTCTGAGTCCTGACACACAATGCCCAGTCACGTGGACTCGTGATGCCACGTAAGTCCTTTTACAATTAATTAACAGTTGGAGATGAACCTGATGACGAACTGTGTAGAAATAACCCTGTAATGGACAATACCTTATGGTAATACCAAGAGATCACGCTAAATAGATAAGAATGGTTTTCAGTAATAAAGCGATTTCGGCGTAGCTGCCTAGCCTCACTTATGGCCTACTGAATCATTCATCATAATCACCGTTCAACGTTCTCCATTAATCTACTTCGCATATTATTAAAAAAATATTCCTTGTTCCCCTTCCCTTTGTTTCCTTTTACAGTTGACCTTGACGAATACAGTTATTCTATTGTTCATAAACACGTTTTTAAATCCCCCATCCGGGACTTTAGAAACGTATTATATACCAATTATATTCCAATTAAACATCATATAAATTCAATTTAGAAACGTATTATATACCAATTATATTCCAATTAAACATCATATAAATTCAATTTAGAAACATTTAAATCAATACCCTAAGGACAAATAAAGTATTAGTTATAATATAACTTATAAACTTCCCAAAAGAATAAAGATAAAAAAAGGGGTGGGGCATATGAAAACGTTTTAAAGTTTCCGAGGTGAGGAGGCTTATTACCAGCCTTATCTTAATATCAAATAAATCAATTTAGGAAACTTGAATACCAATAGATATATCAATAAAACATTCTATAATTTTATATACAATTTATGTTTTTATAAGTGTTTAAATTTTGCGTTTTTCCGACTTTAAAGGAGGGTAATTTGAAAACGTTTTTATTTTTCTAGGGAACTTGTGTAACTTGAAATGGGGAAACTTGAAAACTTTTACAATGGGAGGATGTGACCTTTATTCTTGGTCTCGACATATTAACTGATATTAATCTCCAGTATTTGGCGCTCATCATATAAGGATAGTTCCAGGATTGGCTGGCCCGATATCAGGATAATTTGACTGCATGTGGTATTATGTAACTTGTCCTTTAAATCAGAAATGCTAAAGGCTTATTTTTTATTTTCATTTATTTTACCATGCCTCCTGAAACACAACTAAATTACATAAATTTGATTCGGTTTGATGTTGGATGGGCAACAAAGATTTGGTTGTTGCTTCCCTATTGCTCTATTAAGTGGTATATCTCATCAACTCATTCTCAGACAAACGAATAATGTACATGATAGTTACAAGAATCATCATGTTTGTGATGTCGAAAAAAGTTATTATTTATTTCGAAAACGTGAAAACCTACTAACGTCCCAACGCAATTTTTCTTTCGCAGACGACAACACTGCATAAGTAATAGCATATCCATGGCAACTGCTATGGTAACCGTTTTTTCTCGGAAGGGAATCGTTAATGAGTAATGAGTAGAATAAGACCGGCACCAGTATTTTTTTCCTTTTTTTTTTTCTTTTTTTTTTTTTTTTTGGTGATGTCTTTCTTTTCTGTCTTTTCAACACATGTCGGAGCCATATAAGAAAGTTTCAGATAAAAATAGAGACGTTTTAATTTGATATATACAGATGTAAAAGATATTGTTCATTTGAAATTTTCGTTACTTATTTCGTTTTTTAACATTTGTCAGAGACACGAATATCCTACTTGGACCGTAAACAAACCCTTTAACCCTTACACTGCTATGAGTATTTGAGACTGCCCCATCATGGTGTGATCCTGGTTAGCACTGTTCGCTATTCAGTCAATATATTTTCATCAAGCATCCACAAAAACAACTAATGATACAGTCCAAAATAAAGAAAGGACAAGTCCAATCAAGAATTTTAGCATGGTAATTGTTACGAAATGAAATATAGGTCATATTGCAACTGCACCCAAATATGTATATGTATACCAAATATAATCTACTTCGGAGTGATTTAATCTAAATAAGCGAGTGGATGAGTAACCACTCTCTTGTGAAGCTTAGGATGTGTGTGGTTTTTTTTAATTATTGTTTTCACATGATTGCGATTGTCCAGGGCTTCCTAATAAAAAATGACAAGTTATTTTACTAAAAACCTAACGATTTTAAAGTAAATTACCGAATGGGAAAATATTAGATGCCAGCTTGGATAAGCATTTATTGTCAAGAATATAATAGCTAAAAGTAATTGCGTTTTATGAATGAAATAAAACTAAATTAACAAATTCATTAAAAACAAAATGGCTCCATTGGTAAATTTTCAAGGTCTGATATCTACAAACGCACATAACACGCATGCATTATCCACTTATCCTCTCCTCTATGTATATAAAAGAATACGTGACTTGCTCGTTGTTATCTTGTTAGGCAAAAATCTGCGAATTCAGTTCAAATTGTTGTACATCGATGGGTGGATTTTATAAATGAGATATTTGATTTTAATATCAGTTTGCGAGGTGAGGGTATCGTTCAAGTGTATTTAGATAGCGCGATAGAATAACGTTTCGGCTTCACGGTGCTTACGCAATGTTGTGATATAATACGAATATAAGGTCTATGATAACCGTTTCTCGGTGTTAATCATCGTTATAATATATGCTATTGATTCAAAATGGCCGTCGTTTTTTTTTTGTGTGTGTTTTTTTTTGTAATACAAAAATGTCGTCTAGGTCAATAAGCCTACCAAATACACTTATATGCAAATGAAACAAACGTGTGCGCGTGCGCATTTCGCGGGGCGTCGCTTCTACTACTGAAGTGGAATAATTCAGGGTATATGTCTTGCCCAATGATTTAGTAAATTCGACAGATAATAAACAACTTTGTAGAGTTTATTTCATTGTGTTTATCATGCAGAGTTAAAGCCCTTTCACATACTAAATTTATCTTTTAAACCACAGTGTTAAATGAACTGTGACTGATTTTCAAATATCAAAGTATTGACACAACGAATATGACGACATCTGATCCCCCATGACATCCTGTTTCACGTGTGTCTCCCACGGCTTAGATCTGACCTTTATAATAATTAATTACAAATAAATCAGCCCAACAATCCATCTGATCGCGTGCAGGCACGGTCCCGTCGTGAAATGCCAACTACTACATACAGGAAACGTGCATGGCGTAATTGCCCCGCCCCAGATAGAGTTAACCTGGTCCAGTTTCTAGACCCTGGAGATCACGCGACCTGGTGACAAGGAGTCTCTTCTCACTTGTCACATGATCTCTTACCATGCCACCCACAGAGCACGTGTGACGGGAACACCACAAGTCACCACGAGAACCTGGCAGCGACTTGCACAATATTAAAGAGGCGCTGCCAGCAAGCAACACCACGTTTGGCTGTGAGAAAAAAACAAAACATGTATACGATTGACTCGGAATGGCACAATGGTGTACAGTTTGTCCAATGAAATGCAAAATTTGAAGAAAAAAAAGAGATTTTGAATAAAATGAACCGTGAGATATGGAGAAAATGGTGTCTTTGTGACAAAAGTGAATTGTGGTCCGAGATAGTTGCGATAGCTACTGTTTTGCGTCATGTTTTGTTATTTCATAATATAAATGTACCTAGCGACACTGACTCTGAACCATACTTTAAACATCATGTGAAACTTTCAATCAAACGGGAGGCGGGTCCTTTTTGATAAACTTGCGATAAATCAATAAAATTTAAAACATAAAATTCAACTAATACTTAGCGACTTGGTGACTCAGTCTGTAGGAGCAAATTACGCGTTTTTTTTAAATTTATTTATTTGTTTAATTTTTTTTTTACATAAAAAAAGAAATTTGATAACATCCAGTTAATCAAGGTGGATATATCAAATACATGAATACAACAAAGAAAGGGTTAAAAACAAACAATGTTTAGAAGCAGTAAAATATTTAAAAAATAAAAGATATCATCAACCCGTTTTGCAATAAAATCGTGTATCAGCCTACTCAGCACGTTTTTCAATAAAGCTTTCATTTGTTACAAAAGATTTGAAAAAGACTATTTTCAGGAGAATATCACATTTGAATTATTAAACTGAAAATAACTGAAAATTTATCAAAATAAATAAGCTATCAAAATAAAATAAGCTATCAAAATAAAGTACACATTGACGAAAAATGAAACTTTATCTTTCCAAAATCCATCAGTACGTTTTGCAATAAATCTGTCATATGCAATAAATTTTTTCTCCTGCAAATAAACATCTTAATGCAATTTCGTGATAGAAAATACTTTTCGAAGCCTTGAAAGGGCAACAACAAATGTATTTACGTGTGAACTTTTTTTTTATTTACGTTTCGGTCAAAGGGCCTTTTTTTCAAATTATTTATTTATCAAAGTGTATATTTTTTCGATCAGTTATGTCATTTCATGGCATCAAGCATGATATTCTTTTGAAATTATATATACATTAAAAGAATACTTTTAATTTTTTGACAAAAGTTTATTGCAAGACACGTTGAGTAGGTGATGGGTTCATTGAAAAATGAACTTATGCTTTTTTATTATTATTATTTTTCAAATTTTACCACGTTTATATACATCTATTTTTTATCTCACATTATAATATTGTATTCATCTCCAGCTGGTAAAACTTATTTTTACCAAGTTTCATTTTGATTGGATATACAAAATCTTACTACTTAAACCCATCCCTCTGGAAGGAGAGAAAATTTCTTACAACTTAAACCCATACCTCCGGAAGGAGAGAAGATTTCTTACAACTTAAACCCATACCTCCGGAAGGAGAGAAGATTTCTTACAACTTAAACCCATACCTCCGGAAGGAGAGAAAATTTCTTA